>OZ025295.1:207477667-208077667 GCA_964019185.1 Maratus speculifer
TACAATCTCACTACTGCACAGCACTGATACAGTACTTACTGATAGTGATATTTTAAGCAGAGTTATGAACAATTTCAAATTCTTATTTAAACACATAAAAAATAACAATTGTTCAAAATTTACACATTAAATAAGAATTTTAAAGTTTTTCTCTATACATCGAATTTCTCTATATAACGAATTTTTTACTCGAACAATGGATTTCGTTATATAGAGACTCGACTGTAATTAATTTCTCGGAAACTTATCGTACGAATTGCACGAAAATTTGTTCTTAGGTTAATTGAAGGGTGTAAAATTCATTTATTCTGTCAGAATTGGGTACTGCTATAGGAAAAAAAAAAAGTTATGGTTTATTTTAATATGTAGACGCCCTCCCCCCTCAAGCAAACTTTATACTCAAAAGTAGACTTTATTTCAAATTGTTTCGTGTCAATAACTTTCTTCTGGGATAATTTTTTTGCAGAATTAGTAGTAGATTGATTTACTCAATATTGCCTTTAAAACTACTTTTACGGCAACAATAGTACATGAGCAAGGAAGCACTTGTTACTTTCTTCTATCTCATAAGAAGGAAGTATTGGATTCGTTAAAATTTTCGAATTCCGGTTTTCGACGAATTTACACGCTTTAGGGTCAGAGAACCCGAAAAACATGTTTTTACAAAATGTCTGTCTGTGAGTCCGTCTGTCATTCTGTATGTGACAAAAATTTTGTGAGCCTCAAGAACTAATATACTTAATTTCACAAAAAAATCAGATTAAATTAGACTTTGATATAATCTGGAGCTGATTAATTTTTGGTGTATACTTCCCAGCAGGTAGCGCTGCTATACTGACTTTTTCCCTATTTCCACAAAAGCTCTATCTCAAGAACTAACGCATGTATTGTCATAAAACTTCAGACTCTATATTAGTACTTGATATAATATGTTTCTGATAACATTTTGGTGCAAATCGCCCAACAGGTGGTGCTGCTATGCTGCATTATTCATGATTATCGCAATAGCTCTATCTCAGGAACTAATGCATGAATTTTCATCAACCTTCAGATTCAGTTAGTCCCTAATATAAATTAGTATTCTTTAGCTTTTGAAATTAATCGCTCAACAGGCTTCTATCCAATTTTTTTTTTTTTTTTTCGATTTCGCAAATGATTCTATCTCAAATACTAATACACGGATTTTTATTCACGACATAAAATTCCTTTATATGTATATATATATGTAAAAAAAAAAAAAAAAAAAAAAAAAAAATCGATAAGCATGGCACCTTATGTAGCTTCTGAATAAGAATATCTGCCAATTGGATGCGTTTCACAGCAAAAATTTACTTAAAAATGAATCTGAAAACTAGTTGGATGTGCCAATCCCAAAATTTTCTTCTATCTTATACGTACATTTTACTATTTCAAAATTTAGTTACTCCTTTTAATGCGTTAATATTATTAATTCAATGCTATACCAACTATGATTCATCTTAAATTTCTGCTTCAGTCAATTAAATGGAGTAAAAACGAGTTTCCGTATCTGCACGAGCCGTTGAGCAGTAGAACGATAGGCAATTTTTTTTCAAATTCAAGAAGATCTACTCGCCATACCCCACAAAAAATTTAGTTCAGTTCTATGCATAACTTCAAACACTTTTTAATGGTAAAATAATAAAAATGGCACAGACATCGCGATTATGGTGCCTCCTTTCGGCGGATTTTTTCAAATTCAGAGAGGGTCTGCTGACCATAATCAAACACTTATACAAAAAATTTCATTCAATTCTATGCATAACTTCATACACTTTTAGGCGGTACAATATTGAAAATGGCACAAAAATTGTTATTACAGCTCCCTTTCATTCCGACGGAATGTTTCAACACTGAAGGAGAACCTGCTTGCCATAGCCAAAAACATTCACAATTATTTGGTTCAATTTTATGCATATCTTCATACACTTTTTGATGGTAGAAGAGCGACATACAGACACACACACAGACATACACACATAAACACACGGACAGACATTTTGTAAAAACATGTTTTTTGGGATCTCTGACCCCCTAAAACGTGTAAACTTGTCGAAAACCGGAAGTCGAAAAAAATTCCGATTACAATACTTTCTTCTATTGGAGATAGAAGAAAGCAATAAGCAGTTTGAATATCTTCCAGCAGAGAAAAAAGGACTAACCGAATGGCTCTTTTTATGTTTGTTACCGTTTTTGTAAACGCAAATCGGCCAAACTGTTGAAAATACGGAGAAACTAAAATCATATTCTTAAATCTTGTACTTTTTACTTTCAAACACTGTTAATTGCTTAAAAAAAAAAAAAAAAAAAAAAAAAAAAAAAAAAATTAACCTTTTAAAAGGTTTTTTGAAAAAAAAATTGCAAGATATTTTTCCATTTTTTAACATAGGTGAAACGAAAAGTACCTATTTGATTCAGGCATTCTCTTCAGTACGTCGGTGTAATTCGTTTTCAAAAGTACAATTACACAGGTCTGCAACGGTTTTCCTCTTTGAAATCTGAGTAACGTTTTCTATAGTTTCTGATGTGCTGATTACGAGAAAAATAATAAAAAAATCTTATCACGTCAGGATTTTTTGATATTGAATATTTAAGATTTTGCTGAAAAATGTCTGAGCGTCTACATTTTAAAATTTATAAAACGTCATTAAATTACTTCAGCTTAATTTTTATTGCATTTAATTAGTGTAAGATGACATAGAAATTACTTCAAAACAGTAATTTGTTAATTACTACATAATAAGTATAAGTAATTCTCATTAACCATGTTGAAAACGGGTCATTTTGGCTTAATTTAGTAATGAGCTCATTAATACATAATGATTAGGTAATATAACCTATTTGTTGTAAATATTAGTCGAAAAGGGTATAATAAAGATAAACTAAACGGTTTTTGTATAAGTACCCGCACTGATTTAGAAAATTAACATTTGAAGTGCGCATCTTGCAACATAACCTTTAAAATGTCATCGCGAAGCTGTTTAAATTCTCAGAATTGTTTTTGTTATATTTGCGGGAAATTTATGGTGAAAAAACAACGAAACAGCATTACAGACTTTGTAAAAAATATTTACAAAAGTTATTTTGGATACGTTTTAAGTAACCAAGACAAAACTTGGATACCTCATAAAATGTGTAAACTTGATTATTAGAACTTCGCAAGTGGTCAAAAGCACAGAAAAATAGCTTCAAAATCGTTTCGCCTATGCTATGGAGAGAGCCTAAAGACCATGTTAAAGATTGCTACTTTTGTTGTTGTGACATAACTGGATACAATTCTAAAAATAAAAGGGACATAAACTATCTAAACGTCTCATCAGTTACGCCTGCAACTTTCGGCGATTCAAAAATGGTGCAGCCCACGTTTCCGATTATACAAATTGAAAATTCTTACTGTGATACAGATGAACAGGATGTATACCAATCTGATCCTGAATTTCAAGTAGATTATAACGAGTGTCAGCTCTTTTCCCAGTCACATTTAAACGACTTGACAAGAGATTTGAATCTCCCCCATAGATGCAGCGGAACTTCTCGGATCACGATTAAAAGAATGAAATATGCTTGCATCTGGTACTTCATTTTCATGGTACCGTCACAGAGAAAAAGATTTCCTTCCATTCTTCGTTGAAGATCAAGATTTAGTGTACTGTAAAGATATTCCAGGCTTGACGAAAACAGGCCCGTAACCAGATGGGGGCGAAGGGGGCTGAGCCCCCCCTAGCTTCCTCCAGAGCCCCCTCTAATGTTTTCAATATTTTTTACGAAATATATATTTTAACTTTCCAAAAGAAAAAAAAAAAAAGAAAGGGAGATAGAAAATGAACTTCACTTTTAAATTTTCAACTGCCTTGAATGCAATGACATATGCCAAACATTTTCCTTTCAGTTATTTTACGTTATCTTGTTTGCGGCAGAAAAATTTGTGGTACAGTTCTGAAAACGCGTTCTGGGTCGGAACATTTCTTTCTCCTCAAAAATTAAATCCAGATGCGCAAACTAGTTACCACATGTTTTGTCGGTCGTTTTGTGATAATTTAAAAGCAATAATCTTACATGTGATGAATGAAAACAGGCATCTTGGTCAAGCTGATCGGCAACTACCAAAGCAATGGGGTAACCTCTTCACTAAACGTAGATAACTAAAAACACGTGTTTCTAAATTTTAATGATTTGACTATAGACCCCTTGCATTGACGTCATGACATGCACTGGCAATAAATATTTAGCAGTAGATTTAGTTAATGATGAAATATCACTTGTAAAACAGAATGTTGAAGGGAATTAAAAGGATAAAAATATGTTAATTTATATACAAATGAGATAAGAAAAATAATTGCTTGAATACTGGTAATTGTTTCATGCTGGGTGTATATTAGAAAATCAAAATAATAATAATAAAAAAGTTACTTTTTTTGTGTTTCTTAAATTTGCAAACCATTTTTTTTTTATTTGACATATAACAATAAAAAAAAACTAAGCAAAAAAGCATGATTAAAGCTAATTTTATTTTAAGATAAAATATCTTATATTAAAATATCTTCAAATATTTGTTATATGTTGCATTTAAATCTATTTTCAAGCTTAAATCCGCTACTTTCTGACACATTTGCGAAAAAAATTTTATTAATAAAGGCATAAAATTTACAGATATGGATTTTTCAGACTCAAAGAATTAAACTTCACAACTGAGTTTTGTGTTTTATAAGACTGTTTGCCTTTTTAAACAAATTACTTTCTGATTATTTTCATTTTTTTAAGAAATTTGCAATTATTCAGACACTACAAGATTGAGCAGCGTTTTATGTTTTCCTATAACAGAATACAAAAAAATAATCTGGTGAAAAAATAACGACAAATTTGACGCTGTAGGCTGGTTTTTCTGGAATTTAACGATAGAATGCTAGTCACAGAGTAGTTAATGATTATATAACTTATCATATATGGCATTTATATATAAAAAAATGGGAAACAGCATTTAATTTTTAAGCACATAAAGGTGAGAAGCTGATGTTTTTAGCTAAATGGGAAGAAAATTCTTGCATGCATCATAAAAATTCATCACTGGATGAAAAAAAGAAAAAAAAAAAAAAACATTTTTAAGACCTTTAGAAACAGGGGAAACACGTAACAATAAATTGTTGCCGTCATTTAATGAAAACTGTTCACTTGTTTCGAAAATGAAAGTTCATGCCCATGGGTTTTTTTTTTTTTTTCTTCTGAAATGAGTTGAGTTTGGACCAACTTCAGGAAAAACATGTAAAACGTATGCGAAGTAATCTATGTTAAGGGGGCACAGTACCTTTAAAAACATATCTTCAATTTTGAATAATATTGTATTGTAATATATCTGATGGCACAATACTTAATACTAAATATTAAATGACATTATTATTATTATTATAATTTTTAAAGCAACCTATTTTACTAAAATTAAATTTAGAAATTAAACTTTTTAAAAATCCCTAATACATTTATAAATATGAATATTTTGACTTTAATTTTTTTTCTTATTCATTGGAATATACTATACATAAAACTGTGTATGAATTTTTAGATGTATGGGACTTTATCTTTAATATGATTTTTTTTCTCTCGTGTATATCAAAAAAGAAGGAAATTCAATAAGCCCTCAATTTAAATATTTTTTTAAAGTAACTTTAAACTTCAATGTTAAATCCATAGCAAAAAAATATGGAGTATCCCATAGAAAAAAACTAAAAAAATTTCAAACCTCTACTAAATTAGCAAAAAAGTCTTTATAGATTTTCTTTTTTTTTTATGAGGATGTTTTTATTTTCCCGACCGGTTCCGAAAATAAAAGTGTCTTCACAAAAAATACCTGTAAACGAAATCAAAAAAGAGAAAAACGACCTTTGTATAGATCGATCTGAACTATTCAATGAAAAAGAATCATTTAAAAATGTGTAAATTCAAACGAGGTACTTTTTAAAATCTCTTCCCTAGGATTAGCATTAGCGAACAGGTTTTTTCGCTTGACTGAAAAAGCCTCTTAAATAAATGGGTGAATTAGAGATCTGTACGAACCGATTTTCATTAACGGCATTCGGGCCGGGCCTTATAATCACTAATATTTTCGGTCCTTGCCGGACCTTAATTTTTTCCCTGGAGTATCGGGTCATGCTGGACCTAACTTATTTTTTCTGTATGAAGCCGAGATTGATTTCATTCTTCCTAGTCTTCACGGACCGAAATAATCAGTTACTGTTAAATCATCCCCTATGAAAATTCTTTTCTCGACATGGCCAAGTCTGTTCATATATCGGTAAAATTTGGCTTGGTCCAAATTTTTTGCAAAAGAGGTTTATACTTTTAAGTCGTCATTATTCTGCAATTAAACATTAGAATTTATTCTTTTTAAAGAATTGCAGATTACTAGGCTTATTAAAATAGAGTTAAACACTCCATTACATGGAGTATGGATTAATAATGCTAATGATAACTGAAACATTTACATACAACAAACTAAGGTTCATTAAAAGCATAAATGTAGCAGCCTATGGCAGTTCAGCATAAATGAAGATTACAAACATAGGAAAAAAAAAGAATAAGGTTTTTTTTTTTTCTTTTTTTTTTTCTTTTCTTTTTTTTTTTTTTTTTTTTTTTTTTTTTTTTTTGTGTGTGTCTGAACTTTTCCGTAAGAATAAAGATCAAAGTTGTGTAGAAATTCACTCGGGTTGGGCCGATCTCGGTTCCTGTTTTTAGCTATTATATCGGGCTGCTAAATCTTCTCTACGGGGCCGGGCCGAAATTTTAACTTTAATAACGGACCGAGCAGAAATTTTTTTTATTCTATGGATCGGGCCTGTAAATTTCGGCCGGTGCAGATCTCTAGTGTGAATCTTCTAATGTAGAATCAAAAATTCACAAAAAATACTTTATAATATGAAATTTTCATGTATTCAGGATTTGGGACATAAAGAGTTCAGAGATTCACACAGCCCCTAATTGTTTCATATTCATTTCCTGATGATCACGAAGTATTTTCCATTCCAGAAGGTTTCGTCATAGATATTACGCTTTAGTCGGATTCATTTATAGACATTTATAGACATTTTATCAGTTTTTACTGTATTGTGTTTGCTTCCGTATTGTATGAAATACTAAAAGATGTCAGCCCCACAAAAAAATTTCGGAGCCCCCCCTGACATGATTCGCTGGTTACGGCCCTGGACGAAAATGTACGACATTGAATACGATCCTAATGAGTGGAGATTGTTACTTCCCAGAAAATCTAGGAGCCGTTAGCAACGAACAAGGCGAAAGATTTCACAAGATTTGAAAGAGCTAGAAGTCCGATATCAAGGAAGACGGAATACTAGCATGATGGCGGACTACTGCTGGTTGTTGAAGCGCGACGATCCAAACCGGAAATTTAAGAGAAAATCGTACAACCGAAGCTTCCAGGAAAAAAGGATCAGGTTCCACAAATAAAATTTGCATTTAATTTAGATCAGTAATAAGTTATTATTATATTTTAGTTATTTTTTTATGTTAAAAGTAATGTACTTTTTTAAATATATATTTTTTATGTGAAAACTTGTGTTTTTTTCTATTTTCTACCTGTATCTTTTTTGAAAAATCTGAAGGTGATGGAAAAAAACTAAGTACATATTCGTAATCAGCGCACCAAAGTACCCTAGAATCAGCTCTCAAATTCTAGAGAGGAAGTTATGACTCTAAATTTGCAGGCCTGTGTTATTAACTCTTTCAAAAAAATTCGTGTCTCTCATGCATACTTTTTTTTTTTTTTTTTTTTAAGTAACTAAATATTGGCATTTTAACCCAATCTTCTGACCCATTTTTTGTAAATTTAAATTGCATCAAGTACAAAAATCTTGAATATTTGGACGATTAAAAGTGTTTAAAATAAATAAATAAATCGATAATTTTTCTAAAATTTTTGGTCAGAGCGTTAATATGCAGGTGGCTACTGCTCATGTTTTTACGACTAAATATCCCTATTTTTGCACGAAAATTATACGCATGCTTCCAAAATACTATATTTATAACACATAAGAATTTCAAGGAGTTATAGTACGATTAAAATGCTTCATTATGTTAAACGCCCCCCCCCCCCCACACACAAAAAAAAGGAATATAACTGACATACGACAAAATGTTAATATGTGTTCATGATTTTCTTACAAAGGCTTTAAAACAATTACAAGAGTTAACAGTTTTAAACAATTTAAACAATTGTCAATTTCGTGAAAAAAAAAAAAAAAAAAAAAAAAAAAGAAAAAAAAAAGACTTTTTACAAGCATCTTTATTTTTAAATATGAATCCCTCCCCCCTCCCCTCAAATTTTAATGCCGATTTCGAAACCATTATATTTATTATTCATTAAAAATATAAAGAGTTTGGACAATAAGAACTATTTATATATATATATATATATATATATATATATATGTTACAGGCCAAACCCGATTTTAGGCCAAACTAGTTTATCCTAACGCCCATCGGATAGACTAGTTTTTCCTAGGCCAAACCGGTCTATCCTAACGCCCATAGGATAAACTAGTTTTTCCTAGGCCAAACCGGTCTATCCTAACGCCCATCGGATAAACTAGTTTGTCCTAGGCCAAACCGGTCTATCCTAACGCCCATCGGACAAACTAGTTTTTCCTAGGCCAAACTAGTTTGGCCTAACTCTTATAGGATAAACTAGTTTAGCCTGCTGTTTATTGGTCTGAACTAGTTTCTCCTAGGCCGATCTAGTTCATCCTAGGCCAATTCCATTTGGCGTGATTTTATTGAATTCAATGACCGCCATAGCGCCAACATTCTAGTTTGTCCTAGGCTGATCTAGTTTATCCTAGGCCAATTTAATTTTACGTGTTTTTAGCTCACAGGCGTCAAAGCCTGAGAAATAATGGGCTCGCAAGTTCTGTATGTATAAAGTACGTATGTATGTACGAATGTACGTACGTATGTACGTGCGTATGTACGTAACGCGATAACTCGTGATAGAAATATCCGATTTGCTTAAAATTTTGGATGCACGTTCATTGATATAAGGTACTTTTCTGATTAATTTTGGGAATTCGTTGGATAAGAATAAAGGAGAGCGAACGGGATGCTAGTCCCCCACCGTTAATTTAGAGAAATGGATTTTTGATGCAGAATTATCAGTTTTCATTTAAAATTTTAGATATAGGATCATTCAGACAAGGCGCCTCCATGATTAGTTGTGGATGTTTATTTTTTAAGTGTAAAAAAGGACAATGTAGGTTAACCCCCCCCCCCCCTCCATAATTTAGATAAATGGTTTTTGACGCAGAATTTACGGATTTGGTTCATATTTTTTGTATATAGGTTCTTTCTGATAAGGCGATTCCCTGAAAAATTTTGGGGGTTTAATGGTTAAGTATGAAGGGAAAAATGAAAATATGAAGGGAAAAATGAAAATATGAAGGGAAAAATGAAAAAAAAAATATGAGAGTTATAAACATCATAACTTTTGAATCCGTTCAGTAAAAAGTAGACTTGTGAATATATTTCTCTGTCATTCCTTAAGGCTTTTCTCAAATCCTAAAGAGCTACATCCTAACACATTTATGAACTACTTCCTTTTCGAAAATGCATAAGATTAACAGATTCAGATAATATGTAATCGAATGGCGTAAACCATTTTCTCATAAAAGCGATGTATCTTTGAGAAAATAACAAAGCTACGTTTTGAATCGAATTTTCGGTTACGACTTCACGAAAAAAAAATTGACGCCGTGACAAGAATAGCTTATATCTCGACAGGTAATTAATTTCTCAAAAATGGAAAACGCTGTTCGATTCCAAATTATGTTCAGCCTCAATCTGGCTCGAATATGCAATCATAATAATAATAATAAATGAAAGTCAGATCTCAATTGGCACGAGCGTGCAAAAAAAAAAAAAAAAAAAAAAAAAAAAAAAAAAAAAAAAAATGCAAACACCATGTCCAATGCATCATGTCTCTAAGGTGAACATGTTAAATTTCTGTACTGGTGTTATAAGCAATGACTCTTGACATACATTTATACTTTTTCTAGTGAAAGATATGTTTTTTACTGGCCAAACCCGTTTTCGAGCTAAATTAGATTAGCCTCGGCCAAACTATTTTATCCTTATGCCAATTCGATAAACTAGTTTTTTCTACACCAAACTTGTTTATCTAAATGTCCATAGGATAAACTAGTTTTTTCTATGTAAGAGATGTAATCGTTCATTTTTCCCTTCATACTTAACCATTAACCCCCCAAAATTATTCAGGGAATCGCCTTATCAGAAAGAACCTATATACAAAAAATATGAAGCAAATCCGTAAATTCTGCGTCAAAAACCATTTATCTAAATTATGGAGGGGGGGGGTTAACCTACATTGTCCTTTTTTACACTTAAACAATAAACATCCACAGCTAATATTGGAGGCGCCTTGTCTGAATGATCCTATATCTAAAATTTTAAATGAAAACTGATAATTCTGCATCAAAAATCCATTTCTCTAAATTAACGGTGGGTGACTAGCCTCCCGTTCGCTCCCCTTTATTCTTATCCAATGAATTCTCAAAATTAATCAGAAAAATACCTTATATCAATGAACGTGCATCCAAAAATTGAAGCAAATCGGATATTTCTATCACGAGTTATCGCGTTACGTACATACGCACGTACATACATACGTACATTCGTGCATACATACGTACTTCATACATACAGAACTTGCGAGCCCATTATTTCTCAGGCTTTGACGCCTGTGAGCTAAAAACACGTAAAATTAAATTGGCCTAGGATAAACTAGATCAGCCTAGGACAAACTAGAATGTTGGCGCTGTGGCGGTCATTGAATTCAATAAGATCACGCCAAATGGAATTGGCCTAGGATGAACTAGATCGGCCTAGGAGAAACTAGTTCAGACCAATAAACAGCAGGCTAAACTAGTTTATCCTATAAGAGTTAGGCCAAACTAGCTTGGCCTAGGAAAAACTAGTTTGTCCGATGGGCGTTAGGATAGACCGGTTTGGCCTAGGACAAACTAGTTTATCCGATGGGCGTTAGGATAGACCGGTTTGGCCTAGGAAAAACTAGTTTATCCGATGGGCGTTAGGATAGACCGGTTTGGCCTAGGAAAAACTAGTCTATCCGATGGGCGTTAGGATAAACTAGTTTGGCCTAGGCCAATCTAGTTTGGCCTAAAATCAGGTTTGGCCTGTAACATATATATATATATATATAATTACCAAATTGTCCGATGATAAAAAATAAATCTGTACACTTTAAAATTCTGAAACTGCCATTTTTAGGTAGATTTCGTATGAAATACTACCTATTGCATTGTCTCCCATGTTGGAATTTCTGAAAAATTTTTGCGGATCTACACGAATCATGACTCCTAGACCCCAAAACTACCATCAGTAAAAAAGTTTATATATCTATCTATCTATCTATCTATCTATCTATCTATCTATCGGTGTATATCACTTTCTTCTAGGCACGATAACTTCCATAATTATGCTCAGATCTTCATCAAACTTTTACATAAAATCAAGGGGCATAAAACCTCGGTTAAGTTCGTTAATGGGCAAAATCGGACCAATGGGGTGGAAGTTAGGAGGGTTTTTGTGAAAACAGAAAAAACGCGATAACTTCTTAATTAAAATAGATATCGAATCAGTTTAAAGTTTATATTACTTCTAAACAATGGGCAAAAAGTTTATGCATGACAGATTTTTGATAAAGTTAAAAATGGGCTCAAGGAGCGAAAAAAACATGGTTTTTGGGAGAAAAAAATTCATAACTTTGTCAATTCTCAAGATATCAAATCCAACTAAATTTTATATAAATGTACTCAATATTATCTAAAACTTTTGTATTTACAAGTTTTTTATAGGACCAATTTTTACCGATGAAAAAAATTAAAAACGAAAAGAAAAAGGGGGGAGGAAAAAGAAAATTCCCATAACTTACTCAATTCTTAAGCAATTAAATCTAATTAAATTTATTTTACATCTTCACAATAATATCTACAACTTTTATATTGACAAGTTTTTCATAGAACCAATTCTTATAGCAAAAATAAATTAAACAAAAATAAGAGTTGGAGAAAAAACCTCAAGTCCAAACTGCTTATATTCTGACTCATTTTAAAATTCATTTTTGATTTTAAACACATCCAAATGACAGATCCTCTTATTTAGAAACTATATAATGCGACGTATTGGCCAATTTTTTGATAAAGGCAGAATATATTTTTAAAAAGGCTGCCAAAAAAGGTATTTTGAACAGATTTCCCGAAGTTTTCATCATTAAAAAATTCATTAAGTATAACAAATTGCGTTTTTTATGAGTCATTTTTAAATTCATTTTTGTTCTCAAACCCATTCAATTTACAGGTCCTATTATTTAGGAACTATATAACTTGACGTATTGGCCAGTTTTTTGATAAAGGCAGAATATATTTTTTAAAAGGCTGCCAAAAAGGGTATTTTGAACAGAATTTCACGAAGTTATCGTGATTAAAATTTGAGGAAATTTAATAAATTGCGTTTTTACCGAGTCATTTTTAAATCTTTTTTTGTTCTCAAACGCATCCAATTTACAGGTTCGCTTATTTAGGAACTATATAATGTGACGGAGTGGCCAGTTTTTTGATAAAGGCAGAATATATTTAAAAAAAAGGCTGCCAAAATTGGAACTTCGCACAAAATTTCCCAAAGCGAGATGATTAATGAACTGTGGGTATTCAAATAACAAATTGGTTATTTTATGACTCATTTTTAAATCCAATTTTGCTCTGACACGCATTCAATTGACAGTTTTTTGTCACTTAGGAACTATATAATGTGCGTATTCGTCGATTTTTTGATAAAGGGTGAATATATATATTTTAAAAGCTGTCAAAGTAAGCACTTCGCAAAAAAATTTCCCAAAGCGATCATAATAAAAGAATTGAGGTTGTATTCAAATAACAAATTGTTTATTTTATGACTCATTTTTAAATTCAAATTTGCTCTCAAACGCATTCAATTCACAGTTATTTGTTATTTAGGAACTGTGTAATGTGCCGTATTGGTCAGATTTTTGATAAAGGCTAAATACATATTTAAAAAAAATCTGTCAAAGTGGGCACTTCGCACAAAATATCTCAAAGCGATCTTGATTAAAGAATTGTGGATGTATTAAAATAATAAATTGGTTATTTTATGACTCATTTTTAAATTCAATTTTGCTGTCAAACGAATTTAATTAACAGTTTTTTGTTATTTAGGAACTATATAATGAGCATATTGGTCAATTTTTTAAATAAAGTAAGAATATAATTCAAAATATATTGCCAAAATGGGCATTTGAGTAGAGATAGGCATTTTTTTTTTTTTTTTTTTTTTTTTTTTTTTTTTTTTGAGATGAAAACTTTTCGAAATCTACCTCCGCCTATAGGCCATGCCGAAAGGGATTTTTTTTTTTTTTTCTTTGTTACGAAAAAATGATTTTTCCTTTTCAACAGCTCGAAAATTTCCGATTCAATTTCAGACTAATTTTTAAAAGTGTGAACATGAAACATGTTAAGATGATTTTTGAAGTGACGTATAAGATGCCGTGTAATGTCATTTGTCACTTTATGCATTAGAATTTGATTTATAAGCAATTATTTTCTCAGTATGACCCTTTTTTTCGTTCGTAGATCTCCCGCTTTGGAAAATTTGGTCCAAAACGCCGTTTTTGACAGCTTTTTTTTTTTTTTTTTTTTTTTTTTGCAACATTTTCTACATGTATCAAAAAATCGACAATCATGGCACCTTGTGTAGCCTCTAAATAAGAGGTTTTGAAAGTTTGGTGCATTTGAGAGCAAAAATGAATTTTAAAATAAATCGTAAAATAAGCAGTTTGGATCGGAATACACCCTTAAAAGACGAAATAAGAATATTGCTGAATCCCGATATAAGATTCATTGGGGAAGATAATCGTTTAAAAGTGTAGATTCTTATAAACTCGGGTTTAAAATATAAACTCAGGTTTTTTTAAGTTTAGGTTTATCACATACTATGACAACGTCAGACAAGTCAACTAGTAAATAAATAAATAAATAATTATAATAATTATAATAAAGTAGGCAACAATCAACTTCTAAAAATCATAAAGTTAAAAATGTCAATGCCAAATAAGACGATAAAACGCCAGATCTGTAGAAATGTTTACATAAAATTTTTTCGCGGGAATGGAAATTGAAACATTTGCCGCGGGGTTTTTAGGCTTTTTTGATCGGACACCTGAGGCACAGAACGACATCGAATTCTAAATCTGTGCGTTCCACCCAATTTTTGCCCTTGAAATATCTGTCAGTTATGATGAAAGCAAAACAATGGCCAGTGGTCAACTGTGAATATTTGAAATCTTAGTGCGATATACAGTTGTAACAAAGCAGATGGTGAAAATATTTGGTGTACGTTGGAATTATGCAAGTCTTTACGGGGAAAGGTCATCACACAGGTTGTGAATAGTCTATTTATAATATTTCTTTCTCATGAGAAATTCGGAAAAATAAAGCAGATAAAATTTCAATAAAAAAAAACAGGAAGTTGATTTATATAATGACTAGCTTTTGCCCGCGGCTTCGCTCGCGTTAAAAACAACGAACTATGTAAACGACCTTTTAAAAACTCATAGAATTATTGAGGGATAAGTAAAAAATAAATTTTACTTATTTTTTTATTTTACATATATTTACTTTAATAAAGTAGGCAACTAGTAGGAACTAAACCAATTCACGAAGCAAAACTAAATCCAAAATCAAAGCGATTGTCTTATTTTACCTAATTTGGCTTCCCCTAAATTTCCACGCCCGGGGCGACCTCCCCCTTCGCCCCCCCCCCCCCTTTTTTGCACGGCGCACAGTGTGATATTTTGCTACAAAAACCTGGCCAAAATTATTTAAATTATTTTGTGCGTTCTATAGCAGATAAAATGCTTTAAGGGTGTTCTTAAATAAAAAAGGGCAACTTTGTGACACATACTTTAATTTATTTTTGCTCGCAAATGCATGAAAATAGCAGATGTTATTATTCAGAAACTGTCTAATTGCACTCAATTTTCTGTTTTTTTTTTTAAACACAATAGATTTTTCATAACAAGCCTTGAAAGTTGACACTTTTGAGCACATTTCCCGACGAAAGCAGAAAAACCGGTCGAAAAGCAGGAGAAAACGGGTGATCAAGTTATCAAAATAGCTTATAACTCGGTAGGTAATTTAATTATCATAAAATGGAAAAATAAGTTCAATTCAAAATCGCTTCCATAGTCAGGCATTCCAATTTTATAACTTTCTTTTAAAAAATGAATTTGTAAATGTGTCAAAACGTGTTGCGCTTGTTGAGCGGATCAGTTAAGAACACCCTTGGCTTTAAAGTTTTAGGGGAATCCCAGGGGGGGGGGGGGTAATTGAATCCCATTCCCATTTTGACATACATTAACAATACCATCCAACATACATTGTTATTATTTACGATATGATATTCCAGTTAATAATTTATAAGGTCTATTTGCAATCAAATTAACGTTTTTACATTGAAAGGTATTTAAGACAATATTGAAACCAATTTACATACAAGGCTTAAATGAGAACATTAAATAATTAATATACAATCAAATGTTGGATGCAAGTAATATTCTTTTTTTTCTTACTTCCATAATTTTAATGCTTTGGACCATAAATCGCTGACACTGACATCCATTAGATATACTTACATTATATAAGGCACAATGCTACATTATGAGCATTAAGATATTGATCTAGTAATAATCACCTAGTAACATCAGTATTTTTCACATATTGCAGTATACATCAGGGTTATCAATTGAAATTATATTTTGTGTTAATCTTTATTTACAGATAGCTATATAATAAACTGTAGAATAAATTATATTTGCTAGTAAAACAGTAATTATTTGACTCTTCATAAAAATACTCAGAAAACATGTAAGCGGGGGAAATTAAGATCTTGATAAAGAAAAATATATATCCAATGAGTACAGAATAAATTAGAATGAAACATAAAGAGAAAAACCAATCGCCCCATTCTATTCCACTCTCTTCTTTTTATTGTACGGAACACAGAGAGCACACAACGTTATCTTGTTTCAGAAACCTATCAGTACCATCTATCAGAATCCATGATTAGCACTTTAACTTTCTACCAATGCGAAATGCTCCATACAAACTTCCATCCCCCATTTTAGGGAAGTAGGGGGGGGGGGGGTAGAAAGAGACAAAAAGTAACCCAGTTTTAACCCGGTTTGGTACGGTAGAATGGCGGAGTCTCATTCCCCTTTCAAAGTTAAGTTTGCCTTTCAGTTCAGCTCAAAATTAAATACGGTGCTAATTGTCTATTTGCGGAGTCCCCTCTTTTGTTTTTTCTCCCCCCCCCTCCCCTCTAAATTACCATTTTCATTTGACAAGTACGCATCATCTATTTGGCTCCAGACTCCCAAGTAGGTTGGGCAACGGTGTCCAAGTTGGCAGAACATTTTACTCACAGCATTTGGTTACAGGACTCAGGCTATCTGCCGGCTAAAATTCCGTCATGTACGCTAATGGCGCCTGGTGCATGTAAAATCCGTCGTGGGTGCAAAGTCCTCCAAGTTACCTGTGAATTATACCTCTGGAGGTGCCTTGCCAGGTGAAGGTCTCGTCATCTGATCAAGGTTCTAAATTACGAGACCTAATTGAGTAGCCGTTTGCAATACAAACAAAGGATATAACGTTAAGCAACCGTCAAAACAAAGTATGCTAGACTGAGAAGCAAGTACTGCAGATGTTATGACGTGCGAAGCGAAGGAATCATGTTTTTTGCCGCTACGAGGATATTAGGTGGTCACCCGCCCCGATACCAGGTATCTAACCCGTTAAGCTGAGGTAACTCGGCAGGTAGGGGCCTGGTCATCGGTTAGAAAAAAAGAAAGAAAACTTTTAATAGACTTCTTCAAAAAATAATTAATCGAAAATTGGTCTTATTTTCTTTGAATTTATGCTGCCCAAATGTAGGGATATAATTATCTAGTTTTGTGAAGGAATTTAAAAATGTTTTTGTTCAGCCTCTTTGGTTCAACAATGCTAATAATAATAGTGGTAAAAACTATGATTTAACATTTATAGATGGCAATTTTGTCGACAGACGATTTCTTCACATAGAATAAGCTGATTCGTGGAGATGAAAGTGTTTAAAGTTTTTCCTTAATTTTTATTTCTAAGGCCTTTGTTATGTTTTCGAAATGGGCTTATAAAAACTTCAAAAAGTGAAAAAGATTGGAATCAAGGTAAATATAAAAGAAAATGGTAAATCATTTTCCAAAACACTTGATTAGTTTTCATTCTCATTTTTGTTTTTTCTGTAATTTTATTTTAAATTATTTTATTTATTTTTTTTTTTTTTTTATTTCAAGCAAAACGGTTAACTTTTTTTTTTTTTCTTTTTTTCTATTTTGACTTTGATTCTTCCTATTTGACGTTTTAGACTCATAATCTGTAAAATGATAAAATTGTCCATCAAATTATAATATTTTAAAGAACGTTTCTTCACCTATGGGGTAAAAATTGAAATTGTTCGATTGCATGCATATAATATCTATGTTTTATTTATTCATTTATTGCGTTTTAATTTCGTAATAAAATATTAGCCAGAGACTTATGCTGAACTATTTATACTGTTTTTACTATGAATAATTTATTCTTATTCTTCTGTAATAGACCCAGCACGCGATAAGTCAGCAACTAAAAAACTTTACTTTTACTTTACTTTTGATGCCGCAAATTTAGAAAAAAAAAGAAAAAAAGAAAAAAGAAAGGAAAAAAGAAAGAAAAAAGAAAAGAAAAAAGAAAGAAAGAAAGAAAAATATATATATTTTTAAATATGTTTTTTTTTTTTTTAAGTTGCATTACTTTTTTAAGATTTTTACTTAAAATATTTTAATTTTTTATTTAAATTAGTGTTTTTAAAAATGCTAAATCAAAATTAAATCTTATACATTTATGTTTATTTAAAAGAAAAAAAAAATTAAATTCTACAAAGGACATTTAGAATTATGCTTTTAAATTACCTCACCTTTTTTAATAAATTTAAAATTTTATTTTTTTATTTTTTAAATTCTGAGAAGTTTTGTCATGTGATTTTGTTTAGAAATAATATGGTTATGGTTAACCACCCATATTTTCCCATATTACAAAAAAGAAAAGAAAAGAAAAAAAATCAAAAGTATAACCTAATAAATAAAAATTGTTTTAAAATATGTCGCAGCAGCCCTTAACAGTTAAAAATTATTTCGCAAATGTATCAGAATCTTTCATAAGCTTTACAAATTTTTCATTATTCATAAAATGTAGTCTGATGCAATAAATTATAGTTTTTTGCATTGTTAATTACATTAATACGTATTCCAATGTTATTTAGAATTCGGAGGCAGCATGAAAAGTAAATTAAATTTTTTATTTTTACTTTTACTTTTTGACATTGCCCGCGCTCCGCTGTGCTGATGCAAAACCGTTGCCGACCGATTGCAACCGATATTGCCAAAAAAAAAAAAAAAAAAAAAAAAAAAAAAAGAAAATAGAATATTCACAGTTTTTGTTTTTGTTATGCGTAAATAGATGGCGCTAACTTACGCTTTCCTAACATAAAAGAGTGTTGTTACATTTCGTATATGTTTGTTGTTTTGTTTTATTCTTTATTCTCTTATAAAAGTTCTTTTTCTTCAAATACCATTTTTTATATTAATATGTATAATGTTAGACACTTTTTAGGTGCGTTCGTAATTATGTAAATACGTAGTACCTATTGTTGTCGCTCAGTCCGTCCGTCTGTCTGTCTGTCCGTCTGTCCGCATATAACAACGCAAAAACTACCCAACCGAATCGTTTTAAATTTAAAATACATAATTATAACATAATTTTGTCGAGTCATTTCAAATTTTATGAAAATCGGATGGATAGATCAATTACAGGGACATTCAAAAGGATTCCGTTACATTACGGTCAATAGGGAAAAAGTTTTAAATGCATTTTAATCGTTTGAAATTTAAAACATATAATTATTGCGTAATTTTGTCGAGTCATTTCAAATGTTATGAAAATCGGATGCATAGATCAATTACAGGGACAATCAAAAGGATTCCAATACATTACGGTCAATGGGGAAAAAGTTTCAAATGCATTTTAATGATGTTACACTCATTCGAACATAATAGAATTGGCATGAATCTATGAAATATATACTAAAATATGCATTCTGTACAATCTGTGATGCAAAGAATTTTTATTATTAAATTACATGGCCACACAAAAGTATTCCACTATATAATGCTATACGGGGAAACATGGTTTGGTACGTGTTTTAATTATATTCAACTATTTCACATTTTATGAATAAGATATACGTTTCTGAGGTGTAATAAAAATTACTTCCTGCATATTTACAGAAACGTAAAGATTTCGACTACTATACTGTATCCGGAGTACGCTCTACTATATCAGCAAGATCTGAATATTTTTAAAACTGCGTTATCGTACGAACGCACCTCATTTGCTACGTTCACGTGCAATTTCTAACTTGTTTTTCTTAATAACATATTGATAATCCACTAACATTACTATTAACTACTATCTTTTATGCAGGACCGTAGTTAAGGGGGCGCTATGGGCGGCTCAGCCCCCCCCCCTAAAATATTTTGAGTCCCTCCCCCTGGAAAAATTTCCAAGGTCACTAAATGTTCTGAAAATTCAAATGAAATTCTGTTTAAAAATCTAAATTAGTTTTGAGACCCTTTCACAGTTTTACAGAGTTACTAAATTGTATCTAAAATAGGTGTTTCAACACTCCCTCATCCTATTTATACATATGAAGCTAACATGATGTTTAATTTTGCACCAATTATACACTCAAAATTTTCATCATCATATACTTTTCTTAGCATAAAATGAAGTTATTACAACAGTTTGATGAAAAACAAAGTACCTACAATATGAATAAGCACTAATTTATCTTTCTGCGTTAGCGAGAGAGAAAAAAAAAAATTATGAGCCCCCCCTACCGTTCACTTCTAGCTACGGCCCTGCTTTTATGACTACGAGGTGGAACCCATCGAAATTCGACGAAAGAAAAATCTTAAAAAAAAAAAACTGTTTTATTTATTTATAATAATTCTGCAAAATTAGTTACAGTAAAAAATACATCTTATATTGGTCAGTCTAACTCTCAAGCAAATATTATTTTAAGCTAAAATTAACAAAATACTATAAAACTCAATTATTCAAATTAATCAGAATTCACCGGATTTTATAAAACACATTTTAATTTCTTTTTTTTTTTTTTTTTTGAGAGAAAATGGAGCGATTCTGTGGCCAAAATTACAAAATTGGTACAAAAAATTATTAATATATATATATATATATATATGAAATAAATTGAGATACAGCTATGAAACAAATTGCATTTAAAAGTAGATTTTTTTTCTCGACACGACGGTGTAATGATTTTAAATGTACGATGTTTAGAAGTGAAACATTTGCAGTATATTTGCGAAAATTGCAAAACCGAAATTGCTTGGGAAAGTGTTGTGCTTTTTAATTTCTTTTCTTTTCTTTCAATTTTAAGAGACGAAGGAGTGATGCTGATGCCACAATTACAAAATTGGTACTAAAAACTATTAAAAAATTAATATCTGAAATATAAATTGAGATACAGTTTTCAAACAAATTGCATTTAAAAGTAAATTTTTTTCTCTATACGAAGGTATAAAAATTTAAAATATGTGATGTTTAGAAGTGTAAAATTTGCAGTAGCGAAAATTGAAAACCGAAATTGCAGGGGAAAGTGTTACCATTCTCAAAAGGACGGATGCGTTACGCTCAGATACGTTTGGCATTTATAATAGAGATAGATAGATACTAAAATGAATAAATAATACATCATAATAAAATAAATAAATTTTCCAGATTAGCTAAATTTTACGATTTCTTTATTCGTTTCATCTTATGAAAATTAAGAAATTTTGATTAATATAATTTCAACGGAACATTAAGGGTGTTCTTAAATCAAAAAGGGCAACTTTGTGACACATGCTTTAATTTATTTTTGTTTGGAAATGCATGAAAGTAGCAGGGGTTGTTATTCAGAAACTGTCTAATTGTACTCAATTTTCTGTTTTTTTTTTTACAAACACAATAGATCTTTCATAACAAGCCTTCAAAGATGACGTTTTTGAGCACATTTCCCGACGAAAGCAGAAAAACCGGTTGAAAAACAGGAGAAAAACGGGTGGTCACGTGATCGAAATAGCTTAGAACTAGATAGGTAATTTAATTATCAAAAAATGGAAAATTCAGTTCGTTTCGAAATCGCTTCCATAGTCAGGCATTCCAATTTTATAATTTTTTGTAAAAACATGAATTTGTTAATGTGTCAAAACGTTTTGCGCTTGTTGAGCGGAGCAGTTGAGAACAAACACCCTTAAGTTTAAAAATAAATTTGAAAATTAAGAAATTTTGATTAATATCATTTCAAGGGAACATTAAGAAAATAAGAGACCCTTAAATCTGTCCCATTGAAATTTTATTAATTTTATGCTTCTCCTTATGCGGTTTAAAGTTAAAAATCGTATATTGCAAAAAATAACTATTTCGAAATTTTGAAAATCAACGTATATTATCTTTATATATAAAAATCTTCTGTGCGTGTGTATGTAATTGAACTCCTCCTAAATGACTGGACCGATTTTGATGAAATTTTGTGTGTGCATTCCAGTAGATTCCAGAATGGTTTAGATTCACATTTCGTCGAAATTGATTCAGTACTTTTTTAGTAATTAGGCAAAAACTAATAGTTAGTGATTTTTCGCTAATTAAAAGTGCTATATATGTAGAAGTGGGGCGGACGAAAAACGGGTGTTGGAAATAAATCACAGTTCCAATATTTCACTGAGTGAATATTTAATAAAAAACTTCTTGATTATATAACTGGTACATATGAAATCACAATTCTAGGCTAAATAAACTATAAAATGAACACAAACATAACTGATTAAAGTTAATATGGGTATCAATCGATCCCTTTTACACAGTCCTAAAACGGAATCTCGTCCCGTTAAAAACTCGGGCGTGCAGGAAACCCATCTGCTCTGCACCGCAGATCAAGGGCAACTCTCTCGCAAAATCTTCGAGCTTTCACACTTTTCCATATTGCACTTAGCTTGCAAATATTTTCCTGGGATGGGCATTTGAACTTCGCCCAGTTATTGAAACTATGCACATGCATTGTCAGTCGAAGTCTTGTGGTTTCTGGGGCTAAATTACCTCTACATCTCGTCCATCCTGACCTATCTGTGACCTCACAGAGCTTAATACCAACTATAAGCTCCAGATCAAACTCCATACGACTTTCATAAAAATAGTGAAATCACAAAACACAAACACTAAAATTCCATATTAAATCACTGAAAAACTAATAATAATAATAAAAAGTCTGGTGCTAGTCCAAGTGTTCATAAACTATTAAAAGTTTTTTTTTTTTTTTTTTTTCCAGTCACAGCTCAGTTTTTTTTTCTTGCATAAAATAATGTAAAAAAAAATAACGTTAAACGGATGTACTTGGAGTCATAAAATACTATATGGCGATACATAAACAAATAAACACCAACAAAAAAAACACATAAAAGAAATACTTGAAAAACGTCATATTTTAGGGTGTAGAAACCCATGGTTTCATGCAGTCAGCTGCAGTCGATGTCACTCTTGGACCCTCTTGGAAGCCCACTTTTTCGACATCGTACCTGTCATTGCTTTTGATTTTGATCACTTTGTAAGGACCAAAATATTTAATGCGTAATTTCATGCCGACCCCAAATTGGGTTCTTTTTATGGCAACTAGATCACCAATTTTATAACACCTTGCTTTTTTCCGTTTACGATTAAAACTTTTACTATTTTCTTCCTGGATTTTTAGAATGTTTTGCTTAGCAATATTTCTATTGTTAAGTCTTTCTTCCATGAACGCGTTTTCATGTTCCTCATCAATAATTCGTTTAATATTTAAATCCTCCTTATCCCTTAATTTTACTCCTGTTAATAACTCAAAAGGGGTATACTGAGTGCTACGCGAAATCGTACTGTTCATTATTCGTTGTACGGTTGGCACATATTTATACCATTTAGTCGGATCATCGATGGATAATTTACTCAGGATATTTATGAGCGTTTTCTGTGATCGCTCTACCTGGCCGTTTCCCCTTGGTATACCTGTCGTAATTAAAACGTGTTCTATCTTTTCATCTTCGAGATATTCCTTAAATTCATTTGAAGTAAAAGCGGCTCCACGATCGCTAATTATACGTTCTGGATTTCCAAATACGGCTTGTTGAATTTTTAATTTCGAAATCACCTCCTTAGCGGATGTTGTTTTGACAGGATAAAACCACACAAATTTTGTGAAAGCGTCCACTACAGAGAAAATAAAATTATAATTTTTGTTTGTCGAAGGTAGCGGACCTAAATGATCTATATGGTAAGTTTGAAGTGGCGTATCTTGTTTAGGGATGGGATTTAGCAATCCTTCACCTTTACCTTGTTTCCTGTTGCATAGTATGCACTCAATACAATTCCCTATCACGTTTTCGATCTGTTTTCGAAGGTTAGGAATATAATAATCCTGTTTCACGATCGCTTCAGTTTTAGCAACAGCATAATGTCCCTTATTGTGAATTTCACGAATAATTTCTCTTTGCATGCTTTCTGGCACCATAATTAATTCTCTATCGTTTTCATATTTATACACAATATTTCGCCTAACAAAATAATCATTACTTTCGTTTTTTCCAACTAATGTTTTTATAGTTTGAATGTAATCATCTTCGTTTTGCGCTTTAGTCAATTTTGCAGTAAGTTCATCCTGTGAACGCGTTAAAGTTAAAACCGTGTTACGACTCAATGCATCGACATGTTTCATTTGATTTCCGGCTCTGTGAACAATTTGGTAGTCAAATTCTTGAAGAAATAATGCCCACCTCGCAACTTTAGGTGTAAGATCTTTTTTCTCTAAGGTTTTTTGAAAAGCAGAACAATCGGTTATTATTTTAAATTTATTTCCTAACAAATAAGTTCGAAATTTCTTTAATGCTTCGATGACAGCAAGTGCTTCGAGCTCATAACTACTATATTTCGCTTGAGCGGGCGTTGTTTTCTTGCTCATGAAATGAACTGGATGTAAATTTCCGTAATCATCTTTTTGTAACAAGATTGCTCCGAAACCTAAACTACTCGCATCCGTATGTAATTCCGTTTCCGCCCCCTTTCTAAATATGTGTAATACTGGTTTACTAGACAGTTTATTTTTTAAAATTTGGAAAGCTTCTTTTTGACTTGGTCCGAAATTGAATTCATTTTCCATTTTTAAAAGATCACTCAAAGGTCTAGCAATTCTAGCATAATCAGCGATATACTTCCTGAAATATCCGGTTAATCCTAAAAAACTCTGGAGTTGTTTTTTATCTTTTGGTTCAGGAAATTTTGTAACAGCTATAACATGTGTTTCGGAAGGTCGAATTGTTCCATTCTCAATTACGTACCCTAAGAATTCGATTTTTCTCTTCAAAAACTGACATTTAGGAAAGTTAAACTCGAGGCCATACTCTGATGCTACCTGAAACACACGTTTCAATTTAGAAAGCGCCTCTTCCTCAGTCTGCGCAGGGACAATTATATCGTCTAAGTACACGGAAATCGTTCTATCTCTTATTAATTCTTTAAGGCATGCATATATGTAACGTTGGAAAAATTGTGGAGCGACATTTAACCCGAATGGCATTACATTGTACTCGAATTGTTGATTATTCGTAACAAACGAAGTAAACTTGTTACTATCCTCATCAACCTCTACATGAAAAAATCCATTTTTCAAATCTAATGTACTGAACACCTTACTCTGCCCGATCTCATCTAAAATATCGTCAATCACTGGAAGGGGATAATTATCTCTAATTATCTTTTTGTTAAGTTTTCTATAATCTACGCATAACCGGTAATCTCCATTTTTCTTTCTCGCTAAAACAATTGGCGCAGCATAATTTGAACAACTTTCTCTTATAATACCCTTATCAAGCCAATCTCCTATTTGTGTATCCACAAATGCTTGTTCAGCAAGCGCTAATCGCCTTGGTCTTTGTACAACTGGTATGTCATCGCTTAACACTATCTTAACTTTCAAGTCAACACTTTTCGTTTTCTCAGGCTTATAATTCGTAATCAAATTAATTAATTCTTCCTTTAAACCGCAGTCGGCAATATGCGTCATATCGATTTCATTTACATTAACCGCATTAGCTATTTCTGCTAAGCAAACAGATTCGGGTTCATGAGAATCATCTAAAGAATTTTCAGTCATGGGTGTGTTTGAAGAATTCAACCGCAAGTTTGGGTTAGGCTTGGGAACCTCTTCAACATCTAACCGCAAGTCAGATTTAACCGTGAGAATGTTTTTAACATCTTTGACCGCGCCTATCTTTGGAATTTCTAAGGGCATCTTTGTAACAACGTTTACACTGTAACTTTTTTCATCGTTTCGCTTACCTATTACTTTTAAGCCATTGTTTGATATTTTGAAATTTAATTTATTCAAACAGTTATTTCCGAGAAGCATTTCATATTTTAAATCCTGCAAAACGTACACATCGCAATTTACACTAACATCATCAATTTTTATATCAGTATTGAAAAAACCTGAAGGAATTACTCCATCACCACTAATACCTGTCAATTTCACATCATTTTTACTTAAATTAGGCCTTCCCAAAATTCTATAAAGTTCATTGTTTATCATTGTCACATCTGACCCACTATCAACAAAACAATCTACGCGTTTCCCTTTAATTTCAATACTTTTAACAATTCTATCCGACGGACAAAATTTGTTACTCATGGCGTTCACCGCTTTCGTGTTATTTAAACCGTAGTGATTACTTTTATTTCCATCCATTCTGAGAGGACACTGATTCGATTTATGAGAGACAAATTCATTGCAATAAAAACATTTAGTTTTGAAAGGGTTATTATTATTCCTTACCCCGTTCTTGTTGTTTTGGGAAAAATTGTTCTTCCGGCCAAAACTTTTGTTCTCTATGTTCTGAGAAAAACGTTTACTATCGCTATTTTTTACTTCCGAATTCTTCCTAACAATATTACGGGCCGCCTCATAATCATCAAGTTTACTTATAAAATCTGAGACCTTTGTAAACTTAGGCAAGTCATCAATAAAATGCTCCCTTACTTCCGATGGTAATTTTTTCCTTATTTGGTCAATAACTAGAAGGTTTTTTAAATCTTCAAAAGACGAAATGTTCAGACCTGTCAACCATTGCTCTAAAAAATTCGTAAGTTCAAATGAATAATCGCGATACGAGGCCGAACTTTCTTTTCTATGGGCAAAAAATTTCTGTCGAAATTGTTCCGCACTAAGCTTGAATCTTTTCAATAATAACTGTTTAACATAATCATAATCATTCGAGAGTTCCTCATTTTCGCGACCTATTATGTTAACTATTTCTAATGGTAACAGACCTAGCAAATAAGTCACCCAATTCTCCTTTTCTACCCCTAATCTTTTTATTTGTCTTTCGAACAACGTGAGATATATACTTATTTCTTCACTGGTATCATATCTCGCGATTAATTTTAAAACATCAGGAGTTTTCACTCCGGCGTTAAGCATCATTTCGGATTTGTTTTTTGCGTTAAGTTCTAACTCTAATTTTTTTAATTCATATGCTTTTTTTTTCGTTTTCCTCTATTTCTTTATTTTTATCTTGTTCTAACCGTTCGCTAACGAGACCGTCTAATAAGTTTTTGACTATGTCTTCATTATAACCGTCCGATTTGGTTATTATGTCGGCTAACTGAACTTTTGTCGCGCTTTCCTCAGCACTCAGCCCCAATTCATTTAACACTGACAATAAGTCTATTTTCTTTGCTCTTACCAAATATGCCATTATTCCTACAAAAACTCTATCAAATATACTAAAATATCTTATAAAAATATTATATATATAAGCAAAATTATTTTCTATTCATAAACTCACATTACAAAACAAAATTCTTTAATGTTTAAAATAAAAGCAAGATGCTATAAGTTTTATATTTAATTACCATTTATGGGAAAGAACCACTTACTTCATTGTGGATATCCTCTGTTCTCATGAAAAATAATACACAAAATATATTATAACTTCAAATCAAATATATATAATAATTATGAAAACACTCAATATAGATTGATCAATATCTCAATAGATCAATATCTCAATACATATCTGTATATGTTAAAAAATATAAGCCCTAAAAAAAATGCACCAGGCTTGAAAAACTTAAAATGCTAGGACATTTCAGCCCTGTATCACTTGGCTTCAAAAAAAATTTCACTCGCGCAAAAATCGCCTCGCAAAAAAAAAAAAAAAAATCACAGCGAGGGTTCTTGAAAAATAAAACATTCACCCAGTACGCACAATTAATCGGTTGGTAAAAAAATAGTACTTAGCTGGTAAAAAAAAACACACTACCAGCTTTCGTTGCAGAAAAAAACCCCACAAATTCGTTGCACAAAAAATCCTAAATTCGTTGCACAAATAATCACTCGCGCAACTCGTAAAAAAAAATGCACTACGAGTTGTTTCTTGTGGCACCGCAACAGCACTGTTTTCTTCCGGACAGCTCAAACACACACAGTTCTCGGACAGTCGAAGCAGCTCAGCTTTCTTCGTAAAAACAGCGACGATTCCAGCAATCACTGGAGTAGCAGGGAACATCCAACTTTATCACCGAGCAGAAATCCACTGGTTCATCCTATTACTGCCAAATTACTATCTTACTATCAAAAGTTCTTGCAAGTCCTCTGGTTCATCCAGGGCGAGCCCCCAAAATTTGTAGAAGTGGGGCGCACGAAAAACGGGTGTTGGAAATAAATCACAGTTCCAATATTTCACTGAGTGAATATTTAATAAAAAACTTCTTGATTATGTAACTGGTACATATGAAATCACAATTCTAGGCTAAATAAACTATAAAATGAACACAAACATAACTGATTAAAGTTAATATGGGTATCAATCGATCCCTTTTACACAGTCCTAAAACGGAATCTCGTTCCGTTAAAAACTCGGGCGTGCAGGAAACCCATCTGCTCTGCACCGCAGATCAAGAACTCTCTCGCAAAATCTTCGAGCTTTCACACTTTTCCATATTGCACTTAGCTTGCAAATATTTTCCTGGGATGGGCATTTGAACTTCGCCCAGTTATTGAAACTATGCACATGCATTGTCAGTCGAAGTCTTGTGGTTTCTGGGGCTAAATTACCTCTACATATATATTAAAGAAAGTCAGGATTTCGTATTAATCATAGCACAAAAAAATCTACCGATCCAAAAATCTTGAAAATTGGAATAAAAATACTTCTTATAACATCGAGTGCCGCTAAAAATGGATTTTCAAAAATTCCACCCCTAAGATGAGTAGAAAAAAGAACGAAATTTTAAAAAATTCCATAAAAATCGGCTTTTGTAGTTATTTTGCAACTGATAACATATTTTAGTGCATTTTTTCATTCTGAATCGAATGGTATTAAGTAAATTCGTTTAAATCCAGTAGTTCGTGAGGTAATTCAAATTTTCCTAATTTGGCGATTTCTTAGGCGCAAAAACCTGAAATTTTCAATCCTTATCCATATATGTAAAAGAAAGTCAGGATTTCGTATTAATCACAGCAGAAAAAAATATACCGAACTAAAAATCTTGAAAATTGGGGCAAAAATGCTTCTTATAACATCGAGTGCCGACAGAAGCGGGGGATTTTGGAAAATTCCACCTCTCAGATGAGTAGAAAAAAGAACGAACTTTAAAAAAATTCCTTAAAATTCAGCTTTTGTAGTTATTTTTTCAACTGATAACATATTTTAGTGTATTTTTTCATTCTGAATCGAATGGTATTAAGCAAATTCGTTTTAATCCAGTAGTTCGTGAAATAATTCACATTTTCCTAATTTGGCGATGTCTTCGGCGAAAAAACCTGAATTTTTGAATCCTTATCTAAATATATAAAAGAAAATCTGGATTTCGTATTAATCACAGCACAAGAAAATATCCCGAACCAAAAATCTTGAAAATTGGGGTATAAATACTTCTTATAACATCGAGTGCGGCTAAGAAGCGATTTTCGAAGATTCCGCCCTTAAGAGCAGTAGAAAAAAGAACGAACGCTTTAAAAATTCCTTAAAAATCGGCTTTTGTAGCTATTTTTCGACTGATAACATATTTTAGTGTATTGTTCAATTCTGAATCGAATGGTACTAAGCAAATTTGTTTAAATTCAGTAGTTCGTGAGATAATTTACATTTTCCTAATTTGGCGATGTCTTCGGCGCAAAAACCTGAAATTTTCATTGCTTATCTTTATATATAAAAATCTTCTGTGCGTGTGTATGTAACTGAACTCCTCCTAAACGACTGGACCAATTTTAATGAAATTTTTCGTGTGTGTTGCGGTGGATTCGAGAATGGTTTAGATTCACATTTCATCAAAATTGGTTCAGAACTCCGCCCTGGCGACCAGTCTGGTCTCCAGGTCTTAGGATTTGGTCATTGACTTTTTTGTAAAAGGCTTTTAATAATTTCTACCCTTATATTAAATCAAAATATCTTTCATTTAATGCAAAAAAATAAGGTCATGGAATTCTTCCCCATTTGTAAAGCGCAAAAAAAAAAAAAAAAAAAAACCCATCGCCAAATTACAATTTGGCAAAATTGATAGATGGGATAATCAAGTTAATTATAATATGCAACCATACATTTATAAATACTTAGGTATTTAGGTTCCGTCGACCAATTCCGCCAAATTGTACAAATCGCCATACTAATTGAATCTGACATTCACGATCATCCATTATTGTCATTTAATCTTATAGTTTGGCGATCATTTTATGGTTGACGGGAAAAAAACAGGTTATTGAATTCTTCCTCATTTGTAAAGCGCAAAAAAAAAAAAAAAAAAAAAAACATCGCCAAATTATAAGATTAAATGCCAATAATGGATGATCGTAAATGTCGCATCCAATGACATTAAATATTATACACCTGTTTAAAACGTCATTAAGTGATTTTTATTTCGGCTTTTTATTTGTATTTTTATCAATATTTTTTCTATTTGTTTGTTTTTTCATTATTTAAAATGAAATTTATGTGAATATGAATAATTTGGCTATGAGATTGGTGATTTGTACAATTTGGCAAAATTGATAGATGGGATAATCAAGTTAATTATAATATGCAACCATACATTTATAAATACTTAGGTATTTTGGTTCCGTCGACCAATTTCGCCAAATTGTACAAATCGCCATACTAATAGCCAAATTTTACATATTGACATAATTTTTATTTGAAATCAGAAAAAAAAAACAATTAATTAGTAGAATATTAATAAAAAATCCAAATAAAAAGTACAAAATAAATCATCTTTATATATATCAATCTTTTGTGCGTATGTCACTGAACTCCTCCTAAACGATTGGACCGATTTTAATGAAATTTTGTGTGTGCGTTCCAGTGGATTCGAGAATGGTTTAGAATCACATTTCATCGAAATCGATTCAGTACTTTTTTAGTAATTAGGCAAAAACTAATAGTTAGTGATTTTTCGCTAATTAAAAGTGTTGAATAAGTTCGATGAATAGACTGCGGACGGAATGTCCGAGCGGTCTAAGGCGCCAAATTTAAGCTCAGCTTCTTTAAGAAAGAGATCGCGTGTTCGAACCCCACTCCTGACAAACGTGTATGCTTTACAATAATATTTCCTGTATTATAATTTTGATTAACCGACTTCAGAAAATCGTTAACTTTTAACTAAAAAGAGAAAAATTAACTTTTCTATGAAAAATTGAACCAACTTCAAAATATACTGAAGAGTGAAAAATAATTTCCTTACATAATTGTAATAAGAAATTAAATTAAGAGTGTAGTGTTTATCGTGCATATTACCATATTTACGTACATTTATTTGATTTTCTGGAGTTGGTGCCAAGAAGGACAACGTCTGTCGGTGACAGGACAACGTCTGTCGGGTCCGCTAGTCTTTATATATAAAAATCTTCCGTGCGTGTGTATGTAATTGAACTCCTCCTAAACGACTGGACCGATTTTAATGAAATTTTGTGTGTGCGTTCCAGTAGATTCGAGAATGGTTTAGATTCACATTTCGTATGATTTGTGATCAGTACTTTTTTAGTAATTAGGCAAAAACTAATAGTTAGTGATTTTTCGCTAATTAAAAGTGCTGTATATATTAAAAGAAAGTCTGGATTTCGTATTAATCACAGCACAAAAAAATATACCGAACCAAAAATCTTGAAAATTGGGGTAAAAATACTTCTTATAACATCGAGTGCATCTAAGAAAGGATTTTGGAAAATTCCCTCCCTAAGAAGGGTAAAAAAAAAGAACGAACTTTTAAAAAATTCCTTTAAAATCGACTTTTGCAGATATTTTTCAACTGATAACATATTTTAGTGAATTTTTTATTCTGAATCGAATGGTACTAAGAGAAATAACCGACTTCAGAAAATCGCTAACTTTTAACTAAAAAGAGAAAAATAAACTTTTCTATCGAAAATTGAACCGACTTCAAAAAATACTGCAGAGTGAAAAATACTTTCGTTACATAATTGTAATAAGAAATTAAATTAAGAGCGTAGTGTTTATCGTGCGTATTACCATATTTACGTACATTTATTTGATTTCCTGGAGTCGGTGCCGAGAAGGGCAACGTCTGTCAGTGACAGGACAACGTCGGTCGGTGACAGGAAAACGTCTGTCGGTGACAGGACAACGTCGGTCGGTGACAGGACAACGTCTGTCGGGTCCGCTAGTATGCCATAAAATTTAAACAAATGCGCCTTACTTTCACTTCTTGTTCTTAACAAAAAGGGAAACTTTATGACAAGTTTTAATTTATTTTTGTTCGGCAATGCATGACACTAGCAGGTTTTTTTGTTCAGAAACCATTTAATCGTTCTCATTTTCTCGCTCTTTTGCAAACTCAAAAGATTCTTCAGAAAATAGTGTCAAAATGGGCGTTTTGAACTGAATTTTTGAGCTACAGAAGAAAAAGCAGTTGACAAAGGGAGAAAAACGGGGGGGGGGGGGATCACATAATCGAAATCGCTTATAACTCGATAGGTAATTTAATTATAATAAAATGAAAAAAAGTACAAATTGAAATCGCTTCCATAATCATTTCTTCCAATTTTATGAATTTGTATAAGTATCAAAACGTTTTGTGCTTGTTGAGCAGAGCAGTTGAGAATAACCTTAAAAGTTAACTTTCTCGAAAAATCGACTTTTATTATTATTATTATTGGTTTAAAAAGTTTTTTGAATTTTCCTAAATGTATTATTATGCGCTCTTTTTTTTTTTTTTTTTTTTTTTTTTGGGGGGGGGGGGGGTGTTTTTAACTGTTCCGCTCAACAAGCGCAAACGTTTTGGCACATTTACAAATTAATTTTTTTAACAGAAATATATAAAATTGGAATGCCTGACTGTGGAAGCGTTTTCAAATCGAACTTAGTTTTCCATTTTATGATAATTAAATTACCTATCCAGCTCTAAGCTATTTCGATCACGTGATCACCCGTTTTTCTCCTGCTTTTCGACCGGTTTTTCTGCTTTCGTCGAGATATGTGCTCAAAAGTGTCAACTTTGAAAGGTTGTTATAAAAAATCTATTGTTTTTTTTTCTTTAAATTGAAAATTGAGTGCAATTAGGCAGTTTCTGAATAACACCTGCTTTTTTTCATGCATTTCCGAACAAAAATAAATTAAAGCATGTGTCACAAAGTTGCCCTTTTTGATTTAAGCGAACCCTTAATTAGAAATAATTGTAAAAATTCAAGGGCCGGGCTGAGAAACATAAAATTACTTTCACATTCAAAACCGATTCCGAAAATGGAAGTGCCATTCTAAAAATTATTGGCACTACCAAAATCGGGAAAATAAAAAAAGTAGATGTAAACCTCAACTATCCAATGAAAAAAGACAAAAAGAAAAAAAGAAAGATTAAAATGTCAAAATTGAAATGAGATATTAGAAAATAACCTCTTCATAGGTTTAGCATTAGATCGCGAATGTCTTCGTCCTCAGGGACAGGAGCCTTAACTATAGTATTTATTGAAATCTCAATTTTTCATTCTCAATCACAAATTCGGTGTGAGTGAATTTTGTAATTGGAAGTTTTTCTGGAACACAGGAAGACGAATTAAGCAAATGAAGGCCGAATTAAGAGGGAGGGTGTAGCGGAGCTGTAGATTGAAATATTAAAAGTCAGATTCCTCTTCTCCCCCCCCCCCCCTCTCCACCCAACCCGCCGGTTTCCTTTTCTTTTCTTTTCTTTCTTTTTTTTTTTTTTTTTAACTATTACTATTTCGATATTTGCCGCATTGCATTTGGCAACATTATGTGTCATGCGCCTTAGGATTCCTTCGAATTATTTTGAAATAAAATAACATTTTTACTCTCTTCTATCTTCAATAGAAAAAAGTATTGTAATCGAAATTTTTTCGACTTCTGGTTTTCGATGGATTTACACGTTTTAGGGGGTCAGAGATTCCAATAAACATGTTTTAACAAAATGCCTGTCTGTCCGTGTGTCTATGTATGTGTCTGTATGTCTGTGTATGTGCGTGTTTAAATGTCTGTGTCTGTGTCCGTATGTCGCCATTCTACCATCAAAAAGTGTATGAAGATACGCATAGAATTGAACCAATTTTTTTGGTGAATGTTTTTGGCTGAGGCAAGCAAGTCCTCCTCTGATTTTGAAATATTTCGCCGGAAGGGGGCACTGCAATCGCGATTTTTGTGCCATTCTCAATATTGTACCGAACAACGGTGTATGAAGTTATGCAACGAATTGAACCAAATTTTTTGCGTAAATGTATGGCTATGCCTAGTTGGTCTCCCTGAATTTGAAAAAAATCCGCCGGAAAGGGGCGCTGCAATAGCGATTTTTGATGAGCTTATGCCTAAAACTGAACTAAAATTTTTGTGTAAGATTTTTTTTTTTGGTATGGCAAGTAGGTCCTCCATGAATTTGAAAAAAAAAAAAAAAAAATCTGCCTATCATTCTACTGTCCATCGGCTCGTGCAGAGACGGAAACTCGTTTTTACTCCGATTAATTGACTGAAGCAGAAATTTAAGATGAAAATAAAAGCTGGTATAGTATTGAATTTAAATTATTAAAGAATTAACATGAGTAACTATTTTTTTAAAAAAATATTAAAATGTACGTATGCGATAAAAGAAAGTTTTGGGATTAGCACATTCAACTAGTTTTTTCTGGCATCGAAATGGAGCGTGGGAACACGACTTTTGTGAATTTTTTATCGCTAAATTCTTAAAAGAAATGTAGCAGCCGACTGAAACGTTTATCTCATGCTACTTGCGATGGACGAGAAACATCTGCCTTGACCACTTTTCTGCAATCCCGATGGCGATGCATCGATGACATGGGAGAATGCTGTACGACATAAAATACTCATTAAAGAAGATAACGCTGCTGTCTGAAGAAATCGACACTACACACCCATATTTTACGTCTTTTTTATTTCCCCTTCATAGTTATACAGAAGTTCGTTTGCAATAATTACTATTACCATGTTTTTCAACTGCTGTGCTCAACAAGCACAAAATTTTTTAATTCATTTATAAATGGATTTTTTAACAGAAGAATATAAAATTGAAAGACCTAACTATATATAAGCGCTTTCGAATCGAACTGAATTTTCCATTTTATGATAATTAAATTACCTACCGAGTTATGAGCTATTTTGATCACGTGATCATGCTAATTTCTCCTTTTCGTTGAAAGTTTTTTTTTTTCTTTCGGCGGAAAATGCGTTTAAAATGTGAACTTTGATCGCATTTCCTAACAAAAGTAAATTAAAACTTATGTCACAAAGTTGTCCTTTTTGATACACTCTTAAAATATCCAGGGGATCCAAACAGGGTTCTCGAACTACAAAACATACACTAAATAAAAAAGAATATTGCCCATTTAAACTGATGGCATTGAGCTCACAGGCTACGCATACTAATTCTACATTACACCCTTATGTTTTCAAGAGTTAATTCCGTTCGCAGAAAAATTAAGGAGGGGGGAACAGCTCCTCCCTTTCCCCTTTTTACGATTAATCATTGAACCCTCTAAACTGATCAGGACATGCTTTATCATAAAAAAAATCCATATCCAAAATTCAGAGCAAATCGGATAATTCTTAATAAAAACCCATTTATATAATTTAAGAGGAGTTATCCCCCTCTTTTACATACTTAGCCATTAAACTTCCAAAACTATTCGGAGATTTGAACGAAATCTGACAATTCTGCATGAAAAATCCATTTATATAAATTAAGGGGAGGGGCATTAGACCCACCTCCATTTCCCTTTTTTATATTTATCCAATGAACACCTAATACCAATCACGGAAGTGCTTCATCAGAAAGATCCTATGTGTAAATTTTGAACAAAAACTATTATTTCTGCATGAAAAACCCATTTATATCAATTAAGGGGAGGGGCATGAGCCCCCCGTTCTCCCTCTTATACATATCGAATGAATTCCAAAAACTAATCAGGGAAGCGCCTTATCAGGATATACCTATATACAAAATTTCAATTGAATGGGATATTTTTATCATGAGTTATCGCGGAACGTACGAACGTACGAACGTACATACAGAACGGACGGGCACATAAGCTCTCAGGCTATGATAGCCTGTGTGCTAAAAAGTCGTTCAAGTATTATGTAAGCAGTAAGGGAGGGGGGTCCAGTGTCTGCTTATTTTTCACGACAAGAGGGGAAGCGGGTCTTGAAAATTCTTACGTAAGCATCAGGCAACGAAGAAACTACAGCTTAATAATAAAAAACAAAAGACCATAATTGGGATTAGCGTTTTGCGAATGTTAAACGGCTTGAGAAAACAGATGTGGAGTAAATAAGAATTGGCAACGAGAAACATTTTAGCCGGCCACTACATTGAAAACGTAATAATAGACAATGCAGAAACATGGATTCAAAGATCTTGGGCATCAAACTAGAAATGTGAGCGCCTGTTACATAATATTCCAATGATTCTTGATAATTTTTTCAGTTATGTGTCTAAATAAGTTAAAGCCTACTTATTTCTTAAGGGTGTATTTGAAAAAATGATTTTCCAATTTTTAACAGTTCAAAATTTTCCGATTCAATTTCAGACTCATTTTTAAAAGTAGAAACATGAAACTTGCTGGGGCGACTTTTGAAGTGTTGTACAAGGTGCCGTGAGAAGTAATTTTTCGCTGAATTCATTAGAATTTGATTTATAAGCAATTATTTTCTCAGTTCCATCATTTTTTCGTTCCGAGATCTCCAGGTTCGGAATTGGCAAATTGGCTAGTTTGACAGCATTTTTTGCAATATTTTCTACATTTACCAAAAAATCGACAAACACGGCACATAATGTAATTTTTAAATAAAGGATTTTGAAAGTTTGGTGCATTTGAGAGCAAAAATGAAATTAAAAATAAATCTGAAAATAAGCGGTTTTGATCGAAATACATCCTTAAAGTTTTTTTTTTTTTTTAAATGTTATAAATAATAATATGTTAAAAACTATTTCGTGTTCTATGAATTGTTTAATATAATAAGTAACAATATATTAAACCGTCTTTTACGCCGGTTGGCATTCTTATTATTTTAAAATGAGAGGGAGCACTCACTTCTTGTTCTAAAGGGCGGGAGATTCAACAATGGAAAATAGGTAAACTGACTAGAAGGAAAGAAATTCCCTCCTTCAGGATGCCCATTTGTTTCCTTCTACTATTAAAAATGAAAAATACCGCGTGACTATTACAAAAAGATCTACAGTTGAAGATAGTTCAATAATACGCTTATTCAGACCTTTAATTGGAAACCAACTATAGTAGTATCAATTGTTGTAGTAAATAGTGGTACACTGTAAAAAATAATTGTCAAAAAACAGGGCAATTTTCAATCATATCTGTTTTTCGTCAACTTCAATCTGTTAAAAAACACCATACTACATATTAACGATATTAGTTTGTTAAAAATCACATTTATTGTTTTTCCACAGTTTGTTTGTATCACACGTGTATACAGAATTTTCCTGTGTACGCTAGAAGAGTTGTATATATATTATACATTTTTTTTTTTTTTGTATAATTTCAAATTCCCCATATTGTCTATCAACAAATGTTCCGTACAGTATACTATTTTTAAATTGCCACAGCAAAACTCGATTAAATTTGGACTTTATCACTGGGGGTTGAATAAGCTTTTAAAAATATGTATTTTATCTCACTTCCGGAGTTCTAAGCATCATTCAGCGTCGTATCAAATTTATATTAAAAGTCGTGGGAAAGGATTCGCATAGCTAGGCGATAATCTTTCAATGATTAGCTGATAGTAGTTGTCTCTGAATGACAGACAAAAAACACGCTTTTTCGATTGTTGCCATAATTCAAAATAAAACCTGAGAAAAACATATTTCAGCAGCGTGGGAAATGGATTGATAATGTAAACTCACTTAAGTGATAAAAAAGAGAGAATCTAAAGACTTTGAAAGAATGAGCACTAAATTATAAACATTTAAGTGACCTTTAGGAACATTAAAATAATGATGATAATAATAATAATAAATTAAAAAGTAATTAATTGAAGTATATGCTTATTATGTGAACGGTAACATATTTAAATTAGGACATGTTCGGGAAATGCCCCATTGGACAAAAACATTTAAAATGCCACACTATTAAAAAAATTTTGAAGAAATTACAGACAATCTACGGATAATCCATTAAGTCTTGTGTAAAATTACAGTGATTAGAAAAATTCTGTTAAATAACAGAGAAGTTATTCGATAAATTTAGAATTGACTTTGTAAATAAACATCGTTAAAAACACACAAGACTCTGTGTAAATTCCTTTTTAATGATAATAATTTAATTTTTAAAATTAGTGATTCACTCAAACTGCAGCGAACTTCAAACTATAAGATTTTTTTAGGCAATTTTGAACATCTGTATCATTTATTCTTATAATATTTGTTTCTAGCAGTCCTTGGGTTTGAGCCGGAGACTTCTGGACTCTGGAAGAGCATCTGATTGAGCTACAGTAGCTGTTGGTTTTTTTGCACAAAATATGTCACGCTCGTCAATTTTATACCTTTACAATTAAAAATTAGTCAGAAAACGTGTCAAACTTTGAGGTTGCTGAGAAGTGCATTCAAGAACAACCAAGAAGTATATTTCTAAAGATTACGTTAACATAATTTCTTTATCGCTGTTAATAATTTTAAAAATCATGTTGTCTGCCCTACACATCTTGAGAATTCTATTTAATACATACATATATATATATATATATATATGTACATATAAAATGTATGGCTCTAGGCTTTTTCAACTACTTTACCCTCTGGCTCATTCGACCAACCCAATGCTCCGGAATTTCTTGAAATTCCATTTTTTCTTGCTGAACATCTTTGCAATACGTTAATCGATTCATCGACTTCGACTGAAGGTAAACTGGAGCAAAGCGACTCCAGTAGGCACTTCTTAAGATCATGCATTGGTTCATTGGTTCATCTTGAGAACAATTAAGTCTAATTCCGGCCCGTCTCGTCTATATGTAGAAAATCAATACAAGCCTGATCTCGGCCTGGCACGAGCCTACTAAAAAAATATATTAAGTTTGGGTTGCACACAGTGTAACTATCCGATGCCGATCTCTATACTGCTCAAATTACATTTCTGTATTGATGTTGTCAAACTAGCATCGGCTCGCGACGCACATTTATACTTATTCTCATTAAAGCCATATACATTGAAAATAGCTCGTATTTTATTATTTCTGCCTAAATCTTTATAATGGACCGGCAGGTCCGTTAAATTTTTTTTATCGGCCCGGCTCATATGTCCCGTTCAATTTTTCTGCCAGCCGGCCCGTTTATTTTGTTTGTCGACCCGGCCCGTCGAATATATTATTCTGATTCTGCCGGATCGGCCCGTTAGAAAATTCGGAACCATTTCGCCGGGCCGGGTACGGGTCTCGGACCAGGCCCGGACCCGAGTAGACTTCTTGTAAAACAAAATAAGGATAAGCTTAAACAGCATAAAATTTTATACCATTCAAATGTTTTGAAGGCTTTATAATAGGAATGTCTATCTCAACACAAAATTAATGAAAGAAAAAGTTAAGTACAATATAGCAGAAAAGTAATACGTATATGCTTTTACTATTGCTTTTTCTCACTCTATTCGTTTTTTTTCCCCTCCGTAAATTTTAAAAGATGCTTTTTTAAATAAATAAAAGTTAAATTTACGATGATTGCTTGTGTATTTCATTACATCAGTTTTTATGTGCCATATTGGCGTTTCGTGTCAAATAACGCAGTTGTTTATTTTATAAATAACAATCGTTCAAAATTGCTCAAAGATGAAAATCGTGGCTGCACCACTGCTTAAGGGGACTCTTCATTTACTTGAAAACATGTTAAAAGTATGGCCAAGCTCTTTTCGAATTTCTCGTTTACATTTGAATATTTCGAAACGATTTTTTTCCCTTTTTCTTATGATAACTGACTCGATCTCTAATAGAGCCATTTTGTATTTTTTATTTCGGTTGCAGATTCTTTTAGTAAAAACACTTTCACTTTCGAAACCGGTTCCGAAAATGGAAGTACTATTTTTAAAAACATCTGTAACCGAAATTGAAAAAGTAAGCAGAAATATGATGATTGCGGAAGGTTGATTGATTTATTTGAGTGATTCAAAACGATCACTTTGATAGTGTTTTCTGAAAAATCTATTGCGGTTGCGTAAAAAAGAGGGGTTGAAATGTGTGCAGTTAGTTTCTGAACAATTACAGATGCTGGTTTTTCATGCATTTCTGAACAAAAATAAACTAAAACTTATGTCACAAAGTTTCCCTTTAGGGTTTTGATTCTGAAAAATATTTATTGTGCTATGCCTCTTTTCGAGAGCGACATGAGACACAGAGATTGATAAATCAAATCCCGATGAACGATGCTTCTCTTTTCTAAAGTAATCGTTTTCCAATAATATTTAAATATTTACACTGCCAATCTGCAAGCCATCTTCCAGTGTCGTGGGAAAGATCCGATATTTCGAAAGTGAAGATGATAATCGTGCCGCGTGTTCGTCGACAGACGAGAAACACGCGTCCGTTAAGCGGAAGGAAACACCGGCCTACACTGACCGCTTTCTCCTGCGTAAAGAAAGATCAACAGGCTTCTTTCATTGAGAGCTGCTGCGGAACATCATGTTTGCAACCGTGGGAAAGAGAGTCGCAACATGTGACTTGTGTCACTTGGTAAAGTGATATCAAACGGACACACAGTTAAATCCAGATGTGACGAAAAGACATTTATTTGCAATATGTAAAGTAATTAGAATCAATGAAATAATAATTCACGAAGTATAAATGTAATTTAGAAAGATTATTTAGAATCATAAAAAACTGTTCCGAATTATGTCGAGCCCACTCAGGTTATCACAAAAGGCCGTAAGTATACACTGTACAATCTTTAAGGGTGTTTGTTCTCCACTGCTCTGCTGAACAAGTGCAAAATGTTTTTACACAATCACAAATTCATTTTTAAAACGGAAAGATATAAAATTGGAAAGCCTGACTATGGAAGCGATTTGGAATCGAATCGAACTGTGATTTCCATTCTTTGATTAACAAATTACCTATTGAGTTATAAGCGATTTTGATCACATGACAAGGCGTTTTTCTCCCTTCGTTAACTGTTTTTTCTGCTTTCGTCTTGAAATGCAGTTCGAAATGCCCTCTTTGACACTATTTTCCGAAAGATCTATTCCGTTTGCAAAAAATTCGAAAAATGAGTTCTATTCGATAGTTTCTGAACACCAACTCCTGCAAGTTTGATGTATTTCCGAGCAAAAATAAATTAAAACCTATGTCATAAATTTGCCCTTTTGGATCTGACACCCAGAAACGAAAAATTGTTACTTTATGAATAAGTTCCAATTTATTTTTGTTCTGAAATGCGTGAAACTAGTAGGGAATCTTATTCAGAACTTATGAAATCGGAAGATGCTTTCCATTATCTGTAAACATGATAGACTTTCAGATACTACAATCTTTATTGTAAATTATCTTTTGAGTAAAAGATGTGTTAGAGCATACTACAACAAACATACGTATACGCAACAATGCACAGTCGTGGGGGAAAAAAGAGTAAACACCCCCTACTAATGTTGCAACAAGTTACTGTAGTAGAAAATTACTGGTACCAAAATATTAGAAATAAAATCGACTTTTGTACACAAAATTCACTTAAAAATCATCTACATAACAAAAAAAAAAAAAAAAAAAATTTCCAAAATTGGATTTTATTTTATTTTTTTTTTATTTTTTTTTTTTTCTTTTCAATAGCGATACCCAAGTTTGGAACTATAAATAAATTCTGCATCCTTCAATTTAGCCTAAAAGCAATTTTTCATAAAATTCTTAATGTTAGTTTCATGGAAATTAATTACTTTATAATGATGAGCTTGTTTTAGGGGCTGTATCTAAATCGAAGTTCATTACTCGATTTTGGAAATGCTACAGAATGATAATGTCACTTCTATGAATGTATTATTTCTTGAGAATAGGACCATTTCCCTTGTTGCGACTACTTCTGGTCCAAATGTTTCATTAAAATAAACAAAATACATATATATATATATATTTTCAAATTATGCTTTTCTGCACATCATAAATGGTCCATTAAAACATGATTTTGACATATTTTTCAGTATAAATTTGAAAAGTATTTGGAAGAAAATTTTAAAATTGATAATTCGCATAAGTCGCAGGTGCATAGTATATAAATCTATATAGTAGTAAATATAAATCTATTAAAAAAAAAAAAGTAGGTTGCAATTCATATTTTTTTCGAATGTTAATTTCATAATTCATATCACAAAATTTTTTTATTTAAAAATTCAGTGTATTTATGCTTGAGTTTTTCAGGTACATTTCGTAAGAAATACTACCTATTGCAATCGCACCAGTTTATCTATCTATTTATCTATATATCACATAATTTTAAAATGCATAATTTAAAAACTGTACAAGAAACTGCTATAAGATATGGTTATCCTTTACATTTGGTTAAAAAAATATTATCTGTATAAACATTTATTTAGTATTAACTGTCTATTTTCTCTTCAACCAATATTACCATATGATGTTATTGATAAAAACTCCTATAGTCTTTAATATATAATAAGTTATTACATGATCTTAAAAATAATTAACACATTGCGGAAAAAAATGTTTAAAAAAATTATAAAAAATAAAAATAATACAAAAAAATAAAAAATACAAAAAATAAAAAATATGAATAATAGGATGGTTGGGTGGGTTAGATGTTAGATTACGGAGGAGGGCGGTGTTGTCTGGATAATACGCAATGGTTAATTATTATATATTTAATAATAAATAAATAAAAAAAAACTTTACACATAGTATTAAAGTTTATGTTTTCCTAAAAACTAATATGCATAACTTAAAAATGATCAAGTTATTGAGATAAGCTATGGTTGTCTATTGTATTTGTCTTTAAGAAATTATTTGTAAAATATTAGAATAGAAATTATTCGTGAAAATTCTTAGCTAATAAATAATTTATTTTTTTCCTATAATAGAGGGCAGCACCATAAGCATATAATTTAATTAATATATTAATCCTTTAGATGGCAGCACTAAAATAATTTTCCGCTAGAAGTTGTAGTAATATATTCTAGTTAATTAATTAATATAGTAATAATAATAATTGATTAAAAATAATAATATAATATTTCTAATAGTAGCATCTATTTTTTTCTAAATATATTATGAATTATATAGTATAATATATGTTTAACTAATTTTTATAATTATTGTTACAACTTTATTTTATTATCTATGTGATTTATACTATGACCATAACCGTGACTGTTAGTAAGTCACATGTAGTTTGTATCTGATTGCACTACAAATCTTGCTAGGATATGGGTAATGGTAAATATCTTAGTATATATATCCTTTTTTTTTTAATGGAATAATGTATTATTGTTATTTTGTCATATTGATTTTATTTTCTTCTATGTGTATCTTTCTACTAATTTGTCATCTGAATAGCTTCCAGCCAGTCGGGTGTATTGTGAGTCGAATTCTTAGCTTTCAGCACGACTCATAACAGAAACTGGTTGGATGTTTTTGCTTTTTTGTTAAACTATACACCCCTGATGAAGTAGTTTAATGAAAAAGCCTTCTACTGCCTTTTTATCCATTTATCTTTCATTTTTTTTGGTAATCTGCCTTCTATTTCACTTCAAACTTCAACTGTTTTCAATAAGATGATTGTAAAAATACTGGTTTCATTGGTTTATTGTATTGTAATATATGAATTACTCTGGTTATATAATGTCCATTTATCCACATATTTCTTAGTAATTTGGTAATCTGCCTTCTATTTCTCTTCAAACTTCAACTGTTTTTAATAATATGAATGTAAAAATACTGGTTTCATTGGTTCTTTTATTGGTATTGTCTGAATAACTTTGGATGTATTTATAAAAGTATTTATATACACTATATTGCCATTGATTATGGACACTTGTGATTTTAGACATTTTACTAAATATCTAGAAAAATACATGAGGAATCATCTCGAAACTCTTAGTGTATAAATATAATAGTATACGTCATACATCTCCGTGAAGATTTTTTACCGAAACTCCATAGGGGGCCGTCAACAAATTAAAAAAGAATGAATATCTTTTGAATAACCCTGTCAAAACTAATGTAGCAAAAGCGCTCAAACTCTAGATTATGATTGAATGCCTTATTGTAATATACTGTGTTCATTTTTATGCAAATAGCATGCATACTCGCAGAGTAATTAAGGTTTTTATAAAAATGGTCCCAAGTTTTTCCAAGTTTTTCCCTTATAATTTTCAGAGTTCTTAATATAAAATATTATTTTTTTCAGAAAATATGACAAACAACATTGCACACAGTATTCTGTAATCAAAATTAAAAAATAATAAAAATTGTATGAAAAATGAGTAGGTTTACTAAATAATTTTTTACTGCGCATGCGTCAAAGATATCAAAATTTCATTTGCATATTATGTTAGCTAAATGTATAGAGCAACTTTTGTAAAAGTCTCAAAATTATAGCTTGAAAAGTCTGAAAGTAATCGTCTATAGAAAAAGGACAAAATCCGTTGTTTCCTAAATGAAGCAAAAAAATGAGGGATTTTATCCAAAAGTAGTCGTAACATCCCGTATTGTGTATTCTATATTGACACTAATCAATGAATATATGGATACAATCCCTCTTGTTTTTGCTTCATTTTGAGAATAACGGATTTTCAACTTATTCAATTGACGATTATTTTCAGAATTTTCAAGTTATGATTTTGTGACTTTCACAAAAGTTGCTCTATACATTTAGCTAACATAATATGCAAATGAAATTTTGATATCGTTGACGCATGCGCAGTAAAAAATTATTTAGTAAACCAACTCATTTTGTATACAATTTTCATTAATTTTTAATTCTGATTATAGGGTACTGTGTGCAATGTTGTTTGTCATATTTTCTGAAAAAAATATTATTTTATATTAAGAACTCTGAAAATTATAAGGAAAAAACTTGGAAAAATTTGGGACCATTTTTATAAAAACCTTAATTACTCTGCGTGTATGCATGCTATTTGCATAAAAATGAACACAGTGGATTACAATAAGGCATTCAATCATAATAGAGAGTTTGAGCGCTTTTGCTACATTAGTTTTGACAGGGTTATTCAAAAGATATTCATTCTTTTTTTAATTTGTTGACGGTCCCCTATGGAGTTTCGGTAAAACATCTTCAAGGAGATGTATGACGTATACTATTATATTTATACATGAAGAGTTTCGAGATGATTCCTCATGTATTTTTATAGATATTTAGTAAAATGTCTAAAATCGCAAGTGTCCAATAATCAATGGCAATATAGTGTATATATATATATATATCACTTTTTTATGGACACGATAACTTCTATAATTCTTCACCAATCTCCACCAACCTGGTACATAAAATCAAAGGGGTTTAAATCTTGGCTAAGTTCGTTAATGGGCAAAATCGGACCAAGGGGGTCGGAATAGGGGGCGTTTTTGTGAAAACCGAAAAAACGCCATAACTTCTTAATTAAAGTAGATATCGAATCGGTTTAAAGTTTATATTACTTCTTAAAAATGGGCCAAAAGTATATGTATGACAGATTTTTGATAAATTTAGAAGTGGGCTCAAGGGGCGAAAAAAACAGGGATTTTGAGAGAAAAAAATTCGTAACTTCGTCAATTTTCAAGATATCAAGTCCAACTAATTTTTTTGTAAATGTTCTTAAAATTAACTAAAACTTTTGTATTTACAAGTTTTTGATAGGACCAACTTTTACCGATGAAAAAAATTAAAAACGAAAAGAAAAAGGGCGCTGAAAAAAGAGAAAAATCCAAGTTTTTCATAGGACCAATTCGTATAGCAAAAAGAAATTAAACAAAAATAGGAGTTGGAGAAAAAACCTCAAATCCAAACTGCTTATATTCTGACTCATTTTTAAATTCATTTTTGATTTTAAACGCATCCAAATGGTAGATCCTCTTATTTAGAAACTGTATAAAGTGACGCATTGGTCAATTTTCTGATAAAGAGAGAATATATTTCAAAAAAGGCTAACAAAAAGTCGGTTTGACACACATCGGTTTGAACAAAATTTCCGAAAGTCATCGGGACTGAAAATTGAAGGAAGTATTCAAATAAGAAATTGCGTTTTTTTCTGAGTCGTTTTTAAATCCATTTTTGTTCTCAAACGCATCCAATTTACAGATCCTGTTATTTAGGAACTATAAAATGTGATGCATTGGTCAGTTTTTTGATAAAGACGGAATATATTTCAAAAAAGGTTACCAAAAAAGATATTTTGAACAGAATTTTCAGAAATCATCGTGACTGAAAATTTAAGGAAGTGTTCAAATAAGAAATTGCGTTTTTTTCTGACTCGTTTTTTAATCCATTTTTGCTCTCAAATGCTCCAATTTACAGATTCTCTTATTTAGGAACTATATAATATGATGCATTGATCGGTTTTTTGATAAAGACAGAATATATTTTGAAAAAGGCTACCAAAAAGGGTATTTTGAACAGAATTTCCCGAAGTCTTCGTGATTTGAAAATTTAAGGAAGTTTTCACATAGCAAATTGCGTTTTTTATGACTCGTTTTAAAATCCATTTTCGCTCTCAAACGCATCCAATTTACAGATCCTCTTAGTTAGGAACTATATACTGTGACGCATTGGCCAGTTTTTTGATAAAGATAGAATATATTTTTAAAAACTGCTGTCAAAGTGAGTATTTCGCACAATACTTTCCGAAGCAATCATGATTAAAGAATTAAGAATGTATTCAAACAACAAATCGGTTATTTTATGACTCATTTTTAAATTCAATTTTTTTTCAAATGCATTTAACTGACAGTTTTTTGTTATTTAGGAACTGTATAATGTACTGTTTTGGTCGATTTTTTAATAAATTCAGAATCTATTTCAAAATATGTTGTCAAAATGGGCATTTGAGCTGAATTTTTCTTAAGATGATTCTGATAAAACCAGTTTTTGCAGAAAAATGAAATTAAAAATTTTTCATAAACTGCCAAATAAAGTTATTAAACTGGGTTTATCTCTAATCATATATATATATATATATATTGTTGTTGTTGAAATGAGCACTCTTCGAAATCTACCTCCGCCTATAGGGCCAGCCGACAGGGATTTTTAATATTATAAGCGCGCACAAAATTATCACACTAGGATATAATTTCTTGAGAATGAAATTGTAATTTAACATTAGAATAAAAGTTCTAAATTTGAATGTTTATAATTCAAAAACTGATAATAAATTTTAAAAAAAGCAAAAGACAGAAAGAAAGAAGTCATCTGTTGAACGTGAAAGCTTCTTCTAATTTTCTCACTTTATTCTAAACTATACGCAAGATAAAATGTTCTTTATTATAAACTGAAGCAGAGAAATCTGAATCTCACAGTATCTGGTCTTACTCGTTTAACTTCTGAGAACCTTTTCCATTTTTCTTCTTAAGAAAGACAATAACCAGATGCCATAGGCAATGTTTTCTTAGACTTCTTCACAAGACCCTTTCAAAGTTATTATTTCATTTTTAAGTTGCAGACTACTTTCTGTCCTGAAGCAGTTTTAGAATCAAGAATAATAAAAATGCCTCACGGTATTGTAACGATAAGAGATAAATTTATGTTGCTGTGGTTTACCATAAGCAATGCGAGTTGATGCATGGGGTTTTTAGGTGATTTAGGGTAATGTTCATACGTGTTATCAACGGCATACAGTAGCAAAGACTCGAATTTACTCGTTATTTTGATAATGGAATGGGTTTTATTATTTGCCTTCTGTCATTTGTGAGCAACAACAATACCAAATAATTTTGGTTGATACGATTTATGCAGCGTTTTATATATACGTATAATTTATAGGGAGAAATGGAATAATATCTATGAAGGCATCACAATCCCTTGATATAAAAAAAAGCATTATAAATGATGAATTGGGCTTTTTAATGCAATCCTTTTTATTCTTTATTTCAGTTTTTTCATCTTTATTAAGGTTGTTTTCAGTTGCTCCGCTGAACGAGCGGAAAACATTTCGACACACTTACAAATTCCTTTTTTAACGGAAGGATATAAAATTGGAAAGCCTATGATCATAGAAGCGATTTGGAATTGGACTTGTATTTTCAATTTTTTGCTCAATAAATTACCTATCGAGTTATAAGCGATTTTGATCACGTGATCACGCGCTTTTCACCCTTAGTTGACTGTTTTTTCTGCTTTCGTCGAAAATTTGTTCCAAAACTCCCACTTTGACACTATTTTCTGAAAAATCTATTGCGTTTGTAAAAAAACAGAAACAAATGAATGCGATTAGATAGTTTCTAAACAGCAACATCTGCTAATTTCATCCATTTCCGAACAAAGATAAATTAAAACTTATGTCACAAAGTTGCCCTTTTTTATTTAAGGGCGTTCTCAAGTGCTCCGCTCAACAAGCGCAAAACGTTTTGACACATTTACAAATTCATTTTTTTAACAGAACTATACAAAATTGGAAGGCCTGACTATGGAAGCAATTTCAAATCGAATTTATTTTTCCATTTTATGCTAATTAAATTACTTATCCAGCTCTAAGCTATTTCGATCACGTGATCACCCGTTTTTCTCCTGCTTTTCGACCGGTTTTTCTGCTTTCGTCGGGAAATGTGCTCAAGAACGTCAACTTTGAAGGCTTGTTATAAAAAATCTATTGTGTTAAAAAAAAAAAAAAAAAAAAAAAAAAAAACAGAAAATTGAGTGCAATTAGACGGTTTCTGAATAACAACACCTGCTATTTTCATGCATTTCCGAACAAAAATAAATTAAAGCATATGTCACAAAGTTGCCCTTTTTGATTTAAGAACACCCTTAATATTAATCTTAAGGGTGTTCTTAAATCAAAAAGGGCAACTTTGTGACACATGCATTAATTTATTTTTGTTCGGAAATGCATGAAAATAGCAGGTGTTGTTATTCAGAAACTGTCTGATTGCACTCATTCTTTTGTTTTTTATAAAACAGAATATATTTTTGATAACAAGCCTTCAAAGTTGACACTTTTGAACATATTTCCCGACGAAAGCAGAAAAACGGGTGATTGCGTCATCGAAATAGCTTATAAATCGATAAGTAATTTAATTGCCATAAAATGGAAAAATAAGTTCAATTCGAAATCGCTTTCATAGTCAGGCATTCCAATTTTATAACTTTCTGTTAAAAAATGAATTTTTAAATGTGTCAAAACGTTTTTTGCTTGTTGAGCGGATCAGTTATGAACACCCTTAAAACATACAATAACACATCGTGCCTAAACAAGGACCACAGGAAGATATATACACTGGATATTTCCCGTTCTTGTTCTAGGAATACACGTCTAAAAATGTAGGACATGTGGCTTACTTCAACGGTCAACCACTTTAAGTGAACCGTTGCAAATGGCTTTTCCGGGGAAGGGAAGGGTGTTTGGTTCTCGAGTACTTTTCCGATAAATGTTTAGAAGGAAGTAAGGGTGGTGTTGAAAATTTTAACTCTCTCTCAAACTATTCATTCATAAGAAAACGCGGGTAATCTAATGTCAGAATAAACCTAAATGCCAAACGATATCAAACCTTAATAATTAATCTAAACGTTACAATTACTAAATTAATTTCATCTATCATCATTTTTATCGTCATTTATCATCTCAATCATTCGTTCATTATTTCTTTTCATAGGCGCAAACAAATCGCACCATCATAATAAAAACATAACATTTTACACTGTTAAAAATCTTGTCCTAGTTTGAGCCAAATTTTGGGGCTCAATAGCTGCCACTGTAAACTGTGAAATCTTGAACCAATATTTGAAGCTCCTGTTGAAGTATACTTCCAATAGTTGGAACAAGTTGAAATAGGAAGCTCCAAATGTTAATACGAGATTTCGTCATCATGTGATGGCAGATACTGAACACCAAAATGAGGTTCAAACTAGAGCAAAATTTTAACAGCGAATTATAAATTTTATTTAAAAAGAGTAAATTCTTATATGTATTTTTTTTTTTTTTAATTATACACGAATGTGCTTCTTAAGGGTGTTCTTAAATCAAAAAGGTTAACTTTGTGACACATGTTTTAATTTATTTTTGTTCGGAAAACCATGAAAATAGCAGGTGTTATTATTCAGAAACTGTTAAATTGCACTCAATTTTCGTTTTTTTTAAAAAACACAATAGATTTTTCATAACAGGCACTTCACAGTTGACACTTTTGAGCACATTTCCTGGCGAAAGCAGAAAAACCGGTCGAAAAGCAGGAGAAAAACGGGTGATTACGACATCGAAATAGCTTAGAACTGGATAGATAATTTAATTATCATAAAATGGAAAAATAAGTTCGATTCGAAAGCGCTTCCATAGTCAGGTATTCCAATTTTATACATTTCTGTTAAAAAATGAATTTGTAAATGTGTCAAAACGTTTTGCGCTTGTTGAGCGGAGAAGTTAAGAACACCCTTAAGGTATAGAAAATACAAGCGAATTTTCAGTATAAAAAGCATTACAGTGAAACCTCCAAATAAAGGACTCTCCGAATAACGGAAACCTCTATTTAATCCGGTCCCATAACTGTCCCTTATTTGGAAGTTTCACTGTAATAAAAACTCCAAATAAAGGACACCTCTTTAAGGGACAAGATTTCCGGTCCCATAGGTGTCTCTTATTCGGAGGTTTCACTGTATAAAAATTATTGTTTAAATCGTTCTAAATTCTGAAGCAAGAAAAATGAATAAGTAATGAAAAGTCACGAGAAGATATTTAGGTTTATAGTATAAAAATTATTTTAAGAATTCAATGTATGAAGTATAAATAAATAATCTTTCATTGCATGAAGTTTAAATTAAAGGTTACCTCGGTGGTTTACTTTCTAAGTTTGCATGAAATAATGATTAATAATGATAAAAAGAATAATTCATATGATTTTCGTGTGAAATTTATTTGAATATTTTTAACGCATATTTTCATAAAATAAATCAAAGAATTTTAATTATATATCAAACGTTTTTAAAAGATTATCGTTCAGTGATTCTGATCCTAAATTCTACATCAGAAAAAATTAATACTAATGTTACCGTATGTGAAAATTCATGCGAATTGTCATCTAATAAGTAAGGTCTCCGTTTTGGGTATACTCAGAATATATTGGGAAAAAAATGCAAGTGAAACTACTATATATGTAATAAAGGATCAGTTAAATTTAGCGACGGATCTTTAGTAGAAAGTCTGTAAAATAATAAATATTTTCGAATTATTTGGCGAAAAAATACGAAAGCGACGTACGATTTGGCGAGCAGGAGTTTTCCTCGCCGAAAGTAAACGTTTTTAATGCAACGGAAAATTGCTTATTAATTTTCTTTTAGAATGCGCGGTATCTAATGAATTTAACTTAGTCAATAAAAGAGTACATTATGTATTTTGTAAATTGCGCATACATTTTGCTTGTCGCTTTAGTTATTTAATTTCACCACTAAAATATATTTTCTGTTTCTTTTTATTATTTTTTTTCAAGATGCATGTGTATATTTTAAGTTATAGTCAGCTTACATTTGATTTTTAATTATTTAATTTGTTTATTTTATGTTTTTCAAGTTATATATACTACTTACTTATGAGTTTATTGCATTTGCAACAATAATTAATTTAATCTATTAAGTATTAAATATTCCATCTTTTTCTTATTACTACCGATCTGTATAAAATTTTACTATTTCTTTATCCTCAAATCCAAGTTTTTTTAATTACAAATAAAGTTTGCTGTTAAAAAATAAATTCTACATGAAGAACTCTGTTGTTATATATTTCAATGAAGATGAATTCGTTTCCTTGTGGAAACGAACAAAATTCAATCGAGAGTGCTCAATCAGACCCTTTTTTTTATATTATCTTGAAACAATTTAGATTGATGCAAATTTTATCTTGATTAAGTTTCATTATAAATATATATAAATATATATGACAAAACTATAGTTAAAAGAAATTAAACATAAAAAAAACTAAAGTTATTTAAATATTTTTGGCATAAAAAGTTCATCTTTAAAGATTATTTGGCATAAAAGCGTGTTTTTTGAAATTTTATTTCATCGCTAATTGTCAAAAAAAATTGTCAAAAAAAGACAATTTCATAAAATTTTGCGGATACTTTACCAAAAAGCCACCAATTTTCTTTTCTTTTTCTTATATATATATATATATATATATATATATATATATAAACTTATATATAATATAATATATCCACTAGCAGGGGAGACCGAGCTTAGCTCGGTCAAAATTAACTTTGTGTTCAACTCGATATAGTATTTTCACTTTATCATTAACTCTGTATTATTACTGTAAAACATGTTTATAATAGTATTATTTAGAAAAACAATCAATAAGAAAACTATGTTTTTATGCGCATGTTTATAAATTTTACTTTATTTTAAAATTTACAACGAAAGGACATCGATCTAAATCACTTTTTTAGCTCGATTCTGATTGGTTTAACCATGCATCTCGAATCCTCTTAAGAATGTATAAAAAAATTCTTTACATTCTGAAAGACAATATTTTTTGCTAGATATAGCCAAATTTGGAGGCATTTTTTCATTTGGCACCAAATACGTGTTTTGGTTTTCGTAATTTTTATAGTCGATTTTTTGGCCATATGTCGCCAATATTTTGTCAAATATCACCAAGTTATTGGCTTTTGCCATATTCTCGTGACCCTGACCCGTATTACCCAAAATGAGCCACCAATCAAATTTGATCAAGCATGTGACATAGCTCAATCGTCTTCAGGTAATCAAAAACAGTAGAATATAAAATTGAATCAAAATCGTTTAAGCCATTTTTTAGGTAAAATTAGCTTGGCAGCATTCAGCAATGAAGCGAAATGACCCACTAATATAATTTTGTTTAACACGCGACTCAGCCCAATAGTCTTCTCGTGGCAAAAAACGTTTTGTTTCAAAATTTAGGTAAAATTGATTGAGTCGTTGTTATATATAATTAGAATCACCCTAGCTCATTAAAACCCAAAATGACCCACTAATCGAATTTTCGCGAGCATGTGTCCAAGCCACATGGTTTTCTCTTGCTCAAAAACGATATAATACAAAGTATAGTCAAAATGGTGAGTACCATTTTCTATATAAAATTAACATGACCCATCATGACCAACAAATGACCCTTATAATCGAAATCTCTCGAACGCGTGGCCAAGCTCATTAGTTTTAGCATGCCGAAAAACATTAGATACAAAATTTAGATAAAATCGATTGAGCCGTTTTTTAGATATAGTTAGTTTGACCATGACCCCTTATGATCCAAAATGACCCATTGATCGAATTTTCTCAAAAATCTGCCATAACCCAATGATTTTCTTGTGCCCAAAAACGAGAAAATGCAAAATTTAGTCAAAATTGCGCGAAACGTTGTCTAGATAAAATTAGAATGACCCAAAAGTGGCCCACTAATCGAAATTTCTCGAACATGTGACCTACCCCAATGATTTTCTCATGCCAAAAATATGTTGTATACAAAATTTCGTTAAAATCGACCCACCCATTCTTTAGATATAGCTTGACCTTGACCCATTAAGACCCACAAATGACCCTTATAATCGAAAGCTCTCGAATATGTGACTTAGTCCATTAGTTTTCTCGTTTGTAAAAATTGTTACATACAGAATTTCGTTAAAATTGATCCTGCCGTTCTTTAATTATATGTAGCTTGACCCAGACCTTTTATGATCCAAAATGACCCATTAATCGAAATGTTTCGAACATGTAACCTAGTCCAATGATTTTATCATGCCAAAAAAATGTTGCATACAAAATTTCATTAAAATCGATCCACCTGTTCTTTAGATATCGCTTGACCATGACCCATTATGACCCACAAATGACCCTCATAGTCAAAATCTCTCAAACATGTGATTTAGCCCATTAGTTTTCTCATGTCAAAAAACTGTTACATACAAAATTTCGTTATAAACCATCACGCCGTTCTTTAAATATAAATACCTTGACCCAGACTCTTAATGACCCAAAATGACCCATTAATCGAAATTTTTCGAACATGTAACCTAGTCCAATGATTTTATCGTGCCAAAAAAATGTTGCATACAAAATTTCGTTAAAATCGATCCACCTGTTCTTTAGATATAACTTGACCATGACCCATTATGACCCATCATGACCCACAAATGACCCTCATAGTCTAAATCTCTCAAACATGTGATTTAGCCCATTAGTTTTCTCATGCCAAAAAACTGTTACATACAAAATTTCGTTATAATCCATCACGCCGTTCTTTAAATATAAATAGCTTGACCCAGACTCTTAATGACCCAATATGACCCATTAAAATTTTTTCTCGTACATGTAACCTAGCCCAATGTTTTTCTCGTGCCCGAAAACCATAGAATGCAATTTTTAGTTAAAATTGCGTGAGAAAATCTCTAGATAAAAATAGCATGACCCACAATGACCCCAAAAATGACCCACTAACCGAATTTTCTCGAACATGTTACCTAATCCAATGGTCTTCTTGTAATCCAAAGCGATACAATATAAAATTTGGTCAAAATCGTTAGAGCCGTTTTTTAGATAAAAATGACTTGACCCATAATGACCCAAAATGACCCACTAATCGAAATTTTTCGAACATGTGACCCAGCCCAATAGTTTTCTCGTGCCAAAAAACGATTGGATACAAAATTGCCTTAAAATCCATCCAGCCGTTCTCTAGATATAAATAGCTTGATCCAGACCCATTGTGACCCAAAATGACCCAGTACTCGAATTTTCCCGAACATGGGACCTTGCCCAATGGTCTTCTCGTGCCCGAAAATGGTAAAATCCAAATTTTTGCGAAAATCGTTAGAGCCGTTTTTGAGATAAAATTTACCCACACACACACACACACACACACAATTTTTGCTCGCATTATAGTATAAGACTAGCAGGGGAGACCGAGCTTAGCTCGGTCAAAATTAACTTTGTGTTCAACTCGATATAGTATATTCACTGTATCATTAACTCTGTATTATTACTGTAAAACATGTTTATAATAGTATTATTTAGAAAAACAATCAATAAGAAAACTATGTTTTTATGCGCATGTTTATAAATTTTACTTTATTTTAAAATTTACAACAAAAGGACATCGATCTAAATCACTTTTTTAGCTCGACTCTGATTGGTTTAACCATGCATCTCGAATCCTCTTAAGAATGTATAAAAAAATTCTTTACATTCTGAAAGACAATATTTTTTGCTAGATATAGCCAAATTTGGAGGCATTCTTTCATTTGCCTCCAAATACGTGTTTTGGTTTCCGTAATTTTTATAGTCGATTTTTTGGCCATATGTCGCCAATATTTTGTCAAATATCACCAAGTTATAGGCTTTTGCCATATTCTCGCGACCCTGACCCGTATTACCCAAAATGAGCCACGAATCAAATTTGATCAAGCATGTGACATAGCTCAATCGTCTTCAGGTAATCAAAAACAGTAGAATATAAAATTGAATCAAAATCGTTTAAGCCATTTTTTAGGTAAAATTTGTTTGGCAGCATTCAGCAATGAAACGAAATGAACCACTAATATAATGTTGTTTAACATGCGACTCAGCCCAATAGTCTTCTCGTGACAAAAAACGTTTTGTTTCAAAATTTAGGTAAAATTGATTGAGTCGTTGTTATATATAGTTAGAATGACCCTAGCTCTTTAAGACCCAAAATGACCCACTAATCGAATTTTCGCGGGTATTTGTCCAAGCCAAATGGTTTTCTCTTGCTCAAAAAACGATATAATACAAAGTATAGTCAAAATTGTGAGTACCATTTTCTATATAAAATTAGCATGACCCATCATGACCTACAAATGACCCTTATAATCGAAATCTCTCGAACGTGTGGCCTAGCTCATTAGTTTTAGCATGCCGAAAAACATTAGATACAAAATTTAGATAAAATCGATTGAGCCGTTTGTTAGATATAGTTAGTTTGACCCTGACCCCTTATGAACCAAAATGACCCATTGATCGAATTTTCTCAAAAATCTGTCATAACCCAATGATTTTCTTGTGCCTGAAAACGATACAATACAAAATTTAGTCAAAATTGCGCGAAACGTTGTCTAGATAAAATTAGAATGACCCAAAAGTGGCCCACTAATCGAAATTTCTCGAACATGTGACCTACCCCAATGATTTTCTCATTTTCTCTCTTTCTTCAAAATATGTTGTATACAAAATTTCGTTAAAATCGACCCACCCATTCTTTAGATATATCTTGACCTTGACCCATTAAGACCCACAAATGACCCTTATATTCGAAAGCTCTCGAATATGTCACTTAGTCCATTAGTTTTCTCTTTTCTAAAAATTGTTACATACAGAATTTCGTTAAAATTGATCCTGCCGTTCTTTAATTATATATAGCTTGACCCAGACCCTTTATGATCCAAAATGACCCATTAATCGAAAATTTTCGAACATGTAACCTAGTCCGATGATTTTATCGTGTCAAAAAAATGTTGCATACAAAATTTCATTAAAATCGATCCACCTGTTCTTTAGATATAGATTGACCATGACCCATTATGACCCATCATGACCCACAAATGACCCTCATAGTTGAAATCTCTCAAACATGTGATTTAGCCCATTAGTTTTCTCATGTCAAAAAACTGTTACATACAAAATTTCGTTATAATCCATGACGCCGTTCTTTAAATATAAATAGCTTGACCCAGACTCTTAATGACCCAAAATGACCCATTAATCTAAATATTTCAAACATGTAACCTAGTCCAATGGTTTTATCGTGCCAAAAAAATGTTGCATACAAAATTTCGTTAAAATCGATCCACCTGTTCTTTAGATATAGCTTGACCATGACCCATTATGACCCATCATGACCCACAAATGACCCTCATAGTCGAAATCTCTCATATATGTGATTTAGCCCATTAGTTTTCTCATGTCAAAAAACTGTTACATACAAAATTTCGTTATAATCCATCACGCCGTTCTTTAAATATAAATAGCTTGACCCAGACTCTTAATGACCCAATATGACCCATTAAAATTTTTTCTCGAACATGTAACTTAGCCCAATGTTTTTCTCGTGCCCGAAAACCATAGAATGCAATTTTTGGTCAAAATTGCGTGAGAAAATCTCTAGATAAAAATAGCATGACCCACAATGACCCCAAAAATGACCCACTAACCGGATTTTCTCGAACATGTTACCTAACCCAATGGTCTTCTTGTAATCCAAAACGATAAAATATAATATTTGGTCAAAATCGTTAGAGCCGTTTTTTAGATAAAATTGGCTTGACCCATAATGACCCAAAAACGACCCACTAATCGAAATTTTTTGAACATGTGACCCAGCCCAATAGATTTCTCGTGCCAAAAAACGGTTGGATACAAAATTGCCTTAAAATTCATCCAGCCGTTCTCTAGATATAAATAGCTTGATCCTGACCCATTGTGACTCAAAATGACCCAGTAATCGAATTTTCTCGAACATGTGACCTAGCCCAAGGGTCTTCTCGTGCCCGAAAATGGTAAAATCCAAATTTTTGCGAAAATCGTTAGAGCCGTTTTTGAGATAAAATTTACCCACACACACACACACAATTTTTGCTCGCATTATAGTATAAGATATAAGAAGAACATTCTGTAATTTTTTCAGATTTTTCTGAGTATGCCCGTACGGAGACCTTCTTTGTAAGTGTTACTTAAAGAAAAGTTTCATTATACAGAGTGTAAATGAAAGAAATTCCATTACATAAAGCATACATCAAAGATTTTTTTTTTTTCTTTTTGACTCGTACTCCTTCTAAGTTAATATCCAAAGAAACAATAAATAAATAAATATAGTTTAAAAATCTAAAAAACACGCTTTTTAAGTATATCAAACTAAAAAGTGAAAAATAATTCGTACTATAAGCTGAAAACAAAAATAGATGAAAAATACTATATTACTATAAAATCATTGTTATTATAAGAATCAATTAAAAAGCAATAAATAAAATTATCGTGGAAAAAAAGCGTGGGGTGATCCATCTACCTTGCTCCATCTATCATTTCTTAAGAAGCACCCCACGCTTTTTTTCCACGATAATTTTATTTATTGCTTATTAATTGATTCTTATAATAACAATGATTTTATAGTAATATAGTATTTTTCATCTATTTTTGTTTTCAGCTTATAGTACGAATTATTTTTCACTTTTTAGTTTGATATACTTAAAAAGAGTGTTTTTTAGATTTTTTAAACTATATTTATTTTCCACTTTTTAGCTTGATTACTTTAAAAGCGTGGTTTTTAGTTTTTTTAAACTATATTTATTTTTCACTTTTTAGTTTGATTACTTTAAAAGCGTGGTTTTTAGTTTTTTTAAACTGTATTTATTTTAAAATTTACAACGAAAGGACATCGATCCAAATCACTTTTTTTGGTCGACTCTGGTTAATTTAACCATGCATCTCGAATCCTATTAAGAATGTATAAAAAAAAAATTCTTCACATTATGAAAGACAACATTTTTTTGCCAGCTATAGCCAAATTTGGAGACATTCTTTCATTTGACACCAAATACGTGTTGTGGCTTTCGTAATCTTAATAGTCAATTTTTCGGCCAAATGTCGCCAATATTTTGTGAAATATTGCCAACTTATTGGTTGCTGCCATTTTCTCATGACCCTGACCCGTATTACCCAAAATGACCCACTAATCAAATTTGATCAAACATGTGACTTAGCTCAAAGGTCTCCAGGTAATCAAAAACAGTAGAATATAAAGTTGAACCAAAATCGTTTAAGCCGTTTCTTACAAGGAAGGTCTCCATACGGGCATACTCAGAAAAATCTGAAAAAATTACAGAATGTTCTTCTCATATAGTTATATATGTTTATAAAAAAAAATTTCGGCGGAAACTCCTTATAACGTCCGTAAAAAAATAATAAAAATTTCGTTTATTTGGCGATTTATCTCCGGTTGGCGAAAAAACGAAATTTTGAAAAATACGCTTTTACGCTTCGAATACTTAAAAAAAAAAAAAACTTTCTATGTTCAATTTATTTAAATAAGTTTAGTTTAAGTAATTTTAGTTTTGCATTTTTACTTTACTTTAAGTGTAATTTTGTCATATACGTTTACATGTACTTATAACAAAATGAAATTAATATATTTTATCATTTAAAACACAATTTAAATTAATTAAAATTGTTCCAAATTCAAAAATACACTGTTAAAAATCTGCTGCATTTTGTTGCAACGCACTCCCTTGCTTGTATAGAAAACGGTTACTTGGCCGTGAAATGGAGCTTTCTCATTGGTTGGAATAAAGATATTATATACAAGCGGTGGAGTGCGTTGCAACAAAATGCAGCAGATTTTTAACACTGTATGACACGGTCAATTCACCATGCTATGGAGCATTCTCATTGGTCAGAAGAGAGATATTCTATAAAAATAGTGGAGTGACGTTGCAGTAAATGCTGCAGATTTTTAACAGTGAAGTCAAATAAAATCAATTTTCAGATTCGTTAAAATCGTCTGCTTTTGGCGAGGAAATGCACTGCTCGCCAAATCCCGCGTCGCTTTCAGCTTTTCACGCCAATTATTCCAAACTATTTTATTTTTTTACATATTGTGAGGATTTTGCATTACTATATATGGTTAGGTAAATATTTGGTAGCGATGAAGTGATGCAAATCCTTTTCCATGTTAAATAACTTTATTCAAGATATGACAAAATAATATACAGTTCTAAGAACTCAGGGTTCTGTATGAAAAAAAAACCACACGCCTTTTACAGCGAGCTCCGTCGTCGAGAATCATCATCCAACCTCTTTCCTCATCCCCATCAGGAGAGCAACTCTCCTTCGGGCCCCTCCCAGATCAAAGTTATTGGTTCAGCTGGGATACGCCTTGGCGACAGATTGCCATCGTCCGTCTGGGAATAAATGAAACTATTTCCTCCGTCTCTTGGCTTCTGGGAGGTCTGGCGATAAATCAATGGTGGCCGTAACTAATATGCTAATGTCACATGAAAAAGGCCGCGCTAGACTTACCGTCGACAGGAAGAAAAGGACCTTAATCCTTTTAAGTGCTCACACAATCACCAGACTTCGAAGTGCCAGTCCATTGTCTAGTTTTAATTAGCCAAATTAGATTCTTACAGCAGTTAAATCCTTATAACCATCCCCTCCTGTGACAGAGATTTTTCACATGTGGAAAATCTTACGTCGAGGTACAGTTACTCTTAACTTAATTCACTACAGAGGTTAGCACCAGTTAATTTTATTAATTTAACTTGTAAGATAAAACACACAATTTACTACAATACAACATTTTTATAAGCCAGATACACATTTTAATTAATAATATAATATAGAAATAATTTGAATGCAAGCTAATTAAGAATTTATATACAAATATTATCTACGGCACACATTCATTCTATTCTACTCAAACAGTCCACGTGCACTATTTCTTTCCCTGGACGGTGCTTGATTGTGTAATGATAAGGCTGTAATATTAAGGACCAACGGATTAAGCGCGGATTATTTCCTGCGTTGTTTTTGAGCCAAATCAGTGGGTTATGGTCGGTTTCAATACTGAATTTTTGACCGTCCAAATAATGACGTAATTTTTTTATAGCATAAATTATGGCCGCACATTCTTTCTCACTCGTAGAGAAGTTTTTCTCTGGGGGAGTAAATTTCCTGCTCAAGTATATGACGGGATGTTCTTCATCATTTTCGCGTTGAGCCATGATGACCCCGATCCCTTTCTCGGATGCATCAGTTTGTATAATGAACTCCTCTGCGTAATTTGGCGCATATAGGACCGGTTTTTCGGTCAGCTTCTTTTTCAAAGTGCGAAAAGCCGCCTCCATTTCAGGGTTCCAATCGATTTTCGCTTTACGTGTTTTCCCTTTCAAAGCGCGCGTCAAAGGCTCTATTATCGACGCGTAATTTCTGATATATCTAGAATAATATCCTGACATTCCTAAAAAACGGCGAATTTCGGTCTTTGACTTCGGCTCAGGAAATTCTGTTATAGCTTGGATTTTGGATTCTGTTGGGGTGCGGCAACCGTCCCCTACGACATGTCCTAAATATTTAACTGTACGTTGCGCAAATTTACACTTGGATAATTTTACTTTTATTTTAGCCTCTTTGATGCGGTCCAATACTATCCCTATATGTCTCAGATGTTCGTTCCAATCATCGGAAAATATTGCCATATCATCTAAATATGGAAGGCAAAAATCTTCCAAGCCTCTGAGTAATACACTCATAAATTTCGAAAATCTATAGCTAGAGTTGCAAAAAGTCGGTTTATTCCCGGGTTTATTTCCAATAGACCAGGTTTATTCCCAGGTTTATTCCCAAAAAAACCGAATTATTCCAAAAATTCCCGGGTTTTTTCCAGGTTTATTCCTAAAAACCCGGTTTATTCCCGGGTTTAAACCGGGTTTTTTCTAACCTTCGCAACGCTATCTATAACTCGCCCCTATCAACCCGAAAGGCATCATGAGGGGTAGAAATGAACCCCAACTCGTGACGAAGGCTGCCAATTTCTGAGCCCTCGGCGTCATAGGGATTTGCCAATATCCCTTGGTCAAATCTAAAGTCGTTATATACTTAGCCCTAGCCACCCGCTCCACGCGTTCCTCTATATTCGGTAGAGGAAACACCTCAGGTCGAGTTATAGCATTCAATTTGCGGTAATCAATGCAGGGACGCGGATCCCTTGCCGGGGATTCAACCAATATCATTGGAGAATTATATTCGGATTCGCCTTCAATTATCACGCCCAATTGTAACATTCGTTTAATTTCCGCCTTTAATATCTCTGTTTGTCTTGGAGAATTTCGATAAGGGCGAAGCCTTATCGGCGCATCGCTAGTTATTTCTATGTCATGCGTGATTAAATCGGTTCTACCGGGATTATTCGAAAAAACATCCCTTCTCTCCCATAAGACTTCGGCCAACTCAGCTATTTGTTCAGCATTGCACCTTTCTTTCAAAGCGCTATCCGTAACTATATTTTGGAAATCGTACTCTTCCGGGCTATTAGTTAAAAGAGGAATCTCTAAATCATCCTCTATCTCATTAGACTCGAACTCCTCTTCCACCACTAAATTTACTAACTGCTCTCTTTGGAGATACGGTTTGAGTAAATTCACGTGATAAATTTGCGAAGGCGTCCTGCGATGTGGTATGTTTACGACGTAATTCGTTTCCGAAATTTTTTTCTCCACGGTACCTGGGCCCGTCCAATTCACTGAAAATTTATTGGTCTTGTTCAACGCTAATACAAGTACCTTATCGTCTACTTTAAATTTTCTTTCCACTGCATCTCTGTCATACCACTTTTTCCTTTCATCCCTCGTTTTTGTCATAGTTTCTACTGCTAAATCTTGACATCGCTTCATACGGTTTATTAAATCGAATACATATTGTGTGACTAAACTTTCCGCGGGTTCTAATCCCTTCCATTTCTCATATAAAAGCGTCTCTGGCGTTCTTAGATTCCTACCGTGTACAAGTTCTGCTGTGGAAAACCCCGTGCTTTCGTGTGTCACCGTGCGCAAAGCTAGTAAAGCATAGGGGAGGTTTTTCTCCCAAGAATTACCGGCTTCTAGGCATAAAACTTTCAGTAATCTTTTCACGGTTCTATGCCACCTCTCGACTGCTTGACTCTGTGGGTGGTGTACGGAAGAGTGTACAACCTTCACCCCGAATCGCTCCAAAAATTCGCTCGTAAGTTGGCTAACATAACTCCTGCCAAGATCGGATTGTAATTCAACAGGGAAACCCAGTCTGCTAAAAACAATAGTTAAGGCTTCAATGATAGTCACAGAGAGCAAGTCTTTGATGGGTATTGCCTCAGGATATCTGGACGATACACACATAGCCGTCAGCAAATATCGATTCCCATTTTCGGAGAGGGGGAGCGGACCTACCGTATCCGTACACAAGCGAGTAAAAATACTAGTTACAATCGGAACACAAGTTAAAGGAACTTTCTTTTGGTCCCCCGCTTTCCCAACCCGCTGACAAGGATCGCAAGTCTTAACATACGTTTCGATATCTTTAACAGCATTCGGCCAAAAATAATTCCTAAATATTTTGTCCTTAGTTTTCTTTATTCCAAGGTGAGCCCCCACGTTATCATGACACAAAGACAAAATCCCTTTCCTAAAATCCAGCGGAACCACTATTTGTTCTCATAGGAAACCCCGGTGATCTTTAATCTTCCTGATCAACAAACCATTCTTTATTTCAAAGTGCGATTTTTTCTCGGCCGCCCTTTGTCTAACCCAAGCCAACGTAGCGTCATTCTCTTGAGCTCTACTCAAATCCTGTTTACTAATGCGCGCTAGATTTCCCTCGGGGGGTCCGCTATCCACCGGTGGAAGAAAATCCTCCCCTGTTTCTTCGCCTTGGGCGATTTCTCCACTCTCTGCATCTGATTCTACGGAGTCGTAATCAGCGGTATTCTCCTCCCCGCTGTTCCGGGAATTCTCTTCTTTATCCACTGTAGGGTGAACGGAACCTCCCTCCGTACATCCCCGCGTATCGGTTTCGATTTGCTGGTTTATCTTTTCTCGCTGCGCTTTCTGCCTAGTCATTACGGCGTTAATGGAATGCGCGTTTAGTTTTTGCCTATCAATTAACTGTTGCGTTCTATTCCCTAACAAGTAATGATCCATATCAGTTTCTTTGGCTACCGCGGCCGCTTTAGTTCGTATCGTGTCACCAGTACTTAAATTAATTTCCACCTTGACTATAGGTAAACAACGCAGTTCATTATCTAACGCCTGTTTCACCCACACTCGTTCGCCCGTAAATTGGTCCGTAGTTACATCGTGAGCTGAAATCAAATCAATATTACTGCCGGAATCACGTAATATTTTCATTTCTTTCCCATTAATTACCCCGCGACTGATATAGGGGCTGTAGGCACTTTCCAGATCGTCGAGACCCGACACGTGATACACTGATTCTTTATCTTTGCGTTTTGATTCCGGACAATTAAATTTATAATGACCTGATTTCTTACAATTAAAGCAAGTAATTTCTTTCCTCTTATCGAATATCTCATTTCGATTTTTAGAGTTTTCTTTATCCCTCCAATTTATTTTGGTCTCATCCGTTCTAGTTTCGGTTTTGGACTTATTACGCTCAAAAGGTTTAGCGGCGCTATGAATTTTAGGGGATCCTTCCCGCCTAATATTTTTCCTCGCCACCTCGTACGCGTCTAACTTTTTAGCTAACTCAAATGGTGTAATTATCGCGCTCCAAACATCAATAAAATGTTGCTTCGCTTCCGGGTTAATTTTCCGTTTCAGTTGATCAGTGATTATCAAATCTCTGAGTTGTTCGAATGTCGTTATTTCTAAACCACTTAACCATTGGTCAAAGAAATTGGAAGCTTCGTACATGAAATCTTTCCATGTTTTGTTCTCGGGCTTTTTAGAATTTACGAATTTTAGCCGAAAGTCTTCTGCTGAAAGTTGAAATCTTTCGAGAAGCATTTTTTTAATGTGGTCGAAATCATCTGAATCAGAGGGAGATTCGCGCAGTATCAATTCCCCTAAATCGGTAGGCAATAGTCCTAACAAATGAGTAACCCACTGATTTTTATCGATTTGAGCTTTACGGGCTTGTCTTTCAAACAAATTCAAATAAATGGAAATCTCGGAGTTCTCTGAATCAAATTTAGGTAGAACAGACTTTAAAGATATTTTTGGTTCTCTCTCGCTCTGGCTAGAGGCCAAACTAATTGTATCCGTCTCCCGTTCTAACCTTAGTTTCGCTAATTCATGCTCCCTTTCCAACGCTTTAGTCTTTTGTTCCCTCTCATAAACCTTCAGTAATTCTCTCTCAGCCCTTTCTTCATTTTCTCTATCTAGCCTATCCTTTTCAATAATTTTTAGCTGGGCTAATGCCAAAGTCTCATCATAATCAGGTGCTTCAATTAGTTTTTTTATGATTTTAGGAATATTATCCGAATCCTCTACATTTGCGCCAAATTCAACAGCTAATTCCTTTAAATCACATTATCTCTTTCCTGACCACGTCATTCTGAACGGTGCGTAATTATGAAAAAAAAACAATCTATACTAGGTTAACTACGTAAATGGATGCCTCTCAATTATTTCCCGTAATGTAAATATTCACAATCATAATACGCGACATGTCAATCACAATACAAAATACACTATGAAAATACTCACAATACAAATACTCAACAATATGCTAAATAGCTCTTATCATTACTCAAACAGGAAAATATTTCTAAAGCATTTTACCGAACCCAATGTTAAACAATCAACTGATTCTTAAAAAATATTAATTTTGATTAATATGCAAATAAGAGATAGAAATTTCTTTAGTTAATCGCAAAACTCAATTTTAATATTTAAACTTTTACTACACATAAAGATTTAAATCCTAAATCACAGAATTATATTTATTCAAAAGAATTAAAATGCATTTCCAATAAATAATTAGTTATTCAAATTACTGCATGCCAATTTGTACCCTACTTAAAATTTTTTAATTTTAAACTTTGCAAATTTAATTTAATTCAATTTTGAATAATCATAGATAACTGCCGATGATTTTTTTTTTGACCGAACACACAACCTACAGTGAAAACCTCTGCAATGATCTTTTAAAGAGCACTGACCTGTATTCCTTTTTCGGATGTCTACAGCTTCCACACTTAGGGTAATCCACTGTCCACTTTCCCCGGGCGTCCTTTTCTGGATTATCTCGGGCTCCAGGCTACGTCTGTTGATTCCTTTTCGTCTCAGGTCTCCGGCTGCACGTCCGACCTCTCCTCGGCTCTGAGTCACGTCGCTTGCGTCTGGGCTAATTTCCTTCAAGTCCCCGCTGCACGTCTGGAGTCCTCGGCTCTGAGTCACGTCACTTGCGTCTGGGCTAATTTCCTTCAAGTCCCCGCTGCACGTCTGGAGTCCTCGGCTCTGAGTCACGTCACTTGCGTCTGGGCTCGTTCGTTCAGGTCCCCGCTGTACGTCTGACTCTCCTAACTCTGAGTCACGTCGCCTGCGTCCGGGTTCCACTAGCGATTTTCATCATCGTCCGCTGCGTCTGGGCTTCAGTGGCTATTTTTCATAATCTTCCGCTGCCACCACTGTGAGGATTTTGCATTACTATATATGGTTAGGTAAATATTTGGTAGCGATGAAGTGATGCAAATCCTTTCCCATGTTAAATAACTTTATTCAAGATATGACAAAATAATATACAGTTCTAAGAACTCAGGGTTCTGTATGAAAAAAAAAAACCACACGCCTTTTACAGCGAGCTCCGTCGTCGAGAATCATCATCCAACCTCTTTCCTCATCCCCATCAGGAGAGCAACTCTCCTTCGGGCCCCTCCCAGATCAAAGTTATTGGTTCAGCTGGGATACGCCTTGGCGACAGATTGCCATCGTCCGTCTGGGAATAAATGAAACTATTTCCTCCGTCTCTTGGCTTCTGGGAGGTCTGGCGATAAATCAATGGTGGCCGTAACTAATATGCTAATGTCACATGAAAAAGGCCGCGCTAGACTTACCGTCGACAGGAAGAAAAGGACCTTAATCCTTTTAAGTGCTCACACAATCACCAGACTTCGATGTGCCAGTCCATTGTCTAGTTTTAATTAGCCAAATTAGATTCTTACAGCAGTTAAATCCTTACAATATCTAATAATGTAATTCCGCCGCTAATTTTCACTGATCCTTTATTACCTACATGAGTAGTTTAATTCGTATTTTTTTCAAAAAATTCTGAGTATGCCCCCAATGGAGACCTTTCTTGTTAGATAAAATTAGCTTGACAGCATTCATCAATAAAGCGAAATGGCCCACTAATATAATTTTGTTTAACTTGCGACTCTGCCCAATAGTCTTCTCGTGACAAAAGACGTTTCGTTACAAAATTTAGGTAAAATTGATTGAATCGTTGTTATATATAATTAGAATAACCCTAACCCATTATGACCCAAAATGACCCATTAATTGAATTTTCTCGAGCATGTGTCCTGGTCCAATGGTTTTCTCTTGCCCGAGAATACCATAATACAAAATATAGTCAAAATGGTGAGAGACATTTTCTACATAAAATTAGCATGACCCATCAATGACCCACAAATGACCCTTATAATCAAAATCTCTCGAACATGTGATTTAGCCCATTAGTTTCCTCGTGTCTAAAAATTGTTACATACAAAATTTCGTTAAAAAAGGTCCAGCCGTTCTTAAAATATAAATAGCTTGACCCAGACCCTTTATGACCCATTAATCGAAATTTCTCGAAAGTGTGACCTAGCCCAATAATTTTATTGTGCCAAAAAAATGTTATATACAAAATTTCGTTAAAATCGATCCACCTGTTCTTTAGATGTAGCTTGACATGATTGATTATGGCCCATCATGACCCACAAATGATCATTATAGTCGAAATCTCTCAAACATGTGATTTAGCCCATTAGTTTCCTCGTGTCAAAAAACTGTTCATACAAAATTTCGTTATAATTGATCACACCGTTCTTTAAATATAAATAAATAGTTTGACCCAGACCCTTAATGACCCAATATGACCCATTAAAATTTTTTCTCGAACATATAACCTAGCCCAATATTTTTCTCGTGCCCGAAAACTATAGAATGCAATTTTTAGTCAAAACTGCGTGAGAAAATCTTTAGATAAAAATAGCATGATCCACAATGACCCCAAAAATGACCCACTAACCGAATTTTCTTGAACATGTTACCTAACCCAATGGTATTCTTGTAATCCAAAACGATAAAATATAAAATTTGGTCAAAATCATTAGAGCCGTTTTTTAGATAAAAATGGCTTGACCCATAATGACCCAAAAATGACCCACTAATCGAAATTTTTCGAACATGTGACCCAGCCCGATAGTTTTCTCGTGCCAAAAAACTGTTACATACAAAATTTCGTTATAATCGATCACGCCGTTCTTTAAATATAAATAGCTTGACCCAGACCCTTAATGACCCAATATGACCCATTAAAATTTTTTCTCGAACATGTAACCTAGCCCAATGATTTTTTCGTGCCCGAAAACCATAGAATGCAATTTTTAGTCAAAATTGCTTGAGAAAATCTTTAGATAATAGGTAAAATCTTTATATAATAAGGAGAGTTACAAACCCACAAACTCACATACAGGTGAAGTTAATAAAAGCGTGTTAAAAATAAATATGCTTTTATTCTAATGTTAAAGATTATCATTTCATCAGTTCTTATTTTAAATTTTTTACCCCCACTCCCTAAAAAAGGGAATATCGTTGAGCCAGTATAAGAAAATTACTATAAATTATAATATTAAATTCATATCTCTGTTTTATCTTGTAAATTATAAATTAAGGAGCTTTTATTCTAGTTAAATGTACGAAAAATAATTATCACTCCAATCGTTCTCATTCTAAAAAATAGCATGCTAAAAACTATCGATAACTATCTTAAGAAATTTCATTTATTTTTTGCATTCATTGCTTGTTATAAGGAATGGCAAAAATAAAAGAAAAAAAAGAAAATTTGAAAATATTTCTGCCAAATAGCTAGATAAAACTTCTTTACGTCGTCCGTTCCCAATTTATCCGGGTTCGTAAAATATCACATGTGTGATAACGTTTGTTTCTTCCGAAACATAGTTATGCGAAAATTATCACCACTTACAAATATTTACGGAGAAAAAGAAACTATTTAACTTGGGTTCAACTTAAATTTTTTTTACTGTATAGTGTTTTTCTGGAAATTTTACAGCCTGTTTTTATCGAAGGAAGAGCAGGAAGTACCTCCTATTTGTTTATTTCAAGTCATTCGAAGTACTTAAAATCGAGATCTATCTATATATTTAAAACATCTGGCTGTTTTTTTGGTCATCAGCCCTGAGCTTTCTACTGGCCCGATTTTGATAATTATTTTTTTAAATGAAAGCTATTAATGTGTAGATGTGCCCATTCTGGCTAATTTTTAATTTATTTCAATTTTTACATTTTATTTTTAATTTTAAAAGCTTTTTCATGACATTTCTTCAAAACAGTGGCAACAGGTTAAACTTTTCTCAAAATTTATTTTGTTTCATTATTTTCCACCAATCATGAACTTGATCTCCTCGGTGAATGTATAATCGCATTTCAAACAGAAAAAAAATAATAAAAAAATAAAATAAAGGTTTTCGTAAAATTTAATCATAATAAAATGATTGCATATAGTTATTCAATGCAATACAGAGATTATTTACTGAGTAATATTATTAAGTATTATGTAAGTAAAATAACAGAAGATAAATTTTAAATATAATATCTAAAGTGAAATTTTGTCGATGGAGAAAATGTCGTCATACGGAAACCAGTTAAATTTATTCCATGAATATAATATACATTGTTATAGCTGTGTCAGTGATGATGTCATATTCACTGACTTTAATTCCTGCATCTAAATAAAGTGAATTTCTATTAATTTAAAGGTTCGTGGTGTGCACAAATGAAAATATTTCTATAAACTGCGCCATTTCTATTTAATTATAATGACTATTTTATGAAACTAAAGAATTCTTAAATAACTGCATAAATGACGCTTTTATTTAAAAAAAGATGAGTATTTCTGAAGGTGTAAATGATGTCATATTAGAAAAAAAGAATAAAACCTGTGATATGCCGGTATTACTGTATTTCTATCTTACATAATATATAAAAAAAAAAAAAAAAAAAAAAAAAAAAAAAAAAATTCATTGTACTAAGTTACTATTTAAAATAAAAAAAAATCTGCATTTCAGCAACAAATACAAAAATTTTATTCTTTTTAATAACAGAAATATCGTTTTTTTTCGTTGCCATAACAATAAAATTAATTTTTACAAGTTCATGGAGGATACAAATCAATAAATAAATTAAATTTATTGCAAGTGCTGTCAATATGTAGTGGGTTGGTTAGGCAGTTTAGTAAGTCCCTGTTTCTACAATAATTAAACTGTTTCATTGATACTATAACTATTGTATACAATTATCAAGCGGTATTTAAACTGAGAAAAAATAATCTATGCAGATATTTTTGAATTCGTCATCCGGGGTATAATATTAACTTTCTAAATAATTTGGCATTTAAATAATATTTAAGTATTAGAAACCGCATTAAAAAAAGATTTGTAGCTGAAGTTAAGTGCAACATAATAATTTATGAGTTGTTTTCCTTATTTTTTGTTATTTTCTGAAGTTTGTGTATTTTCATCATGAAAAGCTATGTTATCCCTATTTTAAGAGGTGGCAATTGTTTATTTCGCTCAGTATTTTACTGTCTATACAAGACTGATACATATCATACTTAATATATATTCTTTTCCGTCGAGTTTCGACGGGTGCAGCTAGTATTTTATTTATGTCCTAAATTTTCATTAAACTTTTTTCATTAAACTTTTAAATCAGAATGGTCGGCTCACTAATCGGAAAATAACCGAACATTAATGAATTATTAGAACTGGAGTTAATGAAGTGTAATGAAGAATAAAGTAACTTAAGGATGTTCTCAAACCCAAAAATGGCAACTTTGATGATATAATTTTTAGTTTATTTTTATTCGAAAATACATGAAACTAGCTGGTGTTTTCGTTCAAAAACTATCTAATCAAATTATTTTTTTCCCGATTTTTTTTCTTTGGGGGGGGGGAGGGGGGACGCAATGATTTTTTTAGTAAATAGTGTCAAAGTGGGTGTTTTGAACCGAATTTCGGCACGAAAGAAGAATAACCACCCAAGGAAGATTGGAAAATGTCTTCCTCAAGTGATCAAAACAAAAAAATGAATGATCGAGAAACAAGGGCAGAATACATGAAACTAGCAGGCGTTGTTGTTCAGAAATTATCTAATCGCTCTCATTCACCGTTATTTTGCAAACGCAATAAGTTTTTCAGAACAAGCCGTCAAAGAGGAAGCTTTGAACCAAATTTCTGTGCGAAAGAAGAATAACCACTCAAACAAAGGTTAAAACGTGTTTGTCACATTAACAAAATCGTTTATAACTCAATAGGTAATTTATCGATCAAAAAATCGAAAACACAGTTCGATTCCAAATCGCTTTTATAGTCAGTCTTCTAACTTTGTATTTTTCTGTTAAAGAAAAGGCATTTGTAAATGTGTCGAAACGTTTTTAACTTGTTCAGCAGAGCTGTGTCACTAAATTCGATAGCCCTAATAAAGTTTTTTCTTTCCTTTTTCTTTTTTTCTTTTAATGATAATTTAGAATTGTTGCACTGCGTCTTTTGCCAGCGTCGAATTCTTATTGGGAAAAGTTACACACCAACAAAAGTTTAAAATGGACACATTTAAAAAAATTATTTTATGTTTAAAAAATATTTTATGATGCAAATAAACAAAAACATTGTTATTATGAAATTGCGCTTCATTAAATTTTCCAGAGTTAATTAATATTTTATTATAATTATTTTTTCGTAATACAAGTGTTTGTGTATTTTATTAATTAGAATAGAAAAGTTAATTCATTAAAATAAAAGAAAATCAGATAAATTAAAACAACATAAATCACTTCTATTAGTGGTTATATGTTTTCAATCATGTAATACTATATTGTTTTATCTGTATGTACTAAAAATGATACTTATCTTTTATGTCAGCAATTGTGTCAGTAAAAATAAATGTTAAAAAAAAATATATATATATATATATATACATATACCAGCAGAGCGTGGTTTCGATCCACGGACCTCTGGGTTATGGGCCCAGCACGCTTCCACTGCGCCACTCTGCTATGAACGAGATAGGGAAGAAGTACTTATGAATCTGTATATCAGTACAGGTATTGATAGAGGGAAAGAGAAAGAGCCAAAGGAATTATAACACCGTATCGTGCATATAGAGTATCTACTCAGTGCCTGATTTACAGCAGGGCACTCGGGGCCCAGGGCAGTTCCCAAGTGGCTTCCATTATTTTCAGAGCCTCCCAAATGCTGCTAAAGATTTTTTAATTATTGTCCAAAATCTGGTGTTTTAATATGCAATGAAATTTTATATTTCATTCGACTTTCTGTTATGTTCATATTGTATTTTTATATATTGTATATTTTGTCTGAAACATCCATTTATTACTTTACTATAGCAGTGGCGCAGCGAGGGGGGGGGGGGGTTTGGGGGTTAAAACCCCCCCCAGAGCCATGACAAAAATACAAAAATTTCCACTTTTATGAACCGAATCATAAAAAACAAAACTAAAGTTAGAATTTTATTTGTTTTGCTTTCGAAATCTGCCGCTTTATTGAATCAAATTTTATTCAAAAATTTGACTCATTTAAGCGGCAGTAATGTATTTTCTTTGAAAAATAGGGAAAGCACATAGTAACAGTATCAGTATCGAAAACTGGTCACTCAAAAATTTCGGAAAAGGCCGGCATTCATTTGTACTATTGGAAATCAGCCGAAGGCTAAAAGGAATGGTCATTTCCTGTCGCTGCCAATGCCGTCTCGGGTTTTTCAATACTGCACCACTGGGGGGGGGGGGGGGGTCTTCATTAGTTGCATCTGTTTCTTGCTCTTTTTTGGAAACGGGACTTCACTCTCGAATTCCAGGAAAAATACAAAAACACATGCTCGCCTGCTTTGAAGGATAAACTTAATTCCACAAACATTCTGTTGTTAGTTGCTGTAGTGCTAAGGTTTCCTTTGTTGTGCGTTTCGCTATGGAGGATATTAAATCCTCTTCAGAGAAGAAAATTATGAAAAAGATGGATATAAGAGATCATTTTTTTTTTTTTTTTTTTTTTTTTTTAAATTTCGAATTCCTTCAAGCATTCTTGAAATCCAGGTATGTTTGGAAAGTATATAATTCGTTTATATTTGTGTTTCTGGAAAGATATTAACAGCGCCGTGCGAAAGGGGGAGGGGAGGGCGGTCGCCCCGGGCGCAGAGATTTAGGGGGCGCCAAATTTCTAACTACTTACTACTACTTTAAAGGGACTACTTTCAGACAATTTTTTAAATTAATGTTTATTTTTATTTAAAAAACGCCCGAAATAGGCAAGTGGGTAAACGGGAAAAAAGTTACCTGAAAAACAGTTATCGGAAAAAAGTGACATGACTACAAAAGCGAAAAAATTTACCCGAAAAAAAGGGACATAGAATTGATTTTGGGAAATTATTATTGATTTTGGGAATTTATTATTGATTTTGGGGATTCATAGGTTAAGTATTTAGGGGGGGGATTAGGGGGAGGCTCTTAATTTAGGTAAATGGGTTTTTCGTGCTGAATTAACTGTTTTGGTTCAGTTTTTGGACATATGATACCCCCCCCCCCCCCATCCGTAACCTCTCAAATTAAATCAATAGTTTTTTACGCAGATTTATCCGATTCGCTTGGAATTTCGGACATAGGTTCATTATGATAAGCTGTATTTCTGATTAGTTATAGGGTTCTTTTGCTTATTATAAAGGGAGGATGGTCAATTAACCCCCTCCCCCCACAAATTAGATAGATCGGTTTTTATGCAAAATTATCCGATGCATTTCAAATTTTAGATAGAGATTCTTTCTGATAAGGTGAATCCCTGAATAGTTTTAAGAGTTTAATGAGTAAGTATAAAGGGGAGAGTGGACGGGGGATAATCCCCCTTAAATTAAATAAATGGCTTTTCATGCAGAATTATCCTATTTGCTTCGAATTTAGGACATAGGTTCATTATGACAAAACGTATCTCTGATTAGTTACGGGGTTCTTTTCCTTATTATAAAGGGGGTGGGCAAGCAATTATTTCTCCCTAAAATTCGATAAATCGGTTTTATGCAAATCGTTATTTTATCCGATGTATTTCAAATTTTAAATATAGGTTCTTTCTGATAAGGTGAATCCCTGAATAGTTTTAAGGGTTTAATGGCTAAGTATAAAGGCAAAAACAGAGGATAACTTCCCTTAAATTAAATAAATAGCTTTTATGCAGAATTATCCGATTTGCTTCAAATTTTGGATGTAGCTTCTTTATGATAAAGCGTATTCCGGATTAGTTATGAGGTTCTTTTGCTTATTATGAATAGGGATACGGACGATTATCCTCCCTTAAATTAGATAAATTGTTTTTTATGCATAATTATCCGATGTATTTCAAATTTTTGATGTAAGTTTTTTCTCATAAAGTGGATCCCTAAATAGTTTTAAGGGCTTAATGGCTAAATATAGAGGGGGGGGGGAACTGGGGATAACCCCACTTAAATTACATAAATGGCTTTTTACGCAGAATTATCCGATTTGCTTCAAATTTTGGATGTAGTTTCATTATGGTAAGATGTATAAGCTAATGAATGTAGTTAAAATAGGGAGGGATGCAGCAGTCCCTCCAGGAAACTCTTTCGAGGAAAGAATCTTGCTTTTCCCATTCGACGGAGGGGGATGTCCGGTAGATATCGCGGGCGGCTAGACTCTCAGGAAATTTGTCGATCAGGGGATTTCCCTGTAAAGGTTTGCCACAAAAATATTCAAGTAGCATAAAAAAGCGAGTTGAATGCAATTGAACGCAAATAACAAATAAAAACAAATTTTCTTTATTTTTTAATTTAATGATTGACAACTATTATGCCAGAAAACATTATAACACATTTTACCTTTTTTCTTATATTGATTAATTTCCATTCATTTTGCATTTAAAACTGGTTTATTTATTTATTTTTTTTATTTGTGAAAAAAGTAATATACTAAATCATTTGTTGTAATTGTTATTTTAATTTACACCAAATATTTATCATTTAAAACTGATTTTTACTAATTAATGTCCCATATTATGCATCACAAAATATAATATAAAACATTAAAAAAATGTATGGTAGAAAACTTTTATGTACAAACTATATTGCATGTCACGAACGAATGAACTAGTGAATGCATTAATTTGTAGTAATAAAAATAGTTTTTTTATTACTATCTTATGTTAGTAATTAGAAAGTTATTGTTTAAAAACCTGTAGTTCTCGGTAGGTCTTCAGGTTTGAACGCTTAAAAAATAAAAACAGATTTAAATTAAAAAAAAAAAACGATTTTAAGAAAAACAGGATATTTTTTTCTTTGTTACGATATTTATAGAATACTGAAAAATGCTATGCAGCAACATAAATCACAATTTTAAATGCAAACAGCTATTGAGGATATATAAACAAACACTTAAAACTATTCAGGGATTCACTTTATGAGAAAGAACCTATAGCCAAAATTTGAAACACATCGGATAATTGTGCATAAAAAATAATTTATCTAATTTAAGGGGGGGGGGAATAATCGCGGCCCCCCTTTTTAATTAGCAAAAGAACCCCAACACTAATCAGGGATACCCTTTATCTCAATGAACCAACATTCAAAAGTTGAAGCAAATCGGATAATTCTGCGTAATAAGCTATTTATTTAATTTAAGACAGGTTATCCCCCATGCACCCTCTATACTTAACCATTAAACTCCCAAAATTCTTCAGGCATTATGGACTGTGACGACGTACTGACAACTTTAATCGTGGCAGAAGATAGATAGCGAAGTCTTATTCTGAAAAGGTATGCAGAGTTGAAAGTATCTTCATTCAAAAGCTGTTAAGAGCAGGTGCTATTGACCTCAGGGGATATGCCTAGAAAATAATTGCACTGGTCTAGCGGCTATGAGCTGAGGGGGACACTGGGATTATTGAGCATCGAGAGGGAAGGAAAGTAGTTGGAAGAGAGACATGTGCTGGTAATGTATAAGAAAGTACATTGATGTAAGATGGCTTAGATGTGCTAAGCGAAATGTAATATTGGAGTGAAGCTCCTATGTAGTTGTAATGTCGTTTTATTTATTTTTTTAATAATTGGTCTATGGTTCTAATAAAGTACTTGAGGAATTAAAAATATTGATGAACTTAACAAATAAACCAACTTAGTAAAAAGAAACTTACGGCGCGACAAACAACCTATATCTAAAATTGTTTGAAATAACACGTTGGATAATTCTGCTTAAAAACCATTTATCTTATTTAGGGCGGAGGAAAGGGGGTAATCTTCCATTCCCAAAATTAATCAGGCCAGCATCTTTTCAGTATGAACGTATATCCAAAAATTGAATCAAAACAGTTTATTCAGCATGAAAAAAAACATTCACTTAAATTAAAAGCCAAACCCCGACCTTCCCCCCCCCCTTTCATACTTAGCCAATAAATCCCCAAAATCAATTCCTTGTCACTTTTTCCCGGTAATATTTTTATCTTGTCCCTTTTTCCCGGTAACTTTTTTCCGTGTCATTTTTTTTCCACTTTTGTAGTTTGTCACTTTTTTCTGATAACACTTTTTTCTAAATTCAGGCAAGTAGATATCATGATTAAAAAGCTATGTAACTGAGAAATGTTCTTCTTTCTTCGATAAGATCTTTCAGAAGACGATTCTCACAGTTGCCAACTTGTACGGTTTTGCGCGCAGATAAAACAATCGCGGAAAAATGCAAATTTCATGAAAGGATCGCCGAAAAAGCACACATTTTTTTAATATTTCGTGAAAAAACGACAACTTCGTCAATGTATTTGTCAACGAACTTTGTCAAAAGATCGCCGAAAAACAAGAATTTCCTGTGCGGATCGCGGAGAAAACGGCAATTTCACCAAATATCGCAGATAAAACGCTGATTTTGTCTGAAGACCGCGGGGAAAACGTCGATTTCGTCTAATGACGATTTCGTTAAAAAATCGGGGGGGAAAACGCCGTTTTCGAGAAAAGACTGCTTAAAAATATTTGTCAAAAGATCATTGAAAAAAAAGGCCGCTTTCATCAAAAGATCAAGGAAAAATGCCGATTTCGTCGATAGACCGCGGGGATAAAACGACGTTTTCAAGAAAAGATCGCGTAAAATTGCAAATTTTGTCTAAAGATCGTCGAAAGAAACGCCGATTTCATAAAAAAACACAGTGAAAAACACCGATTTCGTCAAAAGATCGCGAAAAAACCGCCGATTTCGACAAAAGATTGCAATAAATCGCCAATTTTGCTAAATCATCGCAGATAAATCGCTGATTTCGTCTAGAGGTCGCGGAAAAACGCCGATTTCGTCAAAAAATCGCAGAAAACCGCCGATTTTGACAAAAGATCACAATAAATCGCCGATTTTGCTAAAATATCGCAAATAAATCGCTGATTTCGTCTGAAGTCGCGGGAAAACGCCCATTTTTCTAAAGATCGCGGATAAACCCTCTTAAAGGGGGGGGGGGTAACTCGCGGAATCCTCCCCCCCCCCCCCCCGCCAATTTCCGAAAAAAAAATTCTACTAGAATCATCCCTGACGTAACTCTATCCCCCCCCAGAGCCGAATTGTGGCTGCGCCACTGCTATAGTGAATATATATATATTTTTAAATCTTTATCACTTAAAAAATATATTGTACTTTTAATTTTTGTTTTATTGATCATCATTTTTAATTTTTTAATGGATATTTTAAGGTCAATAATAGTTACTTTAGTAACTATCTTTTTTCATTTTTTAAGTCAATCCCCCTGTAAGTGTCTGTGCAAGGGGCTTCCGTAAACATCTGTGCCCAAATTTGACAGTAAATTTGACAGTGAATTTGTGTATCTACTACTACTACTATATATATTCTTTCATGAGTCACAAATAAAGAATAGAGTCTATGCTATGTTCATAAAATCAATCTAGGTTTTCAAGATTTTGTTAGGAACCTAGATATATTCGAGAATCAGTACAAAAATCATCAGTGCTTCACTTTCAGAACTAGTTCAGAAAGTGAAAGTAACTTTATAAAAAATATCTGCTACCATAATCGAAAAGGTAATCAAGGAGCGATATTGAGAGGGACTTCAGCTATCCAATGAAAAAAAAATTATTTAAAAATGTCGAAATGCGAAAGTGTTATAAGAAAATTGCCTTTCCATAGGAATAGCATTAGCTCGCGAGTCACTGGCAAGGACAGGGCCAAAAAAGGCAACATTGTGACATAAATTATGTATATTTTTTAACTATTTGGAAAATAGTTATCCTTGGTAAAGAACTGGGAAATCTGAAGTATATCTGAACTTCTGTAATTCCAAAAATTTTGTTACAAAAATCGTTAAAATACGACACTGTACGCCGAAAAACTCGTTTTTTGCAAGCAATCTAAAGCAAAAAAAAAAAAAAAAAAAGTCAAGAATTTTTTTGCAATCAAAACACAATTTTTTCAAAATATTCATCGTTCGAAACTTCTATATAACATTTTTAAAGCTTACCTAACAAACAAACCGTTTATTCTATCGATCTTTGTTTTTGTGTTTTGAAATCAGAGTGTTATTCGCTGGACACCCTGTAAATAAGTAAAATAAAAAAGAAGACGAAGAAAAAGAAAAGCAAAACTAAGCAGATAGTCCACTTTCGTATAAAAGTAGTAAAAATTATTTTTAAAAAAATGTAATTTTTTTGTTATACTGCACGGAATACATATCCTTTATGAAATTCAAGACAAGCAAGCGGTCTACTGGGGTTCATTAACACGCAATTAAAGGAGACATTCTTCTGAGTCGCTGGAAAAACAGGGACTTATTAATTAGTCCATTTTGCATATTTTTGTGAATAATACCAAGTGAAGCCTATAAAGTCCATTTGTAATTAAATACAGTAGAATCTCGTTACAGCGAATGCCACTTTAAACGAATTTTCCAGTTTATGTAACATTATTTAGATTGTTAAAAGGTACAGTAAATCCTGTCTAAGGCTGAATCGATCGGGACTGAGAAATTTTTCCGTAGTTGTAGACAGTATTTCGCCTTCGAAAAATTTTATTGTATGTCTATCGATTCGCTGGGATTTGAAAATCTTTCCGAATTAAATAGATTTCTGCGTTGCACAGAGTTTACTGTATTCCTTTATTCTATCTATACTAATAAAAGAACAAAACATTCTGTTTGCGTGTGTGTGTGTGTCTGCGATGGCTAGCAAAATCTACAGCAGGTACAAGGTTCAAAATTTTTTTGACAGTATCCCCAAATCTCTCCTGATGCACCTGAACTTCAAAATTTCGATATCCCAATTATTAACTGAGTAATTAATTAAATCCCAGAACTCACTCTCATAAAAAACGCCTTTTTCCACTTTTTTATCACTTTGCTTGCTTTGGGTTGGTTGGTTGCATAAAGATTTTTCACAAGTAATCAGATAAGCCAGTGTAACAATGACATTGGAGTATTTGATGTTTCAAGACGATAACCATGGAGGAATGAGGTGAGTGGAGGTGAAGTAAGCCTGAAAAAAGATTTGCAATATGAAACCATTTATTGCTCAAATCTTAATGGTCCAAACAAAAGGTCATGGAACGCATTTTGTATTGACAAATAAGACAAATTGAAAGAAATGATTTACAACTAAAGCATGTTTTAAGTAGAAATAGCAAATTTTTAAAATTGTCTTTGTTCTATTATTATTTATTAAAATAGATGTTCGCTTTTAAAATAAAAGAAATTGGAAAATCAGCAATAATCAAATGTCAAATTGAAATTAAAGAGGATATTGAAAACATTTTAAATATAATTTAAATTCTCATTTTCGATAATAATAATGATATACATATTTTTTTAATCACAGAAGTGTTTTTTTTAACAGTTGAAAAGAACTTATGCATTCGGTTTGTCTGTCCGACAGTCCATACTTTAAATCCCGTAAATAAAGCTTATTAGGATCAGTAAAGTATGTTTGGTATTGCATATAAAATATGTACGAATATTGGTTCATTTACAGAGACACTCAAAAGAAATCAATTACATTACGGTATATGCAGAAAAATTGTTTGACGAGTATTTTAATGAGATCACGCTATTTCAAATGTATTGAAACGGATATAAATCACCTATTTTCACTACGATTAAATTAAACACACAAATCACAGCAATTTTTATTAATTTACAGGGACACACAAAAGAAATCAGCGACAGTATTGTATTTGCGTAATAATTGCTGGAGAGTACGTTTTAAAATTCGGTATGTACTTTTAAATTTAATTAGTTTTCTGCATAATACTCTTTGTATATAAAATTTATATTTGATATACAGGGTGCACGAAAATAGTCGCATACCATTTTCTTTATTAGAGGAAATTGCTGAAGGCTAATTTTCAGAAATATATGTACCATTTAAATGAATTAAATTTCGAAATGCATATTCCATTACAAATCTCTATATCATAGACAGGGTTCCTAAAAAATCGGATAATTTTCCGAATGTAAATGGGAACAGCTGAAATTCGGTTTTGAAATGCTTTATATATTAAATAAACTGTAGATGGAAAATAAATTGTTTTCGAATGTTTCTAAAGATAAAGGAGTATTCGCGACTTGGAAGCGGTTATTGAGTATTTTTACATAGTGATTATAGTAAATTATCGTAGTTTAAGAAAAATCTGTCTTTTTAGCACTTTACAAGAAAATTGAAATGTGCGTATGCATTTGGTTTGTCGGTCCCTCTGTCTACGCTCTAACTCCCGTATTTGGTGACCCTAAATAAGCCTTATGAATTGCATGAAAATCCGACTATATTTATAGTCGGATTTTCATGCAATTGATTAGGCTTATTTAGGGTCACCAAAGCATGTTTCAAGGTATTTCATATGAAGCATGTATAACTAATGATTCACTTACAGGGACATTCAAAAGAGTTCGATTACATTATGATATATGGGTAAAAATCGTTTGGAGCGTACTTTAATGACATTCCGCTATTTCTAATGTATTCAAACTAATATAAATCAATTAATTTAACTACGGTTACGTTAAAACAGAGCATTTATAGCATTTTTAAATAAATTTACAGGGACACACAAAATAAATGGTTACAATACTGCCTTTGCTTAATAATTGCGGAAGAGTACGTCTTAATATTCGGTATACTCTTTTAAATGTAATTACTTTTTTTCCACATTACTCTTAACATGTAAATTCTATACATCATATACAGGGCAGCACAAAAGTATTTGCCTACCATTCTTCTCATTAGAGGATATTGCTGAAGGGGAATTTTCAATTGAAGTATGTGTATCTCTTAAATGAATTAAATTTTGGAATGCATGTTTTTAATATGTACCTATCAATGTATCATATACAGGGCTGCTAAAATTTTCGGATCATTTTCCGAATGTAGATGGAAACAGCTGAAATTTGGTTTTGAAATGCTTAATATATTTTCACATGGTGAAATGAGACGCAATATCTTAATTTTTTAAACGGTGCAGTTTTTTACATTATTCTGAATGTGTGTGATAGTGTTTCATAATCTGTACTTGATGCATGACTTTTTATTTTTTAACACATTTTTTCATTTTTTTTTCGCTTTTAAATACTAAAAATTGTTCCGAGTTAAACGCACACCTGCCATACAGTGCTGCAAGTAGTGGGAATCTGTGTAGGATATTTGTACAGAACATATTTCATCCTTAATTTATAAATAGTGGTTATTTCCGAACAATAATTTCACAAAATTTCTTAAATTCTTATTGGATTTTTCCACTCTGTCGACTAATATATGTACGAATAAGTTTAATACTAGAGTTTCCTTCTGATATTGGTTTATTAAGGAATTAGTGAGCTCCTGGAGGTGAAAAGTATACCTAACATATTTTACTGAGCATCGAGTAGCAGTGTAAGAGATTCTTATTGATTAATATTCAACTCTCAATTGCGTGGTGGTTATCATTATTTCTCAATAGGAATTTCAACAAATTTCATAAATTGCTATTTGTATCCCCATCCCCTTAGGTAATATATCTACGAAAAGAATGAAAATCGGATTATCGTTCTGGTGATGGAAAGTGAACTGGCCTATTCTGGTGATGGAAAGTGAAACTGTAGCACTCTGCAAATCGTGCATTGCACGCTTATTATATCCGACCGCAGGTGGCGATGATCCATGTCGGATTTTCGAACAAAATATACTGCGCCCCGTAGCGGTGAAAAGTGGAACTAAAGCACTTTGTAACACGTACGCGGTTAGACTTCTTAGTTTATAGTTAGTGTTCATTTTAGAATTTGGTCACGGTTAGGTAACAGTTAGGATACATTTGGGTTATAGATAGGTTGCAATTAGGTTACAATTATATTTCGGTTAGTCTTACGTTATATTTAAATTCCGGTTACGTTATAGTTAGGTTATGATTAAGTTACAATTAGGTTAAGGTAAGTTGGAGTTAGGTTACGGTCAGAAAATTGATAAGTTATGATAAGGTGACGGTTAGGTTACATTTATGATATATTTAAGTTTGGCTCAGGTTAAGTTGCAGTTAGGTTACAGATAGATTGCGATTACAGTACAATTAGGTTAGGGTTAGGATTTTATCCACAGGTTGAATATTACTCATGTTTTGATTGAAATATACTTAATTTTGTTCTATGGTTTTGAAACTACATTACTTTATATTAACCTTTTACCTAATCATTGATTATCGATTTTAAACAAGGTATAGTCGGATCTAGGAGTGATATAATTTGTTTGAAAATCAAAATGCAAGACTTAGGATTTCGATGTGAAAAAAACAAAAAGTTACGTGACTGAACAGTGGTATTTACGGATAAAATCAGCATTTTAACACGAAAATTGCGCAATTATTGAACACATATTTCCTCTTCCGTTTCCCATTGAAGTCGTTTTAAACATTTGTTACTCTAAATTCAGTTGTTTATTTTTTTAAACAGATTTTTTTTTACAGTCACTGGCCACGTATTTCGAATTAGAGATAAAATCACAAATTTCAGGTTAGTTTGATATTATTATCACGGACCCGGGCAACACCGGGCGGGTCAGCTAGTTACTCTATATTTCTCAATGCAGGCAGTTTCTTTTCATAATCTAGATTTTCGGGTATGAATTATTACAGTATGAACAAAATACATTTTTGTGTATTTGTACATATTTGCATCTTCTTTTACCATAGTAAGTACCCGTTTTTTTTTCAAAATAAAATTGTCTTTTACGTTCTATTATTTAAATTTTATTTTATTCTTTAAATCCATTTAAATTTTAGTTATTATTTTGTAGATCCAAGTTTTTTAACTTTATGGAAAAATGCTGCTTAATATAGCAATACAAATTTTACTTCCTACGTGACAACATCTTTCTGCGAAGCATGAGGAGAGGCAGTGAATCATCCCCTCATAGCTTGCATGGTCACAATGTCGTCACAATGACGTCACTGTGAGTCAGTTTTTTCACATCACATCTGTGACCAAAATACCACCACTCAGTGACGTCACATTGTGACTGAGATGTGACTTTCTTAAAAATCTTTAGAAAATTACAAAATTTTTTCAAAACATGTTATTTAGCTTAAAAAACATGTTTCTGGCAATTTAAATACGTAGCTTTTGTCACAGTTTCGTCACAATGAACTGCCATAACGGCTTCACATTTTAGTCACTGTAACTTCAGATCGACGATCGATGGTCACAAAGTCACAATGTGACTTCACATCGACGTCGCCGTGACGTCACCATGGTTTACAAATCATTGGATTTATAGACTCACATAATCACAACCCAGTCTTTCAATCAAATCTATTCCCAGATCTGTAAACTTTCAAATAAATTGAAAAAAAAATATTTTTTAAAAATTACAACAACTATATGGAAAATGATATCTTTAAAAAGTAAAATTTTAGACTTATAAATAAATTGTATATATAAAATAACAGTAACAAAAATGAAATATACTTTATAATAATTCCAAGTTTTATCACAAATCATTCGTTTATAATTTTTTTCAAAATAACACGCATTTTAACTTTTAACTACATTTTGTTTTTCGTTGTTAGTCGAAAATTGCAACAAAAAAATATATAATCAAAAACGTGACTTAAGTAATAAATGAGTTATAGGTAACGTATTTAGAATCAATCAGACTAATTACATTTTCTTAAACTCAGGTAATGACGTGATTGTGCTGAGATTTTTCTCTATATCTATATAGATCTTGTGAATTACCCTTGATTATAATTCAATTAATGAGTATAATCAAAATGTTGTGAAATAAAAGCAGTTGTTTATAGATATTCAACTTTAAGAATTTAAAATGTGCATTTTTATTTGATGAAGTTAACCAGACTGACTTCTGGACGGTTCATATTATATAAGATCTGGATTTAACATTAATATTACTGGACACATCACAAGCAACTTTTAAATGAAATCTCAATGTTATATTTTTCGGAACGGTAAATTTTTAAACTTCTAAATATCGCACATTTTAAATTGTCACACCGTTGCGTAGAGAAAAAAATCCCTGTCGGCTGGGCCTATAGGCGGAGGTAGATTTCGAAGAGGGCTCATTTCAACAAAAAAAAGTATATGATTAGAGATAAACCCAATTTAATAACTTCATTTGGCCATTTATGAAAATTTTTTAATTTCATTTTTCTGCAAAAACTGGTTTTATCAGAATCATCTTAAGAAAAATTCAGCTCAAATGCCCATTTTGACAAAATATTTTGAAATAGATTCTGAATTAATTAAAAAATCGACCAAAACAGTACATTATACAGTTCCTAAATAACAAAAAACTGTCAATTGAATGCATTTGAGAAAAAATTTGAATTTAAAAATGAGTCATAAAATAACCGATTTGTTGTTTGAATACATCCTAATTCTTTAATCATGATTGCTTCGGAAAATTTTGTGCGAAATACTCACTTTGACAGCATTTCTAAAAATATATTCTATCTTTATCAAAAAACTGGCCAATGCGTCACAGTATATAGTTCCTAAATAAGAGGATCTGTAAATTGGATGCGTTTGAGAGCGAAAATGGATTTTAAAACGAGTCATAAAAATAGCAATTTGCTATGTGAAAACTTCCTTAAATTTTCAAATCACGAAGACTTCGGGAAATTCTGTTCAAAATACCCTTTTTGGTAGCCTTTTTCAAATTATATTCTGTCTTTATCAAAAATGTCTTTAGCTGAAATAATGTTTGAATACTTAATTGCAGATTTAATAGTATCAATTTCACTTGTGGAAGGGTCTTTGTGGATATCAGATCTGATGACGTAAAAGCGCGGTGATGTAAGTCGAGGTACTTGTGTTTTTTAAATTTGATCTTCAGGATAAACAAGGCAATCGTCAATACTTTATTATTAAAGGTACATATATATTAAGAAAGACAAAAACACAATTATTACAAAAATCCAATATGAAGTGAAAATTTATCCTTGGAGAGAACAACCTAAGCCGACAGCGTACTACCATCTAAGCAAAACAAACCCATATCATAACCCAACAACTTATCACTAATAAACCATGTTTAGGTAACTTTTAGTGTTTATTAAAGTAATATTTGTATATTAGTGAGAAGTTCTCGGGCTGGGCTATCGGCTTGGGTAGCGCAGATTGTGAAGCAATAGAACGGTACGCTGTTGGCCCATGTTTGAGTCCTGTTCACGGCTAATTTTTCACTAAATAATATGTTATTGTATTAATCGTGTTGTCTAAATTTATATGTACCTATAATAATTAATAATTTACATTCAGATGTTATTTCATGCTTTCATTAATTTCAATAATTTGTTAGACTATTGATCGATTGCGCTTCGTGACACTTATAAGACATTTTGTTTAAAAAAAAGACGGCAATTGATAATATCGTCGGTATTTTTACATATTGATTTTGTTTAGACTATGACGTTTTGATTACGATCCAAAAAATCCTTTACAAACACTAAGTTTAAAACTGTAAATAGTTTATTATAACATAACATGTATGTATATCAATTTCAATACGTTTGACATATCGCAAGTACATTAAAATACATCTCAAATGCTTTCCCTCACGACCTTGCAGTAACGGCTTTAATTTGAGTGGTTAAATCTCCACGAACTTGTATTGTTATCATTTTTTTCCTTGCTTGCAGAAAATCAACAAATTGAGATATTTTAATGTAACGAAAACTAATGTTACCGTATGGATATAGATTAATTAAACTACTTATATAGTTTTTTAGCACAGACACTATTTATAAAATCCGTAAGAATATGTAAAGATAGAGTTAACAGGTAATACAATAAAAAAGGAGGTCCAGACTTTGCACAATGCCAATATTAGGCAATCCTTTATAGTGCCATATTTGGATTTCTAAATGGATTACTAATATGAGTTACTGACAAAAAATTAATTTCCTCTGAAACCAATAATTTGCAAACTGAAAATACAGATACTTCAAACACTTGAAAATCCCTTGCTTTCTTTTAAAAATTTACTCTTGAAAATGTAACTTTAAAAATATTCAACACATGGAAACATAATTGGTCGAGTATCAGTACTAAAATCTATAGAATGGATGCGAACGCACTACACCCTGTTCAGCAAACTGGAAAAATTGTTGTTTGAGAACGTTTTCATTAGAGTTCTCCTTCAGAAGATATAAAATGGACCATATTAGGGGACTATACCATATTTTGGCATTGTTCCCTACTACAAACTTTATTTTTAATAATGAATATATGTTAATGAGACTCAATATCATATTTGCCTTTAATGGCAATAACTGCTATTTAAACGCGTTCGAGCACGAACAGACTGACAAAATAATTTTCATTTGTATATTTGAAAATGTTTAAAATAAGTTTGTAGTTCTTCAAAAGTGCATTATCAATCCTTGTAAATTTAAATTTTTTAATCAAGATTTATGTTAAGTCATTTATAACATTTACATTATTCTCTTAACCGTATCCGACACGGAATAAATCTGTTTGAAATAATTAACTTACGCCATAATTTATAGACGAATTTATTAGAAAATATGAATTTGCTTATTTTCAAACATGGTATGAAGGAAAAGTTTTATATGCTGTGTGCTAGAAATATAAAAATAAGGGGTCCTTTTCCTACAAACACCGACCACGAAAGGGTTAATAGATAACATATCAAACATTTTATGGCCTTATACATTATATACAAAATTTTAAAGATATCATACATTATTTCTCATATTGTCTATTTTTACATTTTTCATAAAATTTAAGTACAGTTAATTTTCTTAGGTAGTTAATGTTATATGAAAAATATTAAAATTCCCCAAGATTCTTTGTAATTTCCCTAACTCTCTGAAACATACCAATACTGTGGAACCTATTTAATCTGATAAAGAAAAGCAAATTTCGATTTTTGTTTTACAAGTTAGTCGCATTTACATTCATCCAAGATCTCCCTGTGGTTTTCTTTGCGATGTCACGACCAAACGATGAGAACAATTTATTACTTGAAAGAGTCAGATTAGCCACTTGCAGAGAGAACTTGAATAGATTGGAATAAATTTTGTTACAAGCTTTGAAAAATGATAGGTCGTAGAAATCTTACATCTGAAAAATCTTACTAGGTTATTTTTCATTTCTCTTCAGCAGTTTTGTATTTAAAACCGATTCCACTGAAAAAAAATATTGACAAGTTTGTGTATTTATGTCATACAAAGGAAATTCTACATGGAATCTTCTAAACTTTCTTTTTCTTAAATTACATAATGATTGATTCAACATACAGTCTTTAATGATCCTAAAAACTATTTCTTTTTACGTAAATATATATATATATATATATATATATATCATATGTTTATATTTAACTGGCTTAAGGACTTCTTATTCCATTTCTTTGATTTTTATTATAAATGCAATTTTTAATTGTATTTTAAAATGCTGTAACATTTTTAAACAAAATTTTTAATAGCACGTATTTTAAAGTATAATTTTGCGTACTTTGTTTGTTATTTTATTCAAAACTACTTCATTACTATATAAATGTATTGCATAAATCAATAAGCAAATGGATATTCTTGCATATTCTTTGCTTATTCATATATAAAATGTTCTGTCATAGAGTAAAATACCAAGGTCTAATTATTTCATTTTTTTTTCAATGTTATTTATTTTAGCTTTATTAATTGAAAATTGCGGTCAGACGTTTCTAAATTTTCTACTTTAATAAAAATCAAATCTGTTAGTGTATATTGAATATAAAAACATTTCTAATATATATTCTTACAACTCCTTTTTGGAAAAAAAAATTTTGGAATAACAACGAAAAATATCAAACCAAACATAGCTTGTAGGTGTGATATGTAAAATTTGAATATTGTGTGTGTTTTGCCTTTAATTTTGAGATATTAAATATTAATTTTACAATAATTTATAATTTTTTTACGATATTTTATTCCAAAATTCTGATTTAAGAAAACTTATTACTACACTGTAAAAGATACAATGAAACGTTTCTTTTAATTAAACAATTATAAACAGTAAAAAAATGTTTTACAGTTGTTCGTGGATATCTTAGAAAATATTATTGTGCGTCTCCGAACGTATTTGTATTATATTTTCGTAGATTAAGACACATTTGCCGTTTGTCACAGTACATATGTAAAAAATACTACTTTATTCATAATAATTAATAATAAAAGAGATTTTTGTTTACAATAATAAGGTATTATAAAGCACATGATTTTATATATGAACAAACATGTAGAAAAATAATCTTGGAATTAATTAATAGTTGAAAATTCCTAAAATATCACAGAAGGAGCTAAGCGGTGCCACCGTTCAGATATTCAGTCCTGTATAATATCGTTCAAGAATAAGTATACTACAGGGGCCATTTCTATACTGTCACATTAGTTGAAATTAAATATATGATTAGTAGTGCCAAATTATTTAATAATATTTTGATACTTCCATAAATTTTAACTTTAGGAGCTGTTTAAAAGAGGATATCAGTACGACATTTATTTAAATTTAAATTTAAAATCAATATTAAAGTAAATTTTTAATACTGTTATTATTGAATAAATTTAATTATCAAGTACCATTTTACATTTATTCATTAAATAAATGCATTAAATAATTTAAGTAGCTACTTAGGTGATTTACATTGGGTTTTTTCGTTAACTCAATAGTATTTTTAATTTTAACTTTAATTTTTAAAGTATAACAAAAAAGGACAAACTTTTAAATTTGGTAGAGCACAATGCAACAAAAAATTTCATTGTAGTAAACTAAAATAAAAAAAACTATATATTAAAAATCAATATAATTTAACAAAACTTGAAATACACAATGCTTTTTTGCGAGAAGTGAAAAGATATTTTGACAACATTGTAGACATTATTCATATAGCTAGTATATAACTCAAATTGCATTGAGCGAGTTGTTTCGTTTATTAAATGTTATGGGCAGTCTACACGGTTTCACTTAACTATTACTACATTATAAATTTCACTATATATATATTATTGAAAGGGGATTAAACAGTTTTTTACATTAATAATATTACTGCTAACTTGTGACAACATTGCTACCAGCAGTTTTAGCCGTAAATTTAACGGATTTTGTTTACAGTGTAGTTAGAGATGCAGCTTCAGTTTTGTTATGCTTCTTCCAACCCAATTTGTTTTTACATATTATATTTCGTGTAAAAATTCTATATTGAATATACATGAATGTACAAAAGAATTCGGGTACATCAACTTTTATTTTTTGGAAATTTCCTACAGGCAATTTTCAACTTTGTTATATTTTTCATTATCGAATTAAATATTTCCACCACATATATAACAGTTAATCAATCGATAATATTTCTGATACCATAGATTTTATTTCATTTACTGATACTGGACTGTCTATTTATGAGAAATAGAGAACTACAGAGCTAGTTTCATGATAAAAAATATTCACTTTAACGAACTTTTCATTAAAGCGAAATTAATCGGCGTTTACTAGTGATTCGTTATAACGAGATTTTATATTAGTCAATAGTTTTGCAATACGGATGTCAAAAAAAAAAAAAAAAAAAAAAGCCCACTTTCGTATAAAAGTTGTAAAAGTTACAAGAAAAAGGTAACTGTAAATTTTCTGTTATAGTACACGCAATACATATCTTTTACGGTACAAAATTCAAGAAAAGCAAACGCTTTACTGGGATTCATTACCACGCAATTAAAGGAGACATTCTTCTAAATCGCTGGAAGAACGGGGACTTGTTAATTACTCCATTTTTCTTTTATTAGTGATTCTGGAGAGGATCGGCCTGCACAGTGTCAACGTCGTGTACACACCATGCATCTTTTGTGCGTACCATCCACTTGTGAAAGAAAGGGTGGTCGGGGCGACAGACCGCCGACCCAGTCGGATAACTCTCGTTAGATCTGAATCTAGAGAACATCTGAAGGATGAGGCGGCGCCGGAATGAAGTGGCGGTGGGTTCACAAATCACAATCTCGCTAATTGAAAATAATGAGCTTTGAAAAGGAAAGTCAGTGTGGGTGGTAATTTGAAGATGCTGCTTGTACGATTCATTTAAAATCAAATAAAAATATATAATATAGTGGAGATAACATAGATAATTTATATATAAATTTGCAACCACCGGATCTGTCCAGTAAGCAAGATCGGGATCTGATTTATTTTCGGGCAACGAAGAAGATAGAATACAGACAGATAAACAATGAAGATAAAATGAGACATACTCGTCTACATGGGAGGTGTAGGACAGCTAGCAGAAAATATGCATCTGAGCGGCCAAAACATAGGCTTTAAGGGTGTTCAAACTGCTTATTTTCCGATTTATTTTTGAATTCATTTTTGCTCTCAAATACACCAAACTTTCAAATCTCTTATTTGGAAAGTACACAAGGTGCCGTAATTGACGATTCTTTGATAAATGCAGAAAATATTGAAAAAAGGCAATCAAAAACAGCATTTCGAACCGATTTTTCCCAAGCGGGAGTTTTGAGAACGAAAAAAATGGTCATATTGATAAGATAATTGTTTATAACTCAAATTCTAATGAATTGAACGTAAAAAGACATCACACGGCACCTCATACGTTCCTTCAAGAATACCCTCAGCAAGTTTCATGTTTCTACGTTTAAAAATGTGTCTGAAATTGTATCGGAAAATTTCGAACTGTTAAAGGTGGAAAAGCGTTTTTTCGAATTCACCCTTAATGGTGTATTAAAAAAAATGAAAAAAAAAAAAAAAAAAAAAAAAAAAAGAACCCTTTTTTGCTCAATCCACAAGAATTTGATTTATAAACAATTATTTTCTCAGCGTGACCCTTTTTTTCGTTCCCAGATCACCCGCGTCGTTTTTTTTTGGACCAAACGCCGTTTTTAACAGTCTTTTTTTGCAATATTTTCTACATTTATCAAAAAATCGACAACCACGGCACATTGTGTAGTTTCTAAATAAAAGAATTTGAAAGTTTGATGCAAAAATGACGTTAAAAATAAATCGGAAAATAAGCAGTTTGGATCGAAACACCGGTAACCTTTAGCCTGGCAGGGGAATGCATGATTTTATTGTTTAGAATTTTGGAAATATTTACAATAACAGACAAATTAACAGGCAATAAAATAATACAACAAATTCAATTGCCCCAAAATTTTGGCATAAAAGTATTAAGATATTAAGAACATGAAAGGGTGAAAGGTAAAGAAATAGAATATTCTGATTGCATTAAATAATATTTAGGATAACATTATCCTAATAACTAATGGGAATTAAAGTTGTATTCGAAAAATATTTTTCTACCCTCAACAGCTCGAAATTTTCCGATACATTTTCAGACACACTTTTAAAAGTAGAAACATAAAACTTGCTGAGGTGATTTTTGAAGAGATGTATAAAAGGTCGTGTAATATCATTTTTCGCTCAGTTCATTAGAATATGATTTATAAAGTATTATTTTCTCAGTACGACCTTTTTTTTTTTCGTTCCCAGGTCTCGTACTTCGGAAAATTCTATTCAAATCGCCCACTTAGAAAGCACTTTTTTGGAATATTTTCTGCAGTTATCAAAAAAGTTGACAAGCACGACACATTGTGCACTTTCTAAATAAGAGATTTTTTTCCAGTCTGATGCGTTTGAGAGCAAAAATGAATTTAAAAATAAATCCAAAAATAAGCAGCTTGGATTGGAATACACCCTTAATAATGGTTAAATTTACAATACTAGTGCCCATGCCATTGTAAAAGATAAAAGAAAAAATATATATAGTAAATTTAGCATTAATATTTAGCATTAGATTAAGGTTATTTTTTTATTTCAAAGAAGTTGCAGATACTGAGTTGCAGATAAATATTCATATTATTTTTCATAAATTTCATAATTTGTTTGGTTATGTATAAATGAATAATTTTGAGAAGCCCGGTATAATAAATTATCATTTGAACCACATTCGCTTTCACCTGAGAGTTAACATATTTATTTTGCCTTGAAAAGTTTCCGTTTTCAGTTAAACATCATCAACAAAATTATCGTGTTTGAATATGTTGTTAATTTGCTGATTAAGAATATTCGACTTTCATGCTTCTGGTTGCCTACCAACCCTGAAATCCTATCCCCATCTCCCAAAATTAAAAAATGTATATAGACTTAGGTGCGGCTTTTAAATAAAATGTGCCCAGGACTTTAAAGTTCATAAATCGGTTCCTGCCAAATAAGCTTACTAAAAAGAAAAGGAGATCAGTATACATTTCACTAAAATTAATTCTGTTCTCTAAGATTTTTTTTCTTTCCTTTTTATGTAAATTAATCAGTCGTTTTCTAATATCAAATAGAACTAAATTTGGAAAACTATACACAGGGCCATAGCTAGAACTGTATAATTGGGGGGGGGTCAAGAAAATCTAGGGGAGGGGCTCATATTTTCTCTCTCTCTCTCTTTGACGCAGAAAGATAAATTTAGTGCATATTCATACTGTATTTACTATGTTTCTTATTAAACTGTTTTAATAACTTCATTTTATGCTAGGAAAATAATACGATGATAAAAAATTCGAGTGTATAACTAGTTCAACATTATGATAGTGTGATAATTCAGAATTATCACAGGTTTTTAAAGCAAAGTGGCAGAAATAGGCATTTATTTCTGAAAGAGGTTTCACCATGAAACGGCAAACTCAAAGTGACCCTTATTCTCAAGGTGAGAATGTCGGCGATATTAAAGGATCGCTACATCATTATCGATCAACGGAACCGACAGGCGAATGACACTAGGCTGAATGGGACGACCGCCCGCGTCGTACCTTTGATGACGCTCCGACACGAAGCGAAAGTACGGAAATGACCAGAAGGCCAGACAGGCTGGCGCCGTGGGAGTGAAATCTCAGGTGCCAATAATCGCACGATTTTACTAATCATTCAATGAGGAAAAGATCATTAAGGTTCATGATTGGTTTGTGACCTCTAAGGGGAGGTCTAGAGGAGGTCCTGGATCGGAAGAAAAGGAGAAGCCAGGGGCTTGCAGAGGGATTCTCACAGCGATTAGAAAGAGAGAGCAGAGCGGTTAGCTCGGAGTGTTCTCTCGTATAAGTGAAGCAGCTCAAATTTGAGAGCTGGAAGAAGAAAGATCCCATCAGCGGATCTGAGAAGGTGATTCTGATCGTAGAGCCCGTGCAGCATCGCGGAGTGTACTCTCGCCAGGAGAGACAGCGATAACTCTTGTCTTGAGCGGTTTGATAACGCCGTTATCTGTGAACTATTTTACCACTACGTTGCGTGTAATTTAGAGAGACTTTACGTCAATCACGAACTTTGTATTTACGGAACTCAAATTGAACATTAGTTGAAGCTGGTTGGTATAAGAGCCTACGTGTTCTTTAATAATTTTAATGCTGTAAATATTTTCTCCAGAGGATCTTTTTTGCTCTACTAATAATAAATAGATTCTCTATTAAATATTCTTTCCTGGATTATTTGCCGAGCGGCACACACGCTACCTATCACTTAGCATTTTAATCTACTAAGGGCTAAGTTATTACAATAGTTTCATACGTACAAATAGGATGAGCAAGTGTTGAAACACTTATTTTAGTTATAATTTAGTATTTCTGCAAAACTGTGAAAGGGCCTCAAAACTAAATCAGATTTTTGAACAGAATTTCTTTTGGGTTTTCGGAATAGAAATTCATTTAGTGAGCTTGGAATCTTTTTAATGGGAAGCTCAAAATGTTTTAGGGTTGCGGGAGGCGGGCCCCCTCTAGCACCCCCTTTTGCTACGGCTAATATACAGATCCTTCTTTGTTATTTGCAATGGTGAATTTTTCCTAGAGGGATTTCACTGCAATTCCGATGGCAGAAGAGAAAGGGGGGGGGGGGTCTTGACATTCAGGAGTTCCCAGAGAGAAATTTCCCTTCTTGACAGTTCTTAAATCTAAAATGGCAAATTTATGACGTAAGTTTTAATTTATTTTTGCTCGGAAATGCATGAAACTAGCAGGTGTTGTTTCTCAGAAACTATATAATAAATTGTTTTTTCCAAACGTAATAGATTTTTAGAAAATATTGTCAAAGTGGTATTTTGAACCGAATTTGTGCACGAAAAAACAAGAACCAGTGAAAAATGCGTGAAAAACGTGTTTGTCCCGTGATCAAAATCTCTTATAACTAAATAGGTAATTTATAGATCAACAAATGAAAAATACAGTTCGATTCCAAAGCGCTTCCATAGTCAAGCTTTCCAATTTTATATCTTTCCGTTAAAAAATAAATTAATAAATGTGTCAAAATTTTTTGCGCTTGTTGAATAGCAAAAATTTATAAATAAGTCTCAGTTGCATTTCAATATTTTTAAACAATTTTTTTTTTTTTTTTTTTTTTTTTTTTTTTTTTTTTTGTATTTTGTAGCTGAGATTGTTCTGTACATAGGCCGATTTTTACTTTTCTGATTTTGACAAGGGTTTTTTACATTCGAAACCGGTTCCGAAAATGAAAGCGTCTTTGTTAAAAATATCTGTAAACAAAATAGAAAAATAAAAAAGGGCCTTTGTAAGATCGATCTCAGCAAACTATTGAAATAAAATAATGATTAAAAATATTGAAATGCAACTGAGATATCATTATAAATTTCTCCAATAGGATTAGCATTACCGAACAGGTCTTTGCGCTTGGCTGAAGAGCCTCTTAAATGTTATCGACATAGTTTCAGAATCATATGGTTAATGCATAGATCCGTATAAAAAACCGTATATACCGTATATACTCGCGTATATCCTTAACTTATGTTGTTAAAAATAAGAAAAAATTCAAAACCCGCGTATAAGTTGGACTCGTTCCGAAATGAAACGATTCCGAAAAGGGCCAATTACTCAGACTCATTCCGAAATGAAACGACTCTGAAAAAAACCGATTCCTCGGAAACATTCCGAAAAAGATCGACTCGTCTGAATCGTTCCGAAATGAAACGACTCCGAAAAGGACGATTCATCGGAATCGTTTCGAAAGGTATCGTCTGAAAAATTATGCTTAATGTCATAAATCGGAATCGGAGAATGGCGAAGAAAAATCGGATTCATTCCGTTTTTTTCTTGGACTCGTTCCTTTTTTCTGGAATATATTGCATTTTTCACGGATTCGTTCCTTTTTTCGGACGTTTTCGAATGACTCGTCCTTTTGGTGAACGATTCCGACTAGAACGATTCCTTAAAATGGACGATTTTGCTCATCTCTGTATTTTAAATGAATGAATGATAATTATTTTAATCTCTGTATTGGAAATGTATTCTTGACATAAATCACACACTTTTTTTTGTTCTTTGCAGCAAGGTAGGGTAGATTATTTTTTTGAAAAATAAACTAAAAACGATCTTAAATTCAGAATCATCGAGGTTGGAAGGGTTCCGGATTTTGGATTTTGTACTCTACAAAGTGGAGCACAAATCGGTGCTGCAGCACCGATTTGCTAGCAAACTATTTTCCGATATTTTATTTATAGATTTTTTTTTTTAGGTCTCGCGTATAAGTCGACCCCCCCCCCCCCACTTTGAAGTTCTTTTTTGTCTAAAACTTCTCGACTCATACGCGAGGGCGAGTATATACGGTAAACTCTTTTTTTTTATTATTATTATGTCATTTGGTTATACAACTTGGATCGTGTGAAAAAAAAAAGTTTTTATTTGCATAACCTTATTATTTTCGAACAGCGACTCGAAAAAGCGTAAAAGAGAGTTGGTTTCATATATGTTTACAGATGCAGGTGACCCGGATTGAGTTGAAAATAAGTAGCACTATTCCCTACTGGAATACCGGAACTAACAGCTCGGTTATCCCCACTTTTCCGTGACTGTAAAAAAAATAAAGTTGAAAGTCCCGCACAGCTAATTAGATACCTATTCGTGGAAGAAAAACAGACTGTACATTGTGACACTGGTACTTGTAAAACGATACGCTTCTGGTATTCCACACTTCCCCTGGATCACGATGTGCGTTGCAGCTGAAACACGGTGCAGGTGCAATTGAAAAATTCCGGCACCATCAACCGCTAAATTACGCTCTAAAATCGTGCTTTTACGCCGCGCGTGTGAAAAGATGTGTACACAAACACACGAAAAATAAATAAGAAAGTCATAAAGGAAATTGGAATAGTAATATCAAAAATATTTTAAAAGATTAAATGTAGTGTAAAATTTTTACGTTTTCTCAACTGTTCCGCTCAACAAGCGCAAAACGTTTTGACACATTTAAAAATTCATTTTTAACGGAAAGTTATAAAATTGGAAAGCCTGACCATGGAAGCGATTTCAAATTGAACTTAATTTTCCATTTTATGATAGTTAAATTACCTATCCAGTTCTAAGCTATTTCAATCACGTGATCATCCGTTTTTCTCGTTCTTTTCGACCGGTGTTTCTGCTTTCGTCGGGAAATGTGCTCAAAAACGTCAAATTTGAAGGCTTGTTAGGAAAAATCTATTGTGTTTTAAAAAAAAACAGAAAATTGAATGCAATTAGACAGCTTCTGAATAACAACACCTGCTAGTTGCATGCATTTCCGAACAAAAATAAATTAATGCTTGTTTAACAAAAGGGCCCTTTTTGATTTAAGAACACCCTTAAGGGTGTTCTTAAATCAAAAAAGGTAACTAAAAAAACGGGTGATCGATTGGTCGAAATAGCTTATAACTCGATAAGTAATTTAATTATCAGAAAATGGAAAAATAAGTTCAATTCGAAATCGCCCCCATAGTCAGGCATTAAAATTTTATATCTTTCTGTTAAAAAATGAATTTGTAAATGTGTCAAAACGTTTTTTGCTTGTTGAGCGGATCAGTTAAAAACACCCTTAAAGCAAAAACACCGTGTGAAGCGAACACATAAAATTTCATTTTGGAACCTATTTACGAAGGTAAAAATAGTCTGGATTTGTTTGGCGTCAGTAATAGGAAGAACTAGAAATTTAACAGAATTAAAAGGTAAAGTTTAACTTCGATATTTAATATGAAAATTCTGATGCATAAAACTACCTAAAAGGTGCTAAAAAATAGATAATAAGGGGGATTTTTACCGCTTACCTGATTTGCCCGTAGGTAGGGTTCTCGCTAGCTTTTCACCAACATTAGCAGTTTGGCTAATAAGAGGTAAAAAATATACTAGCCAAATGAAAAGAAATATTCAGCGTGAAACACTGAAAAGCTATCTTTAACCACTTATTGTAACCTGTTTTTTAAGTTCGAAAGTAACTTTTTTTTCTTGTAATTACTTATAAATTAGAAATTCTACTATTCGTAAATGAAACTATTAAATATAAATACATTCTAAATGTCTGTTACAACATGTAAATCTTTCAGGCACTCTCTTAGCACTCTAAATAAAAATTCAAAGCAGCTATCTTTGATTTACTTTTGTGAAAATATACACTTAAAACAGCTATGAGACTTCGATTTTAACTCATAGAAATAATTGACTATAACCAATGAAGTACGCTGCATTCCGGCAAAACTTTTTTCTATTTGGCACTTGCGAGAAATTTTGTCTGTGTTTTTTTTTTCTGCCGCATAGATAGCGATTTACTGACGACAGAGAAATGCCTAACGCGTAATTCTTTTTTTGATTTTCGCTGTTGCTAAACTCAATTGGCACTGAGTTAGTATCTCTATAAATAAAGCAATGTAAAATGATACGGTGCGATTGAACATGAAAAGCGTCAGGAATCGTTCAGAAACGTGAATAAGAATATCGACTATATTGGTACGCATACACAAACATGAACAAAGCAGAAATTCAGCACTCGCAATTTGACGAGTATGATTGTTCATTTACTCGCCAAAAGAAACATTTTATTGCAATTTGGCGCAATAGCGATACCTGTGCCACATACGGGCATCCATATTCCAATCATGTTTTATTATTTTCAACAGAGAAATTTTATTGTGTGGGATGTGTTCGGTACTTAAAATATAGAACAGAGATGCTACAGTCACATTTTTATTGTAGACGACACAGCACAAAACACACTATATACAAATCGCATGACGAAGCGCAAGACAATCAATTGAACACGCATAAAAAATACTTTAGCGAAAAGAACATCTCTAAGGGAGATGTATTCCGAACACACATCCAAATCTTACTCTCTTCAAACTAAATTACTTCACTTCATGTTTTTAGAAAGGAAGGCAAAACATCTCAGGATATTTTGCCGAAAGTTGCAATAGCGCCACCTATAGATTCTATAATTTAAGGAAGGCAGTCATCTTGTTACCAAGGCTAACTTATCATAATATAATGATAACTTAACATGATATTATGATAAGGGGGCCTTGCTTGTTACAATTGTAAATTTTGTATCATTTAATCCGAGCATCTTTCTAATTCAGTTAGGCAACAATTTCTGTTTTAAAAAATCGGTCAGTAGAGATTAAAAATTTTGTAAAAGATATGAAAAAAAATAGGCATTATTTGAACGTTCTTATCAAAAATGTTGATCGAGTAAATGGTTAACATCGTTTGACAGCCTTTATGTTGTAAAGACTTTATTATCTATTTTTATCACCTTTTCAGTAATTTTATATATCAGATTTTTAAAATCTCATACTCTCAATAACGTCTCAATAATTATAGTTTTAAACTATATTTTATAATCGATATATAGTATTTCACTGGAAGAGAAAATGTGTGGAACTATTGATAAAAAATTATAAGAATAATATTTTAATAACAAAGGTAAAAACAAAGTGGTATACTAATTATAACTCACAAGGAAGGTCACCATACTGAGCATACTCAGAATTTTATGAAAAAAATACTAATTAAAGTACTTATGTATGTAATAAAGGATCAGTCAAAATTAGTGGCGGAATCACAGTAGAAAGTGTTTAAAAAATATATTTTCGAATATTTGCGTAAAAAGACGAAAGATTCACGCGATTTGGCGAGCAGCTCTTTTCCTCGCCAAAAGCAAACGATTATAATGCAACTCAAAACTATTGGATATTTAAAAGGCGTGTAAATAATAATTAATGAATTTAAACATAAACAATGAGAGACTTTAATATATTACATTCATATATATACATATTGTATTACATATATATATTACATGTTGAAGTAGTTATTTAATTAATAACTGGAAAAAAATTTTCATAGATAAAAAAGAAAATCACAGAGAAAAATATCTTCATACATTTAAGCGTATTCAAAAATAAAAGCCAGATGTTTCTATAGCAACAAAATCTAATCGACAATTCTCAATTGAACTTTGAGCTTGAACCAAATTTAATTAATTTAAATTATGAATTTCGTTTTAAATCTCAAATTTTGATGATTAAATTTGAATACATATAAATACATATAAATATCGATATAACAAAATTATACTTGGGTCAATCCATTTCAAGTGGTCCAGAAAATATTTTTTTGGTCGCTCGACCATTTTTAAAAAAATCTTCGATTTTTTGTACAACAACCCTAACATGAGGGAAGTTCAAAATGACCGTTATTTTAATTTTAAAATTTTTTGTTTGTGCATGGCGGCCATCTTTGTTTCATCGTGTGCAGCGATTTTCTCAGATACTACGATACACAAAATTGTAAATATCGCGTCTTTTATTTTCCCAATTGAAATGGGGTTTGCAGCATTTTGTTCAGAATAAAATAGGCTAAATGTACGGTGGTAGAATAATTTTGAAAAAAAAAATTTTACAGGTGAAATTTTAGCACAAAATTTAAGATTTTTTCCAAAATCTATCCGTTTGTAAGAGGAAATTTTTCATGTAAGGAAAACTGTCAACCTCACACAATTTTTTCTACAAATAGGTCCAAAGTGCGTGTACTCACACACCAAGTCAGAGATCTGGGAGTTAATTTCTCTTTGCGAAAAAAATTCCGGAATTCGTCAAAAATTTCAAAAATCGCTCTATTTAGGCTTCGATAACTCCGGTGGGGCATGAGATAAAAATCTGAAATTCTGGCCTTTGATAGTATTGTATAGTAGTGTTATGTACAAAAAATTTCAAAAAGGAGATTTGACTACAAGCTGAGATATGACATTGAAAATATGTGAAAACAATACTGCCAAACTATTGTAAACCTACTATGTAATTGTTCAACAAGACTGTCAACCTTGCACAATTTTTTCTACAAATAGGTCAAAAGTGCATGTACTCATACACCAAGTCTTAGATCTGGGAAATGATTTCTCTTTGCGAAAAAAATTCCGAAATTCGTCGAAAATTTCAAAAATCGCACTTTTTAGGCTTTGATATCTCTGGTGGAGCACGAGATAAAAATCTAAAATTCTGGCCTTTGATAGTATTGTATAGTAGTGTTATGTACAAAAAATTTCAAGAAGGAGATTTGATTACAAGCTGAGATAGGGTGATTCAAAAAATGTTAAGAAATGCTATTACGAGTACATTAGGAGAAATGAGATTAGTCTCTTTTATTACAATATTTACACAGAAAATATCGTTTGTTGAAAACAGTTAAATAACAAACATTTAATTTACAAAGATGCTATATATGCTCAACAAAGAGCTTAACAATACTTACGAGGGATGTTATGAGTTCGACCAGTTACTGTTGTCAGTCCATCAGGCTGTTCTTTCTCAAAATTTTATTTGAAGCCCCCCCCCCCCCCCAAGTCTTGTCATCCCTTGTTAACTTGAATGAAATTCTCAAGGTTTAATAATTGAAACCATGTCAACTCGATCAGTTGCAATCCATTGTCTGTAATTTACTTTTCCTGAAATGTGTTCCGAGTAAAATTGTTGCAATAGCATTTCTAGAAGGTTTTTTCATCTGGACAAATGGTGTATTGGCTTAGCATACATTCTGAATTGTTTAAATCACACAGAAGCATTTGAAGAAGATATTTGTAATTAACATTTAACTTTGTATCATAAATAACTAATTAAAAATTTAGAGGTATGAACAATTACATAGTAGGTTCAATAGTTTGGCAGTATTGTTTTCACATATTGTCCATGTCATATCTCAGCTTGTAGTCAAATCTCCTTCTTGAAATTTTTTGTACATAACACTACTACACAATACTATCAAAGGCCAGAATTTCAGATTTTTATCTCATGCTCTACCAGAGATATCAAAGCCTAAAAAGTGCGATTTTTGAAATTTTCGACGAATTTCGGAATTTTTTTCGCAAAGAGAAATTATTTCCCAGATTTGAGACTTGGTGTATGAGTACACGAACTTTTGACCTATTTGGAGAAAAAATTGTGCAAGGTTGACAGTCTTGTTGAACAATTACATAGTAGGTTTACAATAGTTTGGCAGTATTGTTTTCACATATTTTCTGTGTCATATCTCAGCTTGTAGTCAAATCTCTTTCTTGAAATTTTTTCTACATAACGCTACTACACAATACTATCATAGGCCAAAATTTCAGATTTTTATCTCGTGCCCCACCAGAGATATCAAAGCCTAAAAAGTGCGATTTTTGAAATTTTTGACGAATTTCGGAATTTTTTTCGCAAAGAGAAATTAACTTCCAGATCTAGGACATGGTGTGTGAGTACACGCACTTTGTACCTATTTGTAGAAAAAATTGTGGAAGTTTGACGGTTTCCCTTGCATGAAAATTTTCCTCTTGCAAACGGATAGATTTTGGGAAAATCGTAAATGTTGTGCTAAAATTTCATCTGTAATTTTTTTTTTAAATTTATCTACCGCTGTATATTTAGCCTATTTTATTCTGAACAAAATGCTGCAAACTCCATTTCAATTGGGAAAATAGAAGACGAGATATTTACAATTTTGTGTATCCTAGTATCTGAGAAAATCACTGCACACGATGAAACAAAGATGGCCGCCAAGCACAAACAAAAAATAGTAGAATTAAAATAATGGTCATTTTGAACTTCCACCATGTTAGGGTTGTTGTACAAAAAATTTCAGATTTTTTAAAAATAGTCGAGCGACCAGTGCTGGACCACTTGAAATGGATTGGCCCACTTAAAACAAACTAAAACTTACAAAACTAAAGTTATTTAATTTAAATTTATCAAAACAAGTTCAACATGAAACTTTTTCTTTTTCCTGAAGTGTATTTGACATAAAGTATTTTTTGAAATTACATTCCATCGCCAACCGGCGATAAATCGCCAAATAACGAAGTTTTCATTATTTTTTTACAGATATTGGGTGGAGGTTCCGCCGAAATTTTTTTATAAGCATGTATATCCACACGAGAAGATCATTCTGTAATTTTTTCAGATTTTTCGGGGTATGCCCCGTAAAAAAAAAAAAAAAAAAAAAAAAAAAAAAAAAAAAAAAAAAAAGAAAAGAAAAAAAAAAAAGAAGAAGAAGCAAGAAAAAAAAGGCGGGAGGGAGGCGTTATTCGATTCTACATCACTTAGTCAGGTTTGCAAATTTTTAAGCCTTATTTTTTTTAGTGCCTTTTCTTTTAAAAATGACTCACAAAATGTGTCAGTAAGCTCCGTGCTTATAAATCAGTAAGTTCTTACCACTTTGTTTTTACCTGTATTATTAAAACATCATTCTTATAATTTTTCATTAACAATTTCTGACGTTGTCTCTTCCAGTGAAATACAGATATCGATTATAAGAATCTAGGAAAAAAAGTGACCTGGAAAACAGTGACCAGAAAAAAATGACAGAAAAAAAAAAAAGATAAGAAGTGATACGGAAAAAAGGTGACAAGGCCTGACAAATAATTGATAAATATTGATTCTGTCGTTAAATAGGTGATAAAATCTAAAGTGGTAACAAGTGTCTCAGTTACATCATTCTGGTAGGTCAGCGGTCCCGAAACAGAGCTACGCGTGCATTTGGGAATACGTAGCGGGTCTGCAGGGTAATGAATGGCGGATAGTAAAATATTATCATTTTAAAAATAATTTCTTGATAATGAGTATGATTTTTGTCTGAGCGCAGCGAAGTCTTATACTCAGAGTACGTAACGATATTAAAAGTCAAAAAATTCTTTCGTCAAGGAAGTCTCAAAATGTACTTGTCGTATTTTGATTCTGTTTGTACCAGTAGGTACCTATGAAGGTAATCTGGTGAATGCACTATCTACGAAAAATTAGTTCCAAATAGTTTAAAAGTTATATTTAAAAAACTGATAAAAAAGCACAATTTATTTGCATACGTCACAGAAACTTGGTGTGCGTCATTTTTCACCGGCTGGATATTTTCGTAGACAACCGAATCAGAGTGCATGGAGTAAATAGTTGTATTGACGAAGCGAAGACTAATACACATAGTACGTAACGATATTAAAAGTCAAGCATAACTCTTTCGTTAAGCAAATCTGGAAATATGCATATCGGATTGCGATTCTGATTGTACCAAACGGTACCTATGAGAGTAACCTACTGAATGCACCTACTTTCAAAAATTAGTTCCAAATAGTTTTAAAACTATTTTTAAAAAACTGATAAAAAGCCCAATTCATTTGCATACGTCACAGAAACTTGGTGTGCGTCATTTTTCACCGGCTGAATATTTTCGTAGACAACCGAATCAGAGTGCATGGAGTAAATAGTTGTATTGACGAAGCGAAGACTAATACACATAGTACGTAACGATGTTAAAAGTCAAGCATAGCTCTTTCGTTAAGCAAATCTGGAAATATGCATATCGGATTGCGATTCTGATTGTACCAAACGGTACCTATGAGAGTAACCTACTGAATACACCTACTTTCAAAAATTAGTTCCAAATAGTTTTAAAACTATTTTTAAAAAACTGATAAAAAGCCCAATTCATTTGCATACGTCACAGAAATATTGTGTGCGTCACTTGTTACCGGTTGTATATTCCCAAATTTAAGCACATGGAGCAAGGAAAATACGCAAACAATTTTTAAGTACAATTAATTATATTTAAACTTAAGAAACAAACTGAAAAATAATTTTGTTCTTGTTGTTAATTTAAAAGAAAAAAGTCTTAATTCTTAGTAACTTAGTATTAGTATTTGAGATTTTGCGATAATTTTTATAATAGCCGCCATTAGCATCTTTTATATTTCGCACCTTCGCACATGCAAATTGGAAACAATTATGTCGTGTTTAAATAAAATATGTGCTGAAATAAAATATTGGTAAATCTTCGTTATCTCGTGATCAATTTCGCCAAATTGTACATATTCACATATTTTTTATTTGAAATAACGAAAGAAGAAATAAATTAGTGAAACATTGATAAAAATACAAATAAAAAGCGGTATAAAAAATCACTTGATGACGTTTTAAACACATGTTTACATTGTTTAATGATACATTCACGATCATTCATGATTGGCATTTTATATCTTATTGTTTGGCGATAATTTTTTGGTCTACAATATCAAAAAAGGAACTATAGTTGAAGCGAAGAATAAACAGTTATAAGTAATAAACATAATAAAAAATATAATGAAAAATATGAATATCACAATAAATCGTAAATCGTAAAACACTTATAGCAATATTCAAAAACAACGTCTTCATCAATTTGGCTGGGAAAAAAATCGCGCTAACATTTAGCTTATATTTTTACTCATAAATATGACATCTGTGCCATATTTACGAGTAAAAATAAGCATAAACTATCATCAGGTTTGAAATCTCAATTTCTGAAGCTCAAACTGGACCATGATTTATAAAAACGCCAAGGTAAAGAAGTTATTTGAAAAGTATCATGAAATTAGAGCAGAGATATCATATACGCATCGGGTTCAGCGCAAAATTCGCGAGAATCATTTTTGAATGAATTTCGATTATTTTAAAAAGTAAGTAACAATTAAAAAAAGCACAATTAAATTTAGGTTATATAAATATAGAAAAAAATAAGCAATTTATTAATAAACAAACAACAATAGCCAGATCACCATGCAATGTAAATAATGATATTTTGGCACTAATTATATGGAAAAGTTCCATATCCTGTTCTAAATTTTTATCAAACCTTTTTTTTTTTTTTTTTTTTTTTTTTGTAATACTTGGTTATTTTGTAGACCAATTGCGTCAAACTACACAAATCGTCAAACTGTTTGCCAAATTATATAAATTGACCTAATTTGTATTTTAAATAACAGAAGAATAAATACATTTTTAAAATACAATAAAAAATACATATTAAAAGTTGAATTAAAAATCACTTTATGACGTAACAAGCACGCGTATCGTAATTAATGACAAGTAACATTTACAGTCATCCAGTATTGGCATGTAACCTTATAGTTTGGCGATAGTTTTTTGTTCGACAGGATAACCAAGAAGTACCTTTTTTTTTGCCATTAAATAAATCGATGTGGTTGTGATCTTCAGCCTGTGAGGTTGCTTTTTTTCTGCACTTTCCAACAAAGCTGAAAAATATTTATGCATTCGGTTTGTCTATCCGTCTCTCCACACTCAAACATCCGTAAATATACACCGATTTATATGCAATTGGAAGCCTTATTTAGGGTCTCCTAGGCATGTATGATATTGTATATGAAGTATGTGGGATTAATAGTTTATTTACAGGGGCACCCAAAATATTTTACTTACAGTATGGTCTATTGGGGGAAATCCTTTGCAGAGTATTTTAATGAAATTACGCTATTGCAAAATTACGAAACTTATATAAACCAGTGAATTACATTACGATTAAGTTATAACAGGATATTCATAGCATTTTTAATCCAGTTACAAGGGCACACAAAAGAAATCGGTTACAATACTGTTTTTGAGCAATAATTTCAGGAAATGCGTTTTCAATTTCGCGTGCGCTTTTAAATTTAACTGTTTTTTTAGGTGTGTCCCTAATTAATATAAAATATTTAGTAACTATAGTTGCCGTCTGATCCGTTCGTCTGTATCTCCACATATAACAGCACAAAAACTATCCTACGGAATCGTTTGAAATTTTAAATATCTATTTGTTGCCGAATTTTGTTGAATTTTTGCAAATTTTAATAAAATCGGATAAATTCGAATACAGGTACAATCAAAAGTATTCCGTTACATTACGGCTGATGGGATGAAATAGTTCCAAGCTCTTTTTAACGATGTTAAACCCATTGAAACATAATGAAATTCATATGCATTTATGAAGAGCACTAGAATACATATTTTGTAGAACATGCCAAGCAAAAAATATTTATTATTCATTTACACGTCACCACAAAAGAATTCCATTATAAAATAGTATGAGGGGTGGGACATTAACTTTTCATCTTTACTAATCTAGGCATTTTATCATAGATTCATTTTCTCAATTGCCACTAGCAGGCCTTTTAAATAATAAACTTTTTCCGGCAAAATGGCGTAATCGAGTTCACGTTGGCGTATTTGAGCCAGCATGTTATGCTGAAAAAAATATGTTCAGATTTGTAAATCACTTGTGATGATACTTTGACGGCTCAAAGCTTATGTAGATGAGATATTCAGATCCCGTTCATATCATATACTATTGGCATTGCCAACAGTGGAATAATCGTAAAAAAATAGAGAATATACGCTCTAAGCAGAGAGTATATGCTCAAATTATAGAATATATCCTAAAATGTATGTACTGCGGTTTTTTGAGAAAGAGGGCGAGGGAGATAAGGTGATTCTTAAAAAATCCAGAAAGTATGCGGCGTATACCTCTGTAAACTCTCTACTACATTCATGATTGCCGATTCGTTTTATTTTATGTATGCTAAAGCGAAATACAACTCAATTTCATGGGAATGGGTTTAAAACGAAAACAAATCAGCGTATGTAGTGGCCAGCATGCACGACCCAATTAAATCAGATTGAGCATATCTGGAACACACTCGAAACGACACACTGTATTCCTTTGTTGGCGTTTTCGGGATTTTTAGGTATCTTTTTTTTAAGTGAGAATACCCCAATTTTTTATCAAAAACCTCATCGCATACATTGAAAACAGATGTAGATATTATATTATTATATATATTAATTATTTTGTTCTACCTATTTAAGGGCACTACACACCATATAAAAAAATCCCGCATTCTACTCAACCATTATGATTTGCGCCAATTTTAGGTGCTTAAATTAATGTGTATATTCTTTACGTCATTTCAAAGAGTTTAAATTCCGATACAAGATATTTTAGCGCTTTGTTAGCTGTATTCTTCAAATTTAATACTTATGCGTGACTGTTTTGTATAGTTTGATTTCCTATTTTGTAACCGTGTATAGGAATTTGTATGTAATATTTTGCAAATGTACCATTCACCTTGCTCTTTTTTATCGTTTCAATTTGTGACAATATATAATCAATTAAAGATAGAATCTCTGTTTACTTTTAGCATATTGTTTTAAAAACTCTGTTCTAAGCAATATCGCTCAGACTAATCCCTCTGAGGGAAGTCCTAGTTAATATTTAATTTTATTTATTTATACAGCTTTTTTTATTAATTTTCTAACAGTTAATAGCAGGAAATTTAAGAACTACATTAAAATTGAAAGCAGAATCTCAATACTCTGTATCCTGAATTGTATTCCCATACAAAACAATACTAAGAGGCCATCAATAAATGATGTCCGTTTGGTGAAGAGAGGGGAAGAGATTCGTGACATTGTGACAAAGGGTTTGGAAAGGGTTAGAAGAAATGTGACATCACACATGTTTGGTTAAAATAAAAGCTTTAAAAATCCACAGATTAAATTTCAAAGTTATTTTGAAATTAAAGTATTTTGTGTTCATAAAGTAGAAATGAAATTTGAAGCCAAATATACTATTAAATTCCATTTCAAATTACAACTGTTTTCAATTCCTCTTTCATATTAATATTGTATATTAATTATAATCTTTGTTGTAAAAATTTATGTATGGATCTTTTTTCATACAAAATAAGTTCATAAATCCTTTTTATTGTTATTCTTACAAAAGTTATTAAAACTGACAGTTAAAATTTAAAAATAACATTTGAAATGTGATCTATAACATACTGCTTTGTTTCTGAACTACAAGTATTTGTATATGTAATGTTTCGTAACATAAGACAAGAAGGTGGGAGTCGATGAAGTGTGACACTTTATGACAAAAGGTCGGCGGCGGGGAGGAGATAAAAAATATTGGAAAAAAGTGTGTCATCATTTATAGACAGCCCCTAATGACATTGTAGCTTTTTGCCATAAACAACACAGATCTTCTTTAAAAATCAGATCGTATGATTCAAAAGTAATTGGCAGTTTAAGGTTTTTCTTAAATTAAAAAGGGCAACTTTGTGGCATATACTTTAATTTATTTTTGTCCGGAAATGCATGAAAATAACAACTTTTGTTATTCAGAAACTGTCTAATCGCACTCAATTTTTTTTTTTATTTTTTTTTTTAAACACAATAGATCTTACATAACAAGCCTTCAAAGTTGACGTTTTACAGCACATTTCCCGGCGAAAGCAGAAAAACCGGTCGAAAAGCAGGAGAAAAACGGGTGATCACGTGATCGAAATAGCTCAGAACTGGATAGGTAATTTAATTATCAGAAAATGGAAAACTAAATTCGATTCGAAATCGCTTCCATAGTCAGGCATTCCAATTTTATATCTTTCTGTTACAAAATGAATTTGTAAATGTGTCAAAACGTTTTGCGCTTGTTGAGCGAAGCAGTTGAGAACACCCTTAAACCCAAATTTCTCAATTATACAGAAGGAGCCAACTTTATTTCAAAGGCTTTCCGCTGATTAGATCAAAAGGATTATACAAATTTCTTAATGCATTTCTTTTGCTTTAAGCTCTTCGTCTTCAAAAAGCCTCTTATAGAAACTAAAGATTAAAAAATATAGATATTTTTTTTTTCGCTCATTTTTGAAGCAAAAAAAAAAAAGCCCTAAATCAAAAGTAACTCTGAAATTAAGTAAGCAGACGTTTGGTGAAAAAACATCTTGACATGTCTTAATAATTACATAAGGGCAAAGTAGGGGGGAAAAAAAAGAGAGGGAGATTTAATGCTAACATTTAGGAAAGTAGTTTTTCCATAGTGCAACAAATATTCTGCGAAATTATATTAATTCTCGCGTAACTTCACTAGCTATTAGTTTCTCACATTATAGGATGACGCCAGACATGCTACCAGTCTTCCTTGGAAAAAAGCGCGGGCCATATGGCAAAATTGGTCTTTTTTATCTTACATTAAAAAAATGGTTCAACAGAGATTTTTTGTTTCTTTTCCGAAGGCAACAGTTATGATATTTTAGGAGGATTGTCATTTTTGCTTAGTAACATTTTTGATGTAGACTAAATTACATAGAATGAAGAGCTCAGGATTAAGTTAAGGGTATTCTCAACTGCTCCGCTCAACAAGCGCAAAACGTTTTGACACATTTACAAATTCCATTTTTAACGGAAAGTTATAAAATTGAAAGGCCTGACTATGGAAGCTATTTTGAATTGAACTTAGTTTACCATTTTATGATAATTGAATTACCTGTCCACTTCTATGCTATTTTAATCACGTGATCACCCGTTTTTCTGCTGCTTTTCGACCGGTTTTGCTGCTTTCGTCGGGAAATGTGCTCAAAAATGCCAACTTTGAAGGCTCGTTATAAAAGATTTATTGTTTTTTTTTTTTTTTTTTTTTTAAGAAAATTGAGTGCAATTAGACAGTTTCTGAATAACAACACCTGCTAGTTTTATGCATTTACGAGTAAAAATAAATTAAAGCATTTTCACAAAGTTGCCCTTTTTGATTTAAGAACAACTTTAACATGTTTTCGCGAGTAGGCTATTTCAGAGAGTACAGTGGAGCACAAAATAGCTAATCTAGAAAGTGTCCAAAGGCGGGGGCGATACTACAAATCACCATACTGTGAACTACCATATAATAAAATTTAAGAGAAAATAAACTTGCTTTTGTTATTTTATTTTATTTGTTTAGCTTTGATCTGAATCGGAAACACAGATACCTGTAATCATATGTTTGCTTTATTGCTAAAATTGATATTTTGTGCCAGTAAAATTATTCTCAAGACATCAGGACTTCAAAAATACAATAAAAACAAACAAACACCTTGAAATTAACCCTTTCGGATCTGGTGTAGTACGTGTCTTTTAACGGAGTGTTATTCTGTTTTAAGAAATACTTTTGCTACTATTCACATATAGTATTTGTATGTATATATCTATGTATTTACTATATGACTTCATTTGCGTTTAGACATTTAGTAATAATAATAATTATTATTATTTGCTTAATTCCCTTTGTCCTATTTGCGGTTCCTTTATTTTAAATAAATATTTTATTCTTTAAATTTAAAATAAAAGTTATTTTCCTGAAACAATCATGTGTAATAAAGCGCAAAAAGTATTAGAAAATTGCAATATAAGTTAAATCTTATTGTAATACAATATTTTCTAAACATTTCCAAAAATTCTTCTTTAGCCTATTGCCATACGAATATGAATTAAATAGCACATAACAATAACATCCATTATATTTTAGACAATGAGATATTCGTTAAACACTAATTAATTTATTTGGATATTTAGTATTAATGTTATTAACATAAAACTAATTTTTTCTAAAAACTGAAAAAAAAAAAAAAAAAAAAAAAAAAAAAAGTACTTGAAAGGATTAATTATTATGGAAAATGTATACATCATATTTTAAATGTAAATAACATAACAGTAACAATATTTCTAATTCTAAATTAGAATTCGTTGTTTGAGATTTGAATCAAAATTCGGAATTTTTCATGCATGCATCCGGTCGGTGATCATTAAAATATTGTAAATTGGCGGCGCAAAGTTTACTTCTAAATGTGTTTCGCGGGTAAATAATAATAATTAATAATTTAACTCTTTAAGGGGCAATGGCATACATTACATCCCAGTTAATTTTAATTTAGATTTGCACCAGAATCATTAAATTAAATTTTATTTTTAACACTTTGACGAAAATAAATTGTTACTTATTTTCAAATAAAATTTTCGAAAATTGCGGTGTGAATTTTCACGAAAAAAAAAAAAAAAAAAAAAAAACATACTAGCAGAGCGTGGTTTCGATCCACGGACCTCTGGGTTATGGGCCCAGCACGCTTCCACTGCGCCACTCTGCTACGATCGCAATAGGGAAGAAATACTTTTGCATCCGCATATCAGTACAGGCACGCACATTGAGGTTCTTAAATCAAGAAGGGCAACTTTGTGACACATGCATTAATTTATTTTTGTTCGGAAATGCATAAAACTAGCAGGGGTTGTTATTCAGAAACTGCCTAATTGCACTCATTCTTCTGTTTTTTAAAAAACAGAATAGATTTTTCATAACAAGCCTTCAAAGTTGACACTTTTGAGCATATTTCCCGACGAAAGCAGAAAAACCGGTCGAAAAGGAGGAGAAAAACGGGTGATTGCGTCATCGAAATAGCTTATAACTTGATAAGTAATTTAATTATCATAAAATGGAAAAATAAGTTCAATTCGAAATCGCATCCATAGTCAGGTATTCCAATTTTATAACTTTCTGTTAAAAATGAATTTGTAAATGTGTCAAAACATTTTTCGCTTGTTGAGCGGATCAGTTAAGAACACCCTTAAAACATGTAGGTCGAATATAAAAAAGTTCATAGCTCACGGTTAGAAATCAGCATGGTATAAGATGAGATAAATATTGTTGCGTATATAGGGTTCTTTTGATCTTATGGTTAGACAACTTCAAACTCTTGTCAGAAAAGTAGAAAATAATTTATTTACAGAACTTCAGAACAACAGAGTCTTCGAAACTCAGAAATATTACTAGATATTCAAAAATAATTGTTCAAATCTATCGTATAAGTGCAGATATAGGTTCCAGAGACTCTTTATACAACGTCTCCACACTTAATCACATTCAAAACAACGTAGATAAACCTCAAGCAAACTTGCTTAAATAATCACAGCTCACTCAATGACTGACTGATAAATAATAACAACAACAGCTCGTATTGCTCTCCTTATATATAGGCTCGCAACATGTGCTGGAAATTTCTACAACCTTCTCGAAAAATCCACGGAACAACATTCAATGTATCGGTATATCTATATGAGGTTACCATAGAGAGGGAAGGGTTACCATCGCCAACAATCGCCAAGTTAGTCACCAACTTGGCGATATATCGTCAAATTTGGCGACCAAAATTAGTCGTCAAAAGTGACGCCAACTTGGCGATATCTTTACTATTTCGCCAAGCTGCCATAGACATTCACTGAAAATAATAGACAAGTTTGCTTGATAACAGACAATGTAACAAAAATAATATTAGTAAAGGAATGGAGCTTAATAAGATTATTTACATTATTTTACAGTACAAACACTAACTATTTACAAAATTCGTAACAATATATCAACAATACAGAATGATAATAGATTGAATATGGTTGAAAGAGTGACTTTTTGTCATTTTGCTAACGTATTTTTATAAATAAAATCATAACATCTACAGGGCCTGACTAGCAATTTTCTGCGCCCAGGGCACTTTCAATTTTTCGTGCCACCTAGATTAGTTAAGTTATTGAAACTATTTTTTTGTCAGTTATTATACACTTATTCCAAAAGTGTCAATTAAAAAACTAAGTTTCCTGGAAAATTAAAAAAAAGGTTTAAAAAAAATCTATTATTAATTGAAACGTGCTTTTAAATATATATTGAGATATATTTTTGCGATTCTATCGTATTAATTTCTCAAACATCCCATTTGTTTCCAAAATTATAATTTTCATAATATAAATTTAGATGAAATTATAAAAAAAATTTGTGCACCTAAGAAATTTCGTGCACAGGGCAGAGGCCCCTGAGGTGTGGTGTCTGTTCGATAGTCAGGGCCTGAACACCTATATTTTTCGCAGGGACTAATTACCGCACATATTAACAAGGCCGTGGCCTTTAGCCCACTGCTGTAGGAACCCAAATTTGCATAAAATGATTAAGAAAAAACATTCTTAAAATTATAGTTTCCTGCAACTTTGTTAATTTTCAAGTCCAATAATAACCCCTCGAATACTCTACGGGGGGGGGGGGGGAATCTAGCTATGTAGCCAGATGTAGAAAGGGCAGATGTAGAAATAAATCTCAGATATCCAATGCAAATAAAAAAAAAATCTGTCAAAAATATTAAAAAGTAAACGAGATATCTTTAAAAATTTTCCATGGGATTAGCCGTAGCGAATGTTTTTTTCCAGTTGAGTGAAGACCAGCTAAATTAATTTTCTATGCTTATATGCAGTATTTAAATCTTACTCACTGTTTGTCAGCTTTTAAATATTAAATTAAGCACACATTTTAGAAATATTTTGAGAACTAAGAAAAAAAAAAAGAGTTAAAAATATTAATTTCTCGAGGAGATATTTTAAATATACGAATGCATTAAACTTCCGTACAATAGATTTAACATTATGGAGGAAAATTCGGAGGCTGAATGACCAACACTCTTAATGCAGAGTTCTTCAATATTAAGAACTGAGATCAAATTTCAAAATAATCTAATGCAACAGTGCATATCATCACAGTTTTCTAATTAAATATTTTCTATCTCTCTCTTTCTCTCTCTCTCTTTTTATTTATTTATTAATTAATTTATTTATTTTCAGTTTTTGAACAAATTACAAGAAAATTCATTTTTAACAATTTGTTTCTAAATTATTTTGCTCATTTTGCGGCCCCCATCCACAGTAGGCGCAAGGCCACGGCGTAGTTCGCCCGTGCGGTAATCAGGCCCTGCACATTCAATATTTTATATTTCATCGTGCAAACTTTTTTTTTTTCGGTATTTCTGGTATTTGTATGGTATTACAATTTTTTTTTCTTTGGAATGTAAAACCACACCCAACTACGAACCTTTAAAATGTTACATTTTCTACAGAAAGAAACAGTAATCCGTTTTTAAACAAAGACGTTTCTTAGACAAGAATAAGAGGAAAAGAAAAGTTTAAAAATGTGCAGAGTATATGCATGACCCCACCCACTTACCAGAGAATGAAACTGAAACCGAATAGGCCATGTGGCAGATCGGTGTTGTGTGTGTTAAAAATGTGCTTTAAAAAATGAAATGAAACTCGCTGAACAGGGGTCTCTTTGAGTTTTGGACCATATGTCGTCTCCTATCAAAATCTTAGTTCCTGTTCCTGGTAAATCCCAGAAACAGATCTTGGTTTTGTAGTATTGGAGGCAGACAGCCTGAGTAGTGATCATATCAAGAATATCACACTTTTGCGCAGACGCCGGCAAGAAAAACCCATTGACCATCCATGGATTTACAAATTTAATTAAATATTCTTGTTCTCCGTTTTTAGAAAATATATATACTATATAATCAAAGGTGAACGGCCGATTGCGATTTTGGACGTTTAGTTAAATATCTAGAAGAATACATGAAGAATTATCCTGACACTCCAGATATGTAAACAAAGTAGTGCAGGTCATATATTTGCGCGAAGATTTTTTTTTCCGAAATCCCATGGGAAAAACGTAGAAAAAATGAAAAAAAAAATCTTTGAATATCTTTTGCATAATCCTTTCAAAAGTAATGCAACAAAAGCATTCAAACTCTAGATTATGATTAAATGGTTTATTGTAATAACAAAATTGTGTTCATTTTTATGAAAATAGCATCTATATTCGTTAAAAAAAAAAAAAAAAAAAAAAAAATTGCAGAATTTTTTTTTTTTTTTTTTTTTTTAATTGGAATGTTTTAATTTTCAAAAACGGTTCCGAAAGTGTTAAGTATCCTCATTAAAAAAGTCTGATAACAGAATCGAAAAAGCAAAAAATGACATATGTATTAATCGATCTCAGCTGTCCAATGAAAAAAAAATTATTTAAAAATGTTGAAATCAGTGATGCACCCAGGATTTCGATTTTTTTTTTTTGGGGGGGGGGGGGGAAGTAGAATATTTGGTTTTCTTGGGCCCAGATCTGTTCCGACCCGCGGCCGAGCTTGGTCGAATTTTCTTTCATTTGACTTGATGGAATGGGTCGTGTTGAGTACTGACATTTTTTTTTCTGCTGACTTGGCCCGAGTCGTAACCAGATTGGAGAATTTTTGGTGGGGTTAATCCTGATTGCTTTTTAGAGTAAGTCCGTGGTAACTTACGTTACATTTAGAACTATTTTCAGTAATTGTCTGAGCGTAGCGAAGTCTTATACTCAGAGTACGTAACGATATTAAAAGTCAAAAAATTCTTTCGTCAAGTAAATCTCAAAAAGTACTTGTCAGATTTCGATTCTGTTTGTACCAGAAGGTACCTATGAAGGTAATCTGGTGAATGCACCTACTTTTAAAAGTTAATTCCAAATAGTTTAAAAGTTATATTAAAAAACTGATGAAAAAGCACAATTTATTTGCATACGTCACAGAAATTTCGTGTTCGTGATTTTCACCAGCTGGATATTTTCGTAGATAACCGAATCAGTACATGGAGTAAATAGTAATCATTTACGCACTCAGAAATATTGAATGAAATAAAATATTTTAAAATTTAATCATGCAGGAAAATAAAACTGTTATTTTTTATATTAAAAAAAATGTCATAAAAACTTAGATTTTGTGATAATCTCTTAATAGCATTTTTTTATTGCTAAAAGAATGTTTTAAAAAATTCTCGTGTGAAAATTAGAAACAATTACGTTTTTAAATAAAAAGTTTCTTTTATGACATCATTTTCCCTTTATATTTCTTTTTATTGCATGTTTTCTTTTAACTTATATTTTGTTTGTGTGTCAATTCTGATCACTAATTTTTCGGCACGGATACCACAAGCGCATCAGATTTGGCGTATTTTTTTTTCAAAGCTCATTTGGTGAAAACTCCGTTTTCAAATAACGCTTACATATACATTTTTAAATTATTTTCTTTTTTCAAAAAGAACTTACAGTAAATATAATAATAATAACAATTACTAACTATAAAAAGAAATATTTTATATAATTAAAAAAAGGAAATGAAAGTAAATAAACATTTTATGAGTAAATAAACAAATAATAAATAAATAAATAAAGCCGGGTTACCATCTCGGGTAAAATGCCATTTTGACGCCAATTATGTACCCTGGTGCATATGTGACAACTTTTCCCATTTTTCATCCATTTCCTGTTAGCATACAACTTTGAAATTTGGAATATGTATGCATACCTGGGAGCAATACTGGAATTAGACATTGATTTTTTTTTAATTTATTCCAAAAAGGGGCAACGGGGGCTATTTTTTAAAGATTTATACAATTTATACTGCATAAAGGAGCCACTTACCTATTTTTATGTTCAAGAAGTAAGTGGTATGTAAAAACAATTATAGTATACATAAATAAAATACTTCAGATAATATACTAGAGATATAAGCACCGGGTTTGGAGAGATTTTTTATGCCAAATAGGCGAAAACATCGTTTTGATTACCAGATACATATAGCATGCTATAATAACAAGTTATTTATATGTTTCAAAATGAAACAAGTTGGAAATTGCACGTGAAGCGTAGCAAATGAGGTGCGTTCGTACGATAACGAAGTTTTAAAAATATTACTCTCATATATCAATCTCATAAAATTGTAAATAGTGAATTAGAATTAAAACGCTCATCAAACAATGTTCTCCCTGTACCATTATGTAATGGAATACTTTAGTGTGGCTTTGTAAATCAATAACAAATGTTCTTTGCACCCTAAATTATGTAAAATGTATATTATATTATGTACTTCATAGTTGCATATAAAGTTTATTACGTTCGAATGAGTGTAACACCATTAAAATGCATTTGAATCATTTTGCCCCATTGACCGTAATGTAACGGATTACTTTTGATTGTCCCTGTAATTGATTTATACATCCGATTTCGATAAAATTTGAAAAAACTCGGCAAAATTATGTAATAATTGTGTATTTTACATTTCAAACGTAAAAAATACATTTGAAACTTTTTCCCCATCGACCATAATGTAATTGAATACTTTTGATTGCCCCTGTAATTGATCTATGCACCCGATTATCAAAAAATTTGAAATAACTGGACAAAATTACATAATAATTATGTTTTTTAAATTTCAAACGATTAAAATGCATTTGAAAATTTTTACCCCATTGACCGTAATGTAATGGAATAATTTTGATTGACCCTGTATTTGATCTATGCATCCGATTTTCATAAAATTTTAAATGACTCGACAAAATTATGTAATGATTATGTATTTTTAATTTCAAACGATTCGGTTGGGTAGTTTTTGCGTTGTTATATGCGGACAGGCGGACGGACATACAGACGGACGGACAGAAAGACGGACAGACGGACGGACTGAACGACTACTATAGGTGCTACGTATTAACATAAATACGAACGCACCTAAAAAAAGGAATAAACGAAACATATTCTGTTATTAAAAAAAAAAAGAAATAATAAATGATAATATTTTTAGAACAAACAACTTATTATAACATTTATATGATAACCAGCATGTTAGGCAACTGAACGCCATTTTGGCACCAACTAGGTACCTTGGTGTGTATAGGACATACATAAGTCATATTTATTTATAAAACTGAGCATGGACGTTTACCAAGTGTGTTTTCATAGTCACTTATATCTTTTTGCAATATAACGCTCTTTTCAAAGCCAAAACTGCACAAAAGAAAAACAAGTTGGAAATTGCACGTGAACGTAGCAAATGAAGTGCGTTCGTACGATAACGAAGTTTTAAAAATATTCAGATCTTGCTGATATAGTAGAGCGTACTCCGGATACAGTATAGAAGTCGAAATCTTTACGTTTCTGTAAATATGCAGGAAGTAATTTTTATTACACTTCAGCAACGTATATCTTATTCATAAAATGTGAAATAGTTGAATATAATTAAAACACGTACCAAACCATGTTTCCCCGTATAGCATTATATAGTGGAATACTTTTGTGCGGCCCTGTAATTTAATAATAAAAATTCTTTGCATCACAGATCGTACAGAATGCATATTTTAGTATATATTTCATAGATTCATGCCAATTCTATTATTTTCGAATGAGTGTAACATCATTAAAATGCATTTGAAACTTTTTCCCCATTGACCGTAATGTAACGGAATCCTTTTGATTGTCCCTGTAATTGATCTATGCATCCGATTTTCATAACATTTGAAATGACTCGACAAAATTACGCAAAAATTATGTTTTAAATTTCAAACGATTAAAATGCATTTAAAACTGTTTTCCCTATTGACCGTAATGTAACGGAATCCTTTTGAATGTCCCTGTAATTGATCTATCCATCCGATTTTCATAAAATTTGAAATGACTCGACAAAATTATGTTATAATTATGTATTTTAAATTTCAAACGATTCGGTTGGGTAGTTTTTGCGTTGTTATATGCGGACAGACGGATAGACAGACGGACAGACAGGCAGACGGACGGACGGACTGAGCGACAACAATAGGTGCTACGTATTTACATAATTACGAACGCACCTAAAAAAACAATATTTACAGTATTTTTTATTTTTATTTTTATTTATTTTTTTTAATGTAATGCACATTTCGTAATCAGTAGGCTCGATAATCAGACCTCGTTTTTTTGCTTTAAAAGATGATATTTCATACGACGCCTTTTTTGGATTCGTCGTTTTTCCATATTTGATATTATACGTCTACTCGTTTTGTAACTTTTTTTTTGTAACTTTCTTCTTTATTAACAGCGACATTTGGATTTCCTATTTAAATAAAAATTCTTCTAAATACAAAGAATTTTATTAAAATAAATAAATAAATGAAATGTGGACATCTAATTGCTTAAAGCACAAAATTTTTCCTATTGAGATAATAAAAATCAGTAAAAACATTATTTTTATGATAATAAAAAAGTGACTTATGTAATAACAGAGTCATATATTATGTACGTTATGGATTAAGTATGAATATTTCTCCATTTTTTATAAATAATAATAATAATAAAATAAAATGCGGACAGACCAAAGTCTATATTTGACTGAAAACAACAACCATTTTCTAAATGCTTTAAAAAAATGGCCAATGAAAAGTGATATTTCAAAAGTATTATGAAATTAGTTAAAAACCTTTTATTTTAAACTCAATGAATAAAAGATTTATATTTTTAATGAAATAAATGGAATTTGGAAAATTATTGGAAATTTATCACCATAGATGTATCAATATTACAATCAGTACCTTGTATGCAAAACGGAACAATTAGCAATACTTTTTGTACCCGAAAAATGGTCATTGCTTTGTTTAAGGTTAAAAAGTAGATTACGAAATATTCCTATACAGAGATGCCAAGCCCCCGCTTATTGCATAGCAGAATTTTCTTATAGGAAAAGTTATTTTTTAAATCCGCATAATGTTCCAATTTAATAAAACATTATCTGTATTAAAATACCGGTATCCAAAATGCCGGAGACTTGGCAGCTCTGCCTATAACATTTTAATTAATCACGGTACTTTTTTTATTCGAATTCAAATTTAGTGAAGACAACATTTTTTGGCCAAACGCAGCTTTTTTCCACATGTGTAACTACGATACAATTCCTTGATGCTGAAATAAAATGTTTTGACTTACGCTATTATTGCTTCCTCTTATTTATTTGTTTGAATTTTAAATAAGATGACTCTAAATCGTGTTTTTTAAATGTACGGAAAAAATGCATTTCGAGAGAGGGCGAAAAGAACAATATTTGACGATTTATTACCTGCGTTTGGCTAAGTGTTTGGCGCTTTTGTAAAAAGTTTGACGTAATTCGGGCTTAAGAAAGTGAGGTTTTTACTGAATAATACAAATAAATAAAAAATGAATACTAAGAAATACTAATAAAAGAAAAATGAAGCATTACATTGATCTATGTATATTTGAAAATGCATCTGCTTGCACTAATTAGATAATTTATGTATATATAATAGGAGATAAATAGCTTTTGATTCTGTATTTCTATGCTATAAAGCATTAACGTTTGTGTGTTTTTCGTTATCATTGGGAGATCCTAGCCGATTTAAAAAATAATGTAGGCAAAAAATGCTGGTAACCATCTTTGCTGCAAAATATACTATATTTTGCGTATAAACAATAATCGCCATTAATGCACGAGCAAAAAAAGTTCTAAAATTGAGAATTCTTTGATGTTGATATGACTAAAAATTTAAAATCTTTTTTTTGGTGGCAACTTTTAAGATATAATATTCTCGTTATGAACGATTTCTAAAACATTCGACAATTTAATTTCACAAATTAAACATTTTTTTTTCTAGAAAAAGTTTTAAACCCAATTTATTGAGAATATTGAAATTTCTAGGATACTATTGGGGTCAGAAACTATAACTTTGGCATCACAGTAACTTATAAGATGTAAGTGCTCGTTTAGAACAAATTTTTAAAAAAGGATTGCTTAACTCTTACCGACAACCTCATTGCATCCGTGGCAAACAGATATTCAACATTATAAACTATTCGGACGGATTTCATACCATATAAAATACACTCCATTCTCTTCAAACATAATAATTTATGTTATTTATAGTTTCTCAAATCGATGCGAAGCTTCTGTTTATGCTCATGACATCATTTCAAAGAGTTATATTTCCAATATTGGAAAATTTGGGGTTTTATTTTCTGTATTACTTTTAACATTTTGCATATTTCCAATATTATATCCATGCATGATTTGCTTTTCTTTTATAAAAATAATATATGCAACTTTATATATAAGATTTTGTAATTTTATGATTCAATATGCTTATTTTCATCACATCTTATCACAATGAATGACCAATTAAAGGTAACATCTCATTTTCTTTCCTTAACGCAAGTTATTAAATGTATATTCTCAGCAATATCGCTCAGACTAATCCCTTTGAGGGAAGTCCTAGTTTTAGTAGTATAACACACACAAGAAAAATATTCAAAATGTAAATTTCAGATGGTGTGCTAATTAAACTTATTCAAAGCCCAATTTAGATGGAAATTACCTAATTTTAATGTTAGTTTTTACTTACCCATCATACGTAGTATAGGGTAAGTCTTGCAATCGTTTTGAAAATCAAAAAATTTTTTTTGACGTTTTCGACACTGGAGATTTCGAAAAACATATTTTTAGAAGAAAAAAAATTTGCCGTCCGTCTGTCTGTTTGTCTGTCTGTAAACGCTCTACCTCCCGAACGAATTGAGAGAGAGACTTGAAATTTCGTATGTACTTAGTATGTAAGAATGGGACGAAGCCTATTTAATATCAATAATCTCGATTATCCGGAACTATTTTTTTCGGACTCTCGAAAAATTCGTTCTGGTGAAAAGTATATAAAAATTTTCGAAATTTTTTATTTTAAGGAGTGATCGTAAAAGGCAATAAAATAACACAAATTTTGCATAAAGAACGAAGTTGATCGAATTATTAGTTACCGAGATATCTGTAATCGTATTTTCCACATTCTTCGATTTTTCATGACCCTGTATTTCATTAAAATTTCAATTCAAAGATATATTTTAATTGGAAATGAGACGCTTAATCCGACGCAATAAACTGTTAGTTAATAAGATTATTATTTTTGGAGTTATAAGGATGTTTCTTTTTCGCAATTCAGTATTTACTTCAGTAGTTAAGCGTGTTGTATAATTTATCGAAAGAGATTCATCATCAACTCTTTCATACAGCATTACTATGCACAATAAAAATATAAATACACGCTTAAATTTTGTTTTGGAATTGCAATCCATTTTATAAATAGTTTTCAAATGTATTATTTTCATATATTATATATGCATATATATGATGGGTAAGCATTACGGTGGCCCCCAACGACTAGTTTAATTTTGTTTGCTATATTTGCTATGGTAACAGCCATTACTTAAAAAGGAATGTAAGTTATCATATAAAGTGCAATTTTCATTATCATTTTTTAGGTAATTTTCATCCAAATCCTTAGATAGGTTTCCTTGACAAATCATGTTAATTTTACATTTGAATATTTTTTAGTGTTATATTACTTGGAATAACCGTTAACGTGTTTGATAATGAAATACTGCATCTAAACTGTATCATAGTTTTTGTGATTTTTGATGTGTTTCTGTATATTACGTATAATTTTAAATTGCGTTTGCAATCAAACGGATTAAAGTTTTATTATTAAAATATTATGAAATTTAGAAGACTAGCGGCCCGCCCTCGCTTTGCTTCGGGTAGTCCTGTGTCACTATACACCGCAAATTGTTACTACCACTTCATCCCATTAAATTCAACTACTAAAACCATTACTCTCCTTTTAAGTAGTCGGGTAAAAAGTAGCCTGTATGTTAATCTAAGGTGCAAGATAACTCCATACAAAGTTTCATAAAAATCGATCCATCCGTTCTTAAGTTATAGATGGTGTAACTAACACGACTTTGTTTTATGGATGTAGATTATAGCAGCCCGCCCAGGCTTTGTATGGGTATTAAAAAAATTTTCAAGTTATAAATTTTTACACACATACTCACACTCTCTTCTTTGTGGGTGGAGTTATTAAAAAAGTGTAAACTTATAAAAGAAAATTCGGATATTAGTATTATTTTTTATTTATTTGTAATTCATACACTACATTTTTATTATTTACTTTTTACATTTTTGCCTATTTATTTTATTTTTACAACAATTACAGGATGTCTTTATATACAATAAATCTTGTAGGGTTCAGCCTGCGTTTGCAATGTATAAGCGGAAAAAATGAAATTATTTACGACATCACATTAAAAACCTCAAAAATAACAGTATTTCTCCACTATTTAATGGATGTTATTATACATATAAACCTTCCTCTTGAATCACTCTATCTATTAAAAAAAACCGCATCAAAATCCGTTGCGTAGTTTTAAAGATTTAAGCGCACATAGGGATATAGGGACAGGAAAAGCGACTTTGTTTTATACTATGTAGTGATATTTTGATGTTTGTTTATTGAATAACATACATCTGACTTGTGTGCTCGACATGAGGCCTGCTTATAAGCCATCGTCAATATACAGGGACGAGATAGCACACAAGGAAATATTACAACACACGAGAAGTACAACCAGGAGCTCCACACAAAGAGTGTGTGCAATGGAGCCAGTGGGATTCGAACCCACAACCTCACGATTAGCGGCGTGGTGTCTTAACCACTCAGCCACGGAGGCCCTGATATTTTGATAAATCTTGTAGGGTTCAGCCTGCGTTTGCAATGTATAAGCGGAAAAAATGAAATTATTTACGACATCACATTAAAAACCTCAAAAATAACAGTATTTCTCCACTATTTAATGGATGTTATTATACATATAAACCTTCCTCTTGAATCACTCTATCTATTAAAAAAAACCGCATCAAAATCCGTTGCGTAGTTTTAAAGATTTAAGCGCACATAGGGATATAGGGACAGGAAAAGCCACTTTGTTTTATACTATGTAGTGATAAACCTTCCTCTTGAATCACTCTATCTATTAAAAAAAACCGCATCAAAATCCGTTGCGTAGTTTTAAAGATTTAAGCGCACATAGGGATATAGGGACAGGAAAAGCCACTTTGTTTTATACTATGTAGTGATATTTTGATAAATCTTGAAGGGTTCAGCCTGCGTTTGCAATGTATAAGCGAAAAAAATGAAATTATTTACGACATCACATTAAAAACCTCAAAAATAACAGTATTTCTCCACTATTTAATGGATGTTATTATACATATAAACCTTCCTCTTGAATCACTCTATCTATTAAAAAAAACCGCATCAAAATCCGTTGCGTAGTTTTAAAGATTTAAGCGCACATAGGGATATAGGGACAGAAAAAGCGACTTTGTTTTATACTATGTAGTGATGTACAAGAGTTTGAAAGGGGGCTCAGTGAACACCGACGCCAATAGTAATAAGCGTCATTGTTGGCTCAGTTCACCTTGCCTCTATATGGTTACGGTCTGAAAAATACTATAGCATAGTAGTATACGAAGTTCAGCGTGTAAAAACTTCAGTTCATAAACAAAAAGCACTCTCCAGAAAATTTCTTCCAAAAACACTAAAAATACACAATAAAAGATTTTTCTGTTATTTGAAGACTTTCTGCTTTTTGACTGGAGAATCTGTAGATATCTCAGGTTCATGTTTTGAAAAGAGGAGGTTGGGAGGGTCTATGTAAAAATTCTGTTTCTAATGGAAAAAAAAAATACTGGGCTAAAAAATAAGACAAATGCTTCTTAATTTAGGAAAATATAATATAACTAAGAAGGAAAGTATAGAATAACCTCTTCCAACTTACCCTCGATTCCGAAAAGCACTCTTTATCTTTAGAAATTTAATAAATCAATATACTTTTGAGATTTGCAGAAACATATGGAAACTAGTGAAAAATGCTCCAAGGAGCAGTGCAAAAGCAGAATATGATTTTAATTGAGCATTAAAAAGTAATGGACAAGTGCTTCTGTTAATTACTGAGCATGAGGAAGGATAAGGGATCCCTTCTTGGCTACAACTCACTTCAATGCCAACTTTGAAAAAATCATATTTGCGCTTTTTCCATACAAAAGAAATTTGCGGTTCTTTAGTAGAATTTTCCACCGTGCTTTAGATGTTAACCAGGGGTGTAGTCATAAAAATAACATAAGATATATGCTCTAAGCAGAGGGATATTCTAGAATGTGTATACTATAAGCTTTCTTGAAAAACAGAGGGTGTATGGTGTTCTATTAAAAAGTCCAGAAGGTGTACGGCGTATAGCCTGTACTACATCTCTGATGTTAACTGCACTGTTCACTCTGCACTACACTACAAATCAATTTTATGTGCAATTATACACTTAGGGTATGCTTGGTGGCAGTGCATGAATGTGATACCTGCAGGAACTAGGAATCTGGCATTATGTCGCCTTCCTTTACATTTATGTCTAATCAAGCTGCATCTTTACTGGTTACGTCTTTACACTATACATTTTTATAGTAACTGCGACTAATTTGTTTTCACGAAAAAAGCGCAAATATGATTTTTTCAAAGTTGGCATTGAAGTGAGTTGTAGCCAAGAAGGGATCCCTTATCCTTCCTCATGCTCAGTAATTAACAGAAGCACTTGTCCATTACTTTTTAATGCTCAATTAAAATCATATTCTGCTTTTGCACTGCTCCTTGGAGCATTTTTCACCAGTCCTTCTATTTTTCCATATTCCACTGGGATACTGCACAACTTGTTTTGTATTTTATATATAGAAATAAAAAATGTTCCCGGGATAAAAAGTTTGTCTTTTGTTTAAAAAAAAATTAAGTTTTTATCTTTAGTAGTTTTCGAGAAAAGTGCTGTGACACAAAATTTTTGTCCGATTTTCAGAATACTCTACAGTACACCTACAGTATGCCATAAAAAAAATAATTTTTGTGCTATGTTGTGCTTCTTGGTCAGACGAACATTTAAAAAAAAATCATCAAAATTGGATAAGTATTTAGTTAGTTATTGCAAAAGGAAAAATTGAAAAATCCGTGTTTTTGCGGTTTCCTATGCTTAAGCATTATCGCTCAATCATATTATTGTTGCGCGCTGCCGCGTTCACAATGATTTCAACCAATGAGAAAGCGCCATTTCACGGCCAAGTAACCGTTTTCTATACAAGCAGGGGAGTGCGTTGCAGCAAAATGCAGCAGATTTTTAACAGTGTGCATATCCTTGGCGCTATAGTTTACAGGAGTGGTACATTGTTCAAAATTTGAAACTTTTGTTGCATCGCCACTCCATCGCTTTGATAGAATATCTCTATTTTGGTCGATGAGAATCCTCGATAATGCATTTAAGTAATCGTTTTCTACTTATCTCTACTATATCGTTTCCGTATATTTATTTTTTCAATCAGCACCAAGGTGCCCACTTTATTAGAAGACGCGCTCTATTAGAGGGCGCATTCTATTAGAATAAATACGGTATATACTTATAGTAAATACACTTTGTTAAAGTACAGGGCCCCAATATTTGACAGGTATGCCAGGCATTTTTGCCATTGATGCCATTGTGCTAAAAACAAAATATAAATAAATGAAAAAAAATGAATAAAATATAAATTTGGTATGGTGCAAAAAATTGCCTAATTTAAAATTAAAAATCAAATTTAACAGCCACCAGGGCTAGACACCGTGCATAATTATTCAGTAAATGATTCATTAACACTAGAACGCCCGGAAATTCTACTCAAGTTTGAAAATAATATTTCTCACGAGAATTTTTATTTAAAATTATTTAATTGATTTATTTAACGTAAATTTGCGTGGATTAGATTTAAATTATTTCAAGAAAATTTTTCTGGTTCGAATTGAAATTTAGTTACATGATTGGAGTCGAATCGACTCCATCCGGGCGTTCTAGTATTAAAAAATGACAAAAATCAGCATGTCAAAAATTTCAAAAAAATTCATAATTCGTTAAAAAATTAAGTTAAAAATAAGAGAAAAAAAAGCATTCTGTATTTTTTTTATGCTTAATCGAATGGTGTAACTGGTTTTTCTCTCCGATGATCACAAGTACCTTAGATTGATGACTGCCATTCTTTTATTTCATCTTGTAAAAAAACTGTTTAACGTAAAGCTATGAATTTTTGCAGGATTAATTAGCATCGCAAAATCTTTAAAATAAACTTTACCGCAACATTCTATCTGCAATAGAACGTTAGATATACCCATTTATGACCAAGTTTGGAAAATACGCAATTTCAGAAAAACCGCCCAGCGAAATAACGTTTTCTCGATGACTACCTCGGAATAAAAAGTTTGTCTTTTGTTTAAAAAAAAAATTAAGTTTTTATCTTTAGTAGTTTTCGAGAAAAGTGCTGTGACACAAAATTTTTGTCCGATTTTCAGAATACTCTACAGTACACCTACAGTATGCCATAAAAAAAAAAAATAATAATTTTTGTGCTATGTTGTGCTTCTTGGTCAGACGACCATTTAAAAAAAAATCATCAAAATTGGATAAGTATTTAGTTAGTTATTGCAAAAAGAAAAATTGAAAAATCCGTGTGCATCATCGCTCAATCATATTATTGTTGCGCGCTGCCGCGCGCACAATGATGAAGTTTATGCTGCTATCAATGACGTTCGGAAATGATGTTTGCGTAATTTTTCTAGTGCATTAATCAGTTTTCCAATCGATGTTTAGATTTCTGTCAATTCTCAAGTAAATATTTTTACGTTCAACAAACATTATTTACAAGCATTCATGCAATAAATTACTCTTAAATTAATTATTATTGCATGTAATAAATTTAATCATGCATGAAAATGCTTAATGGAGGACTTATAGGTTCATAAAATACCGATTTTTTGTTTAAGTAAGAAAACTTATTCATACACTATAAACATTATAACACATGTAAATTAAACTAATAATAACACATTGCTCAGTGGTGCACAAAACAGGAATTTTAATATACATTAGTACATATTAAAATAAAATAAAATAAAACTTTCAACGTTTCGCGCCATCTTCTGCGGGCGTCTTCAGGAAAATATGAAATGGAAGGACTATGTTTGCATCTTGTTCGAGAGATAATATTTCTACTAAATTAAAACTAAATGAATTAAAATTTTAAAAATGTTGCCAATTACACGTGAGTAAAAATTAAAATATTGCAAGGAAATAAAAATTTTAAGGTTTTATGATGTTATGCCATATTTTTTGAACAATTATTTGAGGAAACGTTGAAAGTTTTATTTTATTTTATTTTAATATGTACTAATATAATAAGTTTTATTTTATTTTATTTTAATATGTACTAATATAATTTAATATGTACTAATTTTAATATAATGTATATTAAAATTCCTGTTTTGTGCACCACTGAGCAATGTGTTATTATTAGTTAAATTTTATGGTGCAACTGTCCTATATATATTTACATGTAAATTAATTTACCGATTGAATAATCGTGTTTATAAATTAATGTACTATAAACATTATTCGGAAATGTTTATGAAAATGAATGGGAACTTTGGTTTTATGAATTCTTTTTTAAATCTAGAAAAAATATTGGTTTCTGAGGTTAACAAATGGCAAAGAAACTAGAATGGTACCTCTAAGATCTCTCTGAGATCTTTGCAAATGGAGAGTGACCCTCTACAATGATTTTCGTAAAATGTAATTTCATGTAAAGTTATATAGTCCTTTCTTTCTCAAGCCTCTTTATAATGTCGATTCTTTATTCGCAGTAACATGTTTCAAAAACGAAAAACCTATGTTTTTTAATTAGCAAATATTTAGCATGCTGATACTTCGAATTTCACAAGATTTATAAAAGAGAGAAAATTAAGACAAAATCAATATTCTTGTCTTTTTTTTTTTTTTTTTTTTTCGTACTATAAAAAATAATAATGATATTCGTTCATAATTTTTAGAAATCTTTAAGTAACTAGTCCAGTCTAGGGGTCTGGTAGGGGCTTCAGCCCTTTTAGCTCCCCCCCCCCCCCCAGGGGTAGCCAAATGCCAATGATTAAAATGCAAACGAGGTATCTTAAAAATTTTCTCCCATTGGATTAGCATTATCGCAGCTTTTCTCCTGACTGAAATATACCTAAGTATTATAGTCCGCTGCTAGATCTTCAACAAAATGTGTGGAATGTCACAGATGTAGGGGAAATAATCAACTAGTGAAGCCCGGATAGCTCAGTCGGTAGAGCGTTAGGCTTTTAACCTAACGGTCCAGGGTTCGAGTCCCTGTTCGGGCGATGTTTTTTTTTTCTTCTCCCAATAAGCTTTTTGAGTTATGTATGAAAGAAAAATGCTAGACTTTCAAAGATATTCTATTTTGCTTTTTGTGAAAATGAAAAACTGTTCGATTAAAAATAACTGCAATAATCGTACCAGCAATCCTTACGTTTTTACATTTAATAATAAAAGTTTAAAAAAAATTAATAGTAAATATGTGAATGTCTGAAAAAGTTTGAACAGCGAAAATATTTCAGGTAAGACTTGCAGATAAGTAGAGTCTCGGGCAGTTGTAATTTTTTTCGATCCTAATATCAACACTAATAATGCTTCATACTTATTTGGAAAAGAAAAAGTTTTATTATTATTTTCATAAACATTTACGAAACGATATACAGAATGACCTCTGCTCTTATTGTTATTCATTAGATAATTCCTAAACCATGAAATGTTATTGTAATTTGTAGGGCACATTACTGTTAGGTATTGTTTTTCAGTTGCAAAAACGTTCTTCTCCATATCATAAGCGACTCGTTCAAAAATTTTCCTCTGCTTTTATTTATTTATTTATTTATTTATTATTATTATTATTATTATTATTATTATTTTTAATACAGAATTGAAATTTTTATGCGGTCGTCCCTGGATACTATAAGTTATATTAAAACGAAAAAAAAAAAAAAAAAAAAAACGCATTTTAGTGCATTTAAAATTTACGAAATTCAAAGCACCGTAACTCCTAAGTTTCGGTCGTAGAATAATGGAAATTTTACTTTTTGACTAGCTACAACACACAAAAAGCTTTTCCAACTATAACTTTGAAAAATTAAGAACAGTATTAACAAATAATAATAATAATAATAATAATTTGTCATATTTTAGCATGTATTTATTATTTGTTTGTTTTCTTTAAATACAAAATTTAAATTTTTATGCGGTCGTCCCTGTATACTATAAGTTATATTTAGTGCATTTTCAAACGAAAAAGAAAAAAAAACACATTTTTAGTGCACTCAAAATTTATGAAATTCAAAGTACCTTAACTCCTACCGTAACCTCAATTACTATCTACAACACACAGAAACCTTTTCCAAATATAACTCTTAAAAATTAAGAGCAGTATTAGCAAATAATAATAATAATAATAATAATAATAATAATTTGTCATATTTTAGCATGATGAATAAAACGAATAACTTTTGAAACAAATTTGCAATTGGGACAATTCCTTTAAAATTAACGGTTTAGGTAATCGTTACTGAATAACGATAGGATACCACCCTGGAATAATGAATAGTAGGGACACCCTGTATGTAATAAATAGAAAAATAAAAGGCTTAGAAGTTCAGTAATATGTGTCATAAATTTATCGTTTGAGTGTGTTATTGCACAAGTGTACATAAATTTAGTCTCAAAAACATCTTAATTTAAAATAATAATAATAATATTTTTTTTTTTAACTTCCTCAAAATTTCAAAGTATGTATTTTTTAAATTGCACATATTATTTGAGATACTTCGGTTAACCTTGATTAAGTTAGGCTTTCATTGTTTCCTATTTTATGTTATGCTAGTTATGAGACCGTTCTTCGCATAGACCGAATGAAAACTAGTTGTTGGAGGTCACCGTAATCATGGATATGCATAATATAAAATATGTGTAAACTATTTATAAAATTCATTAAAACTCCTAAATAAAATCTGAATGTATTTTTAAATATTTTTAAGAGATTTACTCTTATAAATAATTATACAAATCTATACACTTAAAAATCCCCGAACATTCGATTTCTAAACAAATGCCCCCTATCTCAATCTGCTCGATAGATCGACAAGCTTGATGATATCATATTTAAATGCTCTATTAGTGAATTGCATCAAAGAAACATCATTATAACTCCAAAAATGACGATCATATTAATTAGCACAATGCGTCGGTTAAGTGTCTCATACCCAATTAAAATATATCTTTGAATTGTAATTTGAATGTAATACAATGTCATGAAAAATCGAAGAGTATATGGAAGAAAGGATTTCAAATATCTCGGCCAAGGCCTCACTTAAAAGGGTGTTCTTAACTGATCCGCTGAACAAGCGCAAAACGTTTTGACACATTTACAAATTCATTTTTTAACAGAAAGTTATAAAATTGGAATACCTGCTTATGGAAGCGATTTTGAATTGAACTTATTTTTCCATTTTATGATAATTAAATTACCTACCGAGTTATAAGCTATTTCGATAACCTGATCACCCGTTTTTCTCCTGTTTTTCAACCGGTTTTTCTGCTTTCGTCGGAGAATGAGCTCAAAAGTGTCAACTTTGAAGGGTTGTTATGAAAAATCTATTGTGTTTTTTAAAAAACAGAAAACTGAGTGCAATTAGACAGTTTCTGAATAATAACACCTGCTATTTTCATGCATTTCCGAGCAAAAATAAATTGAAGTATGTGTCACAAAGTTGCTCTTTTTGATTTAAGAACAAACACCCTTAAGGCTATGGGAAGCCCCCTTCTGTCTAACAATATATATATATATATATATATATATATATATATATATATATTGTGAATAATGTGGAAGTGGCTAGTACTAAACTAAACTTCATGCGTATTGTATGTATGTATAAATTTTGTACTCGGTGCAGTTCACATCTGTATCTAGGGTATCACAAAAAGATAGTCACAACTTTAAGAAAAATTATTAACAGAATAATTGTAGAAAAAAATAATTGCAAACTTTTCTTAGCAAACTTTTTCCGTACATTATGAGATGGCTAAAAGAAAATGTCGCAAATTTTTCATAATTAATGGTTTTAACTTGCCACACTGCGCGGAAAACATTAATAAAGAATTTCTTTTGAAAACAATAGAAAACTAAGTTGCCATAATAAAACTTTCATTACTAATTTTCTTATGTAGTTTGTTTTTCGCATAAATGAATGGGGTACTGGATGCAAAGAGAGGAAGGAGGACCACTCTTACCTTCCTAAATGTTTGAAAATATATGAATTTTGATCCTTTTGGGGTAATTTTAATCATTTCGCATTTAGTTAAAATCCTAATTATTCTCATGAGGGGGGAGGAGCTACAGAGGCAGGCCCAGGGCAATTGCATCACATGCCCCTACATAAGTCGGGCCCTGATCTTGGCAACTGATTATCCGATAAACTTCATTCTTCATGCAAAATGTTATTTTATTGGCGTTTATATTCAATAATTAAACTAAACAATTTCGAAAAAAAAATATGTACTTTTTATCCGGACGAATATTTCGAGCGTGAAAAAAAAGTTCCGGATTATCGAGGTTTTTTAAGTTTCTATATCAATTTGTTCGGGAGATAGAGCGTTTACAGACACACAGACAAACGGACAGCAATTTCCTCCCCCTAAAAATATGTTTTTCTGAATCTCCAGTGTCTGAAATGTATAAATCCGTCAAAAGCTTTTTCGATAAGACAACTGCAAGTCTTACCCTATACTAAGCATGATGGGTAAGTAAAAAAAGGACAGAAAAAAATAATAAATAGATAAATAAATAAATAAATAAACCCTGTAACACGCAATGTTTCCATCAATGAATGATATATGTATAGTAGTATTATATTTATATCGACAATTTTATTCATAAAAATGATAAACATTACAATGATTATTAAAGGAAATGCATTTTTAACTTTTATGTTTAGCCGAAGATCAAAATTGAAGTCTCTGGTAATGAAGATCAATCAGTCAATGGCGAATATACGTCATTGGAACTAAGTCATTTTTAAAAGAAAACGAGGATTTTCATACATGAAATTGGAGCATTTTACCTTATGAACCAAAATTCTTTATTACATTTATAAAGTAAAAGTAAAAAAAGCTCAATAATAAGAGCAAAATTTAGTTTGTTGCTTATTATTATTATTATTATTATTTATGCTTTCATTTTTCAGTTATCCATTAAAATAAAAATATAGATTTTTTTCACTACAGTTAAAAATTTACGGGGCGGGGGGGGGGGGGGTTGTATGATTGGAAGCATGTATTTTTATTTCTGAATTGAATATTTTAAATAATAAATGTACGACAAATGAAATAAAAATTTTGTTGAAGAATTTTAAAACTTTGGTGCTGTATTTACTTTAATAGGTATGCGTAAATAAATATATTAGATTTATAAAATTATTTCACATTTTTGACAAAATTTTTAAAATTTTCTGACTTTTTTCCCCGTAATTTACAGAACTTTTTATACGCATAAGTATAAAAAAAGGTAAGTATCAGAAGGAAAAAACATAAAATACTAGCAGAGCGTGGTTTCGATCCACGGACCTCTGGGTTACGGGCCCACCACGCTTCCACTGCGCCACTCTGCTTACACTTGAGGAAAGGAAGAAGTACTTCTGAGTCTGTATATCATACCAGTACATGTATTCAGAAGGGGATGGAGGAAAGCTGCTATTAGACACACGGACTTTAGGCGAGACAAACTTTTCAGCGGATTTTAACTCCAACATTTTCCCGTTCAAAGGGGGACAAAGGTTACCAACTGTCTTTGAAAAATTCGGAGGAAAAACCGTAAAACCAGTTTCTACTCGTGCCAGGCGTTAACATTTATCGCCTACTCGTATCAATCGCTTACCTCTGATTCGTTGAAACGTTCGATGTTGGATGAAAAATCTAAGCTAGGCCAGATTTTTTTGAACGTGTGGAAAAAAGTCTGGGAGACATTGCAGTTTGCTATTACACTGGAAGTTGGGAGGATATTTCCCGAAAAGTTGGAGGAAATAGAGTGTTGGCTCAAAAGTCTTACTAAATGTTAGTGAATCTGATAGCGGCTTAAACCTTCCTTTTGTTAGAAATGTGGATGCAAAGGAGAATTATGGTCAGAAATAACTGTGTAATTAATATAGCAACAATATAAAATAATAATAAATTGAAAATGATTGAAAATATGACTTTCTCTCTTCCTTCTTTCTAACCAGAGGCAGAATAACCATTAGGCCAACACCTACTTGATATTCTTAGTTGATGTTGATACATCTGTAGGCTAAATAGACTGGAGCCTTAGATATGAAAAGGAGTAGATAACGGACTGGAGCATAGTGTCCCCGGTAATGAGATTTTCTTTTGGGTTTTTTCTTCACATTGGGATTGGAAGGGCGTTCTTAAATCAAAAAGGGCAACTTTGTGACACATGCATTAATTTATTTTTGTTCGGAAATGCATGAAAATAGCAGGTGTTGTTATTCAGAGCCTGTTTATTTGCACTCATTCTTTTGTTTTTTAAAAAACACAATAGATTTTTCATAACAAGCCTTCAAAGTTGACACTTTTGAGCATATTTCCCGACGAAAGCAGAAAAACCGGTCGAAAAGGAAGAGAAAAACGGGTGATTGCATCATCGAAATAGCTTATAACTCGATAAGTAATTTAATTATCATGAAATGGAAAAATAAGTTCAATTCGAAATCACTTTCATAGTCAGGCATTAAAATTTTATAACTTTCTGTTAAAAAATGAATTTGTAAATGTGTCAAAACGTTTTTCGCTTGTTGAGCGGATCAGTTAAGAACACCCTTAAGGGTGTTCTTAAATCAAAAAGGGCAACTTTATGACACATGCATTAATTTATTTTTTTTTTCGGAAATGCATGAAAATAGCAGGTGTTGCTATTCAGAGACTGTCTAATTGCACTCATTCATATGTTTTTTAAAAAACACAATAGATTTTTCATAACAAGCCTTCAAAGTTGACACTTTTGAGCCTATTTCCCGACGAAAGCAGAAAAACCGGTCGAAAAGGAGGAGAGAAACGGGTGATTGCGTCATCGAAATAGCTTATAACTGGATAAGTAATTTAATTATCATAAAATGGAAAATTAAGTTCAATTCGAAATCGCTCCCATAGTCAGGCATTCCAATTTTATAACTTTCTGTTAAAAAAATGAATTTGTAAATGTGTCAAAACGTTTTGCGCTTGTTGGGGGGATCAGTTAAGAACACCCTTAATGCAAAAGAGAAATGATGGGGAATCACCATGAACTTTTGAATTTCAAGGCAGCTTTGTTCTGCTTCGAAGCAGTGTAAAGATGTTTTCCCGATGAAGATCGAAACATTGAATTTATTAAATTAACTTTAATATTTGCATAGTTTTTTTTAAATTTGCAACATTTTATACATTATTCAATAATTATGTTGTTTTTATTTTCAACTCTATTTGTATTTTGGATTTATTAGTTAAAGTATAAGTTGTTTTGAAAGAAATATTAAACGAAACACTTTGCACGGTCTGCGATCACTTTTACACACGGGTAATATTTAAACATAGAAGAAACAATAAATCAAACACAATATTAAAATTTAAGACACACACATGCCACATTAAAAAGTTTATTACGTAGATAGATATTTATAGGTTATATAATAATGTCAAATTCATGATTTAATTCTATCCAAAAGTTTGTGAATGCGAAATCAATATTACTGAAGTCTCCCACGATTTTTACATTTGAGGCACAATTGTATAACTTTTTTCCAGTAAAAGGTAAAAGTTTAAAGCAGACTGGAAAAAAAAATCAAATTATTAAAAACAAGATGTGGTAGAAAAATGGAAGAAATCGTCGTACGAAACAATTTTAAACGTACACTGTACGATAGGTCTAAAAGGTCTTTGAAAACGTAGAACTTATGGGGGAAAATGTACAGGCTAGCAACCCTACTCCAAATATTATATGCAAAAAAGAAAAAAAAATAGGAAAGGGAGAAGGAAATTAATTTTTAATTAGCAAACGGTAATTACATAAATTTAATAATAATAGAGAAAAGCAAATATTCATTTTTAAAAGTATATACTATTAAGAAATTTCAGCCATAAAAATATTCAAAAATTAAACATTTTTAAAAATATCAACGAAAAAAGAAAAAAATCCAAATAAAGAAATTTAAAATCTGCTGTGATGAATTTCGTTCCCACGCTTTCAAAATTACCCCCCATGACGGGAAATCCCGGAGAATTCTCAGAAGGAGAAATACATCTTTCTCCACTCTCAAAGTAGACATAAGAAAGTCAGCCGATTTCCATAAAGCACTTAAAGTGAACTCTTCGATTAATGCACATGGTCGTTCCGCCGATTTTAGACCCCACGGAAGATGGGACTTTGAAGTGTTGAGAGAGACCGCTATGGCGATGATTTCTACAAGTAGGAGAAAGATATTTCTCCAAGGCGACCGCTGTGCAAGAGTGAAAGAGGCGGGTCATCCCAAGGAATGATGGATGAGGGAAAACGGGATAAATAGAGCGAGGAGATGCTCTAAGGGACTTCTTCTGCTGTTCGGATGTGGAGCGCAGAGACGGGGGAGTTGGCCCTCAGACTCAGAGAGGGTAGTGACCAGTGTTTTACTCTGGGAGAAGAATTAATAGGCGGTTAATGCCTATGGGAAAGAACTTGTGGAGAACAACTCCGGATAAACTTTTATCATATTAACGAGTGGCGGTAAAGCCATTTCAGATTCAGTACGAAGAATCTTTTCAATCTGTTGTGGAGAACCCATCTTTAATTTTGTTATAAGTGGAATAGATTTCCTTGTAAGAACCTAATAAATTCTAGTGAAATCTGATCCAGCCTCTTGCCGCTATTTTTCGACCCGCTACCACACAACGCCGACTGGAGGTCTTATACTGCAAAGAAAAATGATGACGGTCTCCATCTGAATACTCAAGAATTAGCCCTCTGATTTTATCATACACTATTTACTTTGAAAAAAAAAAATATATATACATATTTTTTTTTTTTTTTTTTTTTTTTTTTGAAGAATGAAACATGGACGAAATAAAAGTCTCTGCAACGGTGTATAGATCTTTTAAACATAAATGAAATGAAAATAGTAAATGCAAAAGCATAAATTATCATTTTTAAATTTCAATGAAAAAAAAAGGGTAATTATTTAATACAGAAACTATATACCCACTTTTAAAATGCTTGTCTCGGAAACATTGACAAGAATTTGGTTTTAAATTACAACGATAAAATAAATGTTTGTACGTAGAACAAAAATGCTTGAAAAAATAGTGTACAGTACAAAGTCTAAAGTTCGGACACCCAAAGTTCGGAATTGTCCAAAGTTCGGACTTTCCAGAGGCAGTATTCAAGAAAAAAAGGAATTAAATACACGAAATTGTTTGAAACAAACAAACGAAAAGAGATCTACAGTAAAGAAGCTATCACTGAATCTTAACTCATGTCTGTGAACTAAATAAAAGAACAATTTCTGAATGATAAACCTAAGTTAATGAAACAGCACAAATTAGCTGAAAGGTTCAATTGTTAAGTAAGTTAATACAATTTGTTCTTAAATTGTATATTCTCTTAATAAATGTTTTTGTTTTACTTTTTATATTTTTATGATTTTTTTTAATGAAAATGATTGTTTAATACGGTATTAATAGTTGCTATCTGCAATTTTTAATATATGAACGGCATATTTTGCCTTTTTAAGTAGCGAAATTTATTTTTCTTTTTATTAGAAAAGCAATATTTTTGATGATCAAAAATTCGGAAAAATCCGAAGTTCGGGCTTGGTAAAGTCCCTAGGATTCCAGACTTTAGACTTTGTATTGTATTTGTTTATTGTTTACGGAATGAAAAATGCCATATTAACAATTTCAAATATGCTGTAAAAGATGTTTAGTTAAAACTGTTCCTAAATTCAAATTGGTTATTTAATGCTCATTTTTTAATTCATTTTTGTTTCCCAGCATATAGAATTGACAGATGCTCTTATTAATAAACTATGCAATCGAACAATTTTTTCCAATTTTTCGCTAAAGGCAAAGGATTTAATAGAAAATTCTGTCTAAGTGAGCCCTTTTAACCAAAACTCCGTATATGTGGTAGCTCAAGAAAGGAAAAGAAGCGGTCGCCGTGAGACAACAATCTCTTGTAATTCGAGATGTACTTCACTTGGAGGCCGTCCATTAATCATATGATTTTTTTTTTTTTTTTTTTGCATTTTTAACCCCCCCTCCCCCTTGGTGATACATGGTGAGCTTCAAGACTACCCCCCCCCCCAACCCTACATCACGTGTATTTTTTAGTACCTACAAACAATCTTAATTTTTTAAGAATATTTATTATAAAATACAGGTTCTAATTCAGGTATCATAAAATTTTATTATAGAAAAAAAAAAAAAAAATACATGTGGCACTCGGGGACGGCCGCGGTAAAGCTATTGCATAGCATTTTTTATCAACTTATGCAATTATAATTATTTATTTATTTTTAAGCTATTGCATAGCTTTTATCACGGGCTTTGAGCGCGGCGACCGAATCAAAAAATTCCGTAACGCGAAAAATCCTAACACATCGGTAACGAAAAAACCTAACACTCGGCTAACTTCGTTTCAATTCGGCAGACTTCGGCATGGTATCCTTCGGTAGACTTCGGCAGACATTGACGCGGTATTTTTCAGATATTTAGAGGATATCAAGTCTCAAACATATATATTTCTTATTTCAGATACTATAAATATATAGTTTCAATAATAAAAATTTCTGATAGAATGTGTATAGAAAAGAATCGTCTTAAGGTAAAACAAGGTAGGATAATGTAGCTTTTGGTGATTGGAAACCCGTCTTATGGTGAGGATCGAAAAAATTAAAATACTTATAACTCGCGATCTAATTTTCGTAGCACGGCCAAATTTTGTTTGGTAATTTATTATGAAACAGTGTTAATTTTTAGTGACAGGAGGGCCCCCCCCCACGGTGAGGGTCGAAAAATTTAAAATGCTTATAACTCGCGATCTAATTTTCGTAGCGCGGCCAAATTTTGTTTGGTAATTTGTTATGAGACAGTGTTAATTTTTGGTGACAGAAGACCCCCCCCCCCCCCATGAAAAGGGTCAAAATAATTAAAATGCTTATAACTCGCGATCTAATTTTCGTAGCGCGGCCAAATTTTGTTTGGTGATTTATTATGAAACAGTGTTAATTTTTGGTGACAGGAGACCTTCACGTTGAGGATCGAAAAATTTAAAATGCTTATAACTCGCTATCTAATTTTCGTAGTGCGGCCAAATTTTGTTTGGTAATTTATTATGAGACAGTGTTACTTTTGGTGACAGGAGACCCCCCCACAGTGAGCGTCCAAAAATTTTAAATGATCTTAAATCGCGATCTAATTTTCGTAGCGCGGCCAAATTTTATTTGGTAATTTATTACGAGACAGTGTTACTTTTGGTGACAGGAGATCCCCCATGGTGAGGGTCGAAAAATTTAAAATGCTTAGAACTCGCGGTCTAATTTTCGTAGCGCGGCCAAATTTTGTTTGGTAATTTATTATGAGACAGTGTTAATTTTTGGTGACAGGAGGGCCCCCCCCCCCACGGTGAGGGTCGAAAAATTTAAAATGCTTATAACTCGCGATCTAATTTTCGGAGCGCGGCCAAATTTTGTTTGTTAAATTATTACGAGACAGTGTTACTTTTGGTGACAGGAGATCCCCCATGTTGAGGGTCGGAAAACTTAAAATGCTTGTAACTCGCGATCTAATTTTCGTAGCGCGGCCAAATTTTGTTTGGTAATTTATTATGAGACAGTGTTACTTTTGGTGACAGGTGACTCCCCACGTTGAGGGTCGAAAAACTTAAAATGCTTATAACTCGCGATCTAATTTTCGTAGCGCGGCTAAATTTTGTTTTGTAATTTATTATGAGACAGTGTTAATTTTTGGTGACAGGAGGCCCCCCCCCCCCCATGGTGAGGGTCGAAAAAATTAAAATGCTTATAACTCGCGATCTAATTTTCGAAGCGCGGCCAAATTTTGTTTCGTAATTTATTATGAGACAGTGTTACTTTTGGTGACAGGTGACTCCCCAAGTTGAGGGTCGAAAAACTTAAAATGCTTATAACTCGCGATCTAATTTTCGTAGCGCGGCTAAATTTTGTTTGGTAATTTATTATGAGACAGTGTTAATTTTTGGTGACAGGAGACACCCCCCCCCCCCATGGTGAGAGTAGAAAAATTTAAAATGCTTATAACTCGCGATCTAATTTTCGTAGCGCGGCCAAATTTTGTTTGGTAATTTATCATGAGACAGTGTTAATTTTTGGTGACAGGAGGCGCCCCCCCCCATGGTGAGGGTCGAAAAAATTAAAATGCTTATAACTCGCGATCTAATTTTCGTAGCGCGGCTAAATTTTGTTTCGTAATTTATTATGAGACAGTGTTACTTTTGGTGACAGCTGACTCCCCACGTTGAGGGTCGAAAAAATTAAAATGCTTATAACTCGCGATCTAATTTTCGTAGCGCGGCTAAATTTTGTTTGGTAATTTATTATAATACAGTGTTAATTTTTGGTGACAGGAGACCCTCCACGGTGAGGGTCGAAAAATTTAAAATGCTTATAACTCGCGATCAATTTTCGTAGCGCGGCCAAATTTTGTTTGGTAATTTGTTATGAGACAGTGTTAATTTTTGGTGACAGAAGACCCCCCCCCCCCATGAAAAGGGTCAAAATATTTAAAATGCTTATAGCGATATAATTTTCGTAGCGCGGCCAAATTTTGTTTGGTGAATTATTATGAAACAGTGTTAATTTTTGGTGACAGGAGACCTTCACGTTGAGGATCGAAAAATTTAAAATGCTTATAACTCGCTATCTAATTTTCGTAGCGCGGCCAAATTTTGTTTGGTAATTTATTATGAGACAGTGTTAATTTTTGGTGACAGGAGCCCCCCCCCCCCATGGTGAGGGTCGAAAAAATTAAAATGCTTATAACTCGCGATCTAATTTTCGTAGCGCGGCTAAATTTTGTTTGGTAATTTATTATAATACAGTGTTAATTTTTGGTGACAGGAGACCCTCCACGGTGAGGGTCGAAAAATTTAAAATGCTTATAACTCGCGATCAATTTTCGTAGCGCGGCCAAATTTTGTTTGATAATTTGTTATGAGACAGTGTTAATTTTTGGTGACAGGAGACCCCCTCCCCCCATGATGAGAGTGGAAAAAATTAAAATGCTTATAACTCGCGATCTAATTTTCGTAGCGCGGCCAAACTTTGTTTGGTAATTTATTATGAGACAGTGTTAATTTTTGGTGACAGGAGCCCCCCCCCCCATGGTGAGGGTCGAAAAAATTAAAATGCTTATAACTCGCGATCTAATTTTCGTAGCGTGGCTAAATTTTGTTTGGTAATTTATTATAATACAGTGTTAATTTTTGGTGACAGGAGACCCTCCACGGTGAGGGTCGAAAAATTTAAAATGCTTATAACTCGTGGTCTAACTTTCGTAGCGCGGCCATATTTTGTCTGGTAATTTATTAGGAGACAGTTTTAATTTTTGGTGACAGGAGACCCCCCCCCCCCCCACGGTGAGGGTCGAAAAATTTAAAATGCTTATAACTCGCAATCTAATTTTCGTATCGTGGCCAAATTCTGTTTTGTAATTTTTTATGAGAGAGTGTTAATTTTTGGTGACAGGAGACCCCCCACGGTGAGGGTCGAAAAACTTAAAATGCTTATAACTCGCGATCTAATTTTCGGAGCGCGGCCAAATTTTGTTTCGTAATTTATTATAATACAGCGTTAATTTTTGGTGACAGGAGACCCTTCACGGTGAGGGTCGAAAAATTTAAAATGCTTATAACTCGCGGTCTAACTTTCGTAGCGCGGCCATATTTTGTCTGGTAATTTATTAGGAGACAGTTTTAATTTTTGGTGACAGGAGACCCCGCCCCACGGTGAGGGTCGAAAAATTTTAAATGCTTATAACTCGCAATCTAATTTTCGTATCGTGGCCAAATTCCGTTTGGTAATTTTTTATGAGAGAGTGTTAATTTTTGGTGACAGGAGACGCCCTACGGTGAGAGTCGAAAATTTTAAAATGTTTATAACTCGCGATCAATTTTCGTAGCGCGGCCAAATTTTTTTGGTAATTTATTATGAGACAGTGTTAATTGTTGGTGACAGGAGATCCCCACGGTGAGGTTCGGAAAATTTAAAATGTTTATAACTCGCGATCTAATTTTCGTAGCGAGGCTAAATTTTGTTTGGTAATTTATTGAGGTATTGCATAGCTTTTATCGCGGTGTTTGAGCGCGGCGAAAGAATCCAGAAATTCCGTAACGAGAAAAAAACCTAACACTCCGGCTACGTCGCTTCAGTTTGGCAGACTTCGGCACGGTATCCTTCGGTAGACTTCGGCAGATATTGACGCGGTATTTTTCAGATATTTTGAGAATATAAAGTCTCAAACTTATGTTTTTTATTTCAGCTACCATAAACGTATAGTTTCAATGATAAAAAATACCTACATGTATTGTAAGATAATAAAAATATTTTAAACGATATTAACTTGTCATTTATTCAATAAAAGAAAAAAAATTGCTATCGGTCATCACGCTCAAAAAGTGTAACTTGAATTAATATCAAAGACAAGAAAAAAAAACTGCATAAATAAAATATAAATAAATAATTATAATTGCATAAGTTGATAAAAAATACTATGCAATAGCTTTACCGCGGCAGTCCCCGAGTGCCACATGTATTTTTATTTATGCAGTTTTTATTTTGTCTTTGATCTTAATTCAAGTTACACTTTTTGAGCGTGATGACCGATAATATTTTTTTTCTTTTATTGAATAAATGAGAAGTTAATATCGTTTAAAATATTTTTATCATCTTACAATACATGTAGGTTAATCAGGGATTTTTATCATTGAAACTATACGTTTATGGTAGCTGAAATAAAAAACATAAGTTTGAGACTTGATATTCTCAAAATATCTGAAAAATACCGCGTCAATGTCTGCCGAAGTCTACCGAAGGATACCGTGCCGAAGTCTGCCAAACTGAAGCGACGTTAGCCGGAGTGGTAGGTTTTTTTCTCGTTACGGAATTTCTAGATTCTTTCGCCGCGCTCAAAGCCCGCGATAAAAGCTATGCAATACCTTAATAAATTACCAAACAAAATTTGGCCGCACTACGAAAATTAGATCGCGAGTTATAAGCATTTTAAATTTTTCGACACTCACCATGGGGATCTCCTGTCACCAAAAATTAACACTGTCTCATAATAAATTACCAAACAAAATTTGGCCGCGCTACGAAAATTAGATCGTGAGTTATAAGCATTTTAAATTTTTCGACCCTCAACGTGGGGGTCATCTGTCACCAAAAGCAACAATGTCTCATAATAAATACCCAAACAAAATTTGGCCGCGCTACGAAAATTAAATCGCGAGTTATAAGCATTTTAAATTTTTCGACCCTCAACATGGGGGGGGGGGTCTCCTGTCACCAAAAGTAACACTGTCTCATAATAAATTACGAAACAAAATTTGGCCGCACTACGAAAATTAGATCGCGAGTCATAAGCATTTTAAATTTTTTGACCCTCACCGTGGGGGATCTCCTGTCACCAAAAATTAACACTCTCTCATAGTAAATTACCAAACAAAATTTGGCCGCACTACGAAAATTAGATCGCGAGTTATAAGCATTTTAAATTTTTCGACCCTCACCGTGGGGGGGTCTCCTGTCACCAAAAATTAACGCTGTCTCATGATAAATCTTCAAACAAAATTTGGCCGCACTACGAAAATAAGATCGCGAATTATAAGCATTTTAACTTTTTCGAACGTCACCGTGGGGTGGTCTCCTGTCACCAAAAATTAACACTTTTTCATAATAAATCACCAAACAAAATTTGGCCGCGCTACGGAAATTAGTTCGCGAGTTATAAGCATTTTAAATTTTTCGACACTCAACGTGGGCAGGCCCTGATTACCGAATAGGCACGAGAAGCAGGTGCTTCCCTTAGAAAATTTTGAAGGATCCCAAAATTGAGAAAACACGGGGCCCCAAATTTTACATTGAGTTGATTCCATTTCAAGATGTCTATATGTTTTCAAATTATCAATCTTACAATATATATTGAAAAGTGTTTCATAAAAATACCTTTCATAACATGTAAAACAGTAACAGATCAAATTCAACCACCTGATCACAATTACTCAGTTTGTTCTTTATTTTAGATGTATGTTAATTTTATATACTGAGTTTAATACTGAATTTGGCTTGAATGACCAACATAAAGTATTAATAATTTACTGCCAAAATTGGGAGAAGTATTTCAAAATACCGATATTTTTATGTTGTGCATACACTCTGAATTCGACCTTTTTATTGAACTTAAAATTTTCCGCTCATCTCATACTATGCAAAATCCTTTTTGAATATATTTCTCGATTTTATCCTATTTTTGTGTAAGGGAAACAAAAAAAAAAAAAAAAAAAAAAAAAAAAAAATAAAAAAAAAATTAATGAAATATATGTGAATTAAACTGAGCCACTCTTTGGAATGATATTTCCCAGGCAGCACATCCATATGGGCCCGTAAGGGCAAAAGTGGGTCAGGGATATAGATCTATAAGGGCTATCCATATGGGCCCGCATAGAATGTCCACTTTTTTTTCTATATGGGCCCATATGGGCTATTTATATATATCTATATGGATGTCTTTATCGATATATAAAGATATCTATAAGGATCTATGTGGATGCCTATGTAGATCTATAATGATATCTATATGGGCCCGCATAGAATGTCCACTTTTTTTTCCATATGGGCCCATAAGGGTTATCTTTATATATCTATATAGATGTCTATGACTATCTATAAAGATATATCTATATAGATCTATGTGGATGCACATGTAGATCTATAATGACATCTATATGGGCCCGCATAGAATGTCCACTTTTTTTCCATATGGGCCCACATGGGCTATTTTTAAGTATCTACATGGGTGCATATGTCGATCTATAAAGGTACCTATATGGGTCTATTTGGATGCACATGTAGATCTATAATGATATCTATATGGGCCCGCATAGAATGTCCACTTTTTGTCCCATATAGGCCCATTTAAGCTGTTTACATAGATCATTAAGGATTTATAATGTGATCTTTATAAATTTCTAGGTCTCTGATTTAAGAAGACACTTTACTTATTTGAAAACATATGTTCCGTAATGTTAAACCTAAGTTTTTGAATTTCTCATTTAAATTTGAATATTTTTTAATGTTTTCTTTCTGCATTGTATAACTGAACTCAATGTTAAACCTAGTTCTTGAATTTCTCATTAAAATTTGAATATTTTAAAATGTTTTCTTTCTGCATTGTATAGCTGAACTCAATCTCTAAAGGGACCATTTTGTATTTTTTCAATTTGTTTGTAATTTTTTAAAGGTACTTTCATCTTCGAAACCGGTTCCGAAAGTGTAAATACCTTTACTAAAAAAAATTTGGTACCAAAATCCAAGAAGTAAAACTAGTGATATGATATCGACGTCAGTTTCCTATGCAGAAAAAGTCATTTTGAAAATATTTAAATTTAAACGAGAAATTAAAAAATAACCTATCCATAACATTACAAAGCCCATGTTTTCAAGTAAATGAAGGGGATTCGTCACTCATTTGAAAACATGTGTTTCATAATGTTAACTTTATGGACGCTATTTTTGAATTTCACTTAAATTTAAATATTTTTTTTCTACATATAGGATAGCTGAACTTGTTTTCTAATTGAACAATTTTGTAATTTTTTTTTTTTTTTTTTTTTTTTTTGTTACAGATCTTCAGGTATATTTTCATTTTCAAAACTGTTTTTGAAAATGAAGGTATTATCAAAGTATTATGGAATTAGCTGGAAAATAATCAAATTTTATTTATCTACTTTATGTAGCTCAATAAATTTAATAAATGGAAATCATGTATGCACAGTACAGCCTGAGAATTTTGTCTACTGGATCATACAGTGTACATGCCATACACACTTCAGACAAATTTAAAATGTTACTTTTTTACTAAAATAAATTAATAAATCAACCAAGGTAGGGCACCAATGGCCCATTATCTTTATTTCTCTTACCTGTTTTGTGAAAATCAAAAAAGAGACGTTCAACATCCTAGTGATCTTGAAAGCTTCACAAATGCTGTAATGAAAGAGACTGACAACCAGGGATGTAGTGGAGGGTGTATGTCACATACCCTCTGGATTTTTTTTAAGGAACACCGTATACCCTCTCTTTCTCAAGAAAGTCATAGTAAATACACTCTAGGGTATACCCTCTGCCTTGAGCATATACCCTCTGCTTAAAGTATATGCCCCCCCCCTTTTTTAACGACTACACCACTGCTGACTACTTGGGGCAAGTGATCATGGCTATCATCCTCCATGCACAAAATTTCTCTTCTGGGGGGGTCAAAAGCATCCCCAGATCTTGTGATTTTATGGTTAATGGAAGTACATTGTTACATATGAAATGTCTCATAATTTTAAACAATATATGTTTGCAATAAATTCATTCATATTTTTTCACAAATATGATTGTTTCTAAACAGTACATAATTTTTCAATCATCAAATTAAAAATAAAAAAATACTATCAAATTTAATTTGTTTAAAACCCATATTCCAATTTACTTTTTATTTAAGTTAAAATAATTTAAGCATAATGAAAAACATTTAATGCATATAATTCAATTCCCAGAAGATTAATTTACATGTACTTACAACAATATAAACTATTCAGCACCTCTGACTGATATTCCATCAATAAGGACTTTAATAAAATAAGAGCACAGTAATATCTTTGGCATGCAGCTAATATAAAAATATTGCTTTTCCATACTATACTTACTTTGCTAACCTTAATTTACCAATGACAGGATTCTCACTGATGATTTATTATTATTATTATTCAATATTTCTAAATAATAATTTACTTTGAAGATTAATTTGTTGAAATAGTGTCAGAGAGAAAATAATTACCAATGGCAGTCATGTAAATTTGAAATGAAAATGAAACAGACTAAATAAAATAGCAACACAATTCACTTGGTTTATGGTATGTCACTCCATTTATTGAAAATACAATTTATATATTCATATATATGTATTTCTATAGACTATATAAGAATAGTTATCTTGTAGCATAGTTCTATTTTTCATACAGTTTTAGATGGGTGCTGCACCCTCTTTGTAGTTTCATTTAGCCTCTATAAAAGGAGAAAAATTCCTATAAAAATCTAAAATCCTATGAGCAAGCACTCTGCTGTTCTTTACTTCTAGGAGAAAATCAATAGATATAGTTATTCGAATTTTTACAAACAATATGCATCATTGCAGAAGAAAGTTCATGAAGTATAAACAAACATTCTTTTCCCTCTTCAAATGCATAACTTTACATTCAAGATCATCAATGCAGGATTCTTCAGCTTCGTATAAATTTGAATCAAGATTCCATGTCAGGTACAAATGAATTGCTCCAAGCATCTGGTTAATGTCACCACCTATTTTTAAAATATAAGGATTAAATTTTTAAGATTTAAAATTGTTTGTGCAGAAATAATTTTATCTAAAAATTAAGAAATATAATAATAATAACAATAATAAAAAACATTTTACACAGTAGAAACAGTCAATTATAACAGTAACACTATCCATTTAATTCAGTTTTGCAAGGCAAAAGCTTGATTTGAAAAATTGATGCATTAAAAACCAATAAATTCACCAGGAAGATTTTTTTTTCTCCTTTTTCAAATGTAAAATTGTGTTGGAGTGAGTATATATATCAGGGTTGGTATAAAAACCGGTTTTTTTGGGAAAAAAAAAAAAAAAAAAAAAAAAAAAAAACGGGGTTTTTTGGTTTAAACCAAGTTTTTTTGGTTTAAACCGGGTTTTTTTCAAATCATTATTTAAATAGCATTTGCAACAAAAATAACTTGAGTCTTAGAAAGTCATGAGGATCTTTTGTAATTAATAGTTAATTAATGTTAAACATTCACATTAGTATTTATTTTTTTGATAATTAAATAACTAAAGCATAAAAATTTATAATTAAATTATCTTATGTTTAGGTTTCTATAGGAAAATATTCAGTTAGTAAAAAAAAAAAAAAAAAAAAAAAAAAAAAAAAAAAAAAAAAAACCTATTAATTTATTAGTATACTTATATAAACCTTTTAGATAATAATTTAAGAAATAATTATATGCAGGTTGATAATGAAGAACATAGTAAAGGGCAAACAAACATATTTTACTAAATTAACAGAAATAAGCTGAAATAGAAAACATTTCCTTGTGCATAATTTAGAAATTATTTACAGTATTAACATCAACAAATGATTATTAATCTCTTACAACATATACAGTCAAATCTGCCTAAGTCGGAAATCTGTCTAAGGCGGAAACATTTCAAAGTCCCACATTTATAAGCATAGAGATTTCCGAGAAATCTGTCTAAGACGGAAAGAATCTGTGTAACGCGGAACCAGACATTCACTTTAGGTCCCAGGTAGCAAATTTACTGTTTAAGACGGAAGAAAATTTTCCTGCGAAATATAAATGGAAAGAAATCTCATCTTTTAATATTGAATTGTATAGTATAGCAATGTTAAATTCAGATACTTTTCTCCGGAGGGGAGGGAAATTATAGAGTTCTGCGGAAGGGTGGGAATTGTACCTTCCGACCATTGAAATGCAAAATTTCAAATTTTTCGGGGGGGGGGGGGGGGGGAGGGGGGGGGAGAGGTCATATTTTATTGCTCTGGGGCCACTCTCTGAATTCAACACCGTAGTCGCATTTCTAGAGGTTATGAAAAAGCGTCACCGACTGCTGACAGAACTTTGGGGATGATTTTATTATTATATATGACTGGGAACTGTTGAACAACGGGTGTACTAGTGTGTAGGTGTACTATCAATTTGTAGTATAAATTATTATTACTATGAATATATAAAAATATGTAAAGATTTCATGTCTAATTAATTTTTAAAAAATTTAAAGGTACGTTAGTTTTAACTTTTAGCCAAAGAAATGTTTAATATCCTGTGAACGGTATGCCTATAAAGTTTTTCTGTCTAAGCCGGAAATATGTCTAAGGCGGAATTTTATTTCAGTCCCGAGCGATTCCGCCTTAGACAGATTTCACTGTATTTACTTAAAAAATATCAATATGCATTTTATTAATGCTAAAAAATACATGTGTATTGACTTACTTGATACATCAACGAATGTAATGCTTACACAAATTCAGGCATAGGCTTAGAAAAATTATTATTATTATTATTACCTTTTTTTTTTAAATACAAACTTTATTTTTTCTGTTTCTTTGTTCTTCAAAAGGTGAAGATTTAGCATAACATTTTATTATCTGTGCAAGCACCGAGTTACATGGATATTTTTGTTTTGTAAAATTTAATGTACCCTTTTTTCTTGTTCACATAGTTCACTTTGACTGTATTGTGGTTCAAGCATGTATACATAAAAGGGCATGGGTGTTAGGGCTATTTTATACCTGGACTAAAAAACTATGAGACTTCTTTATTTAAATTTTTTTTCTCTTAATATTTTTGAAGACCTGTCCAATTATAAAGTGCATTAGTAATGGAACTTATTACTAGGGATGCACCGAATATTCGGTATCTATTCGGTATTCGGCCTATTCGGCCATGTTACCGAATATTCGGTTAGGCCGAATATTAAACTATTCAGTTGAGCCGAATATTCAGCTTGGCCGAATATCAAAGTATTCGGCCATTCAATACTTAATAAAAACTTTTCACTATTTCTACTTTTAACTGTCAATTTTTCAATTTATATTTAAAACAATTAGAAACAAAATCATTTTTAAATAAAATAGAATGTTTTTACATTATTTATTTGCTGTTTGTAAAGTATAACTTAAGAAAATTAAACATGAGAAGGATTAAAATGGTGATTTATTAGGATTCTCCTTAGGAATAAATTATGTGCAGATACAAGTTTCTAAATTTTGTTTAGTAAATAATCTGTTTCTTGCTTTCCCCCAAATAAGTCCTTTAAAAGAAAAAAAAAAACAACTTTTGAGATTAGTAATAGCTATCAAGGCAGACAATTTTTGTTCTTGAAACCATAATCATAATCAACTTATTGAGTCATAAGTACATTCTATTTCATCTCACTCTAGGTCAAAACTTGTGTGTTCGTTTATTATATTAACAATAAATAAGATAACATATTTTCAACTCACATGCTTTGATTTCTGTAAAATATGATATGATGGGAAGGGTGGAAAATACCACCATTCATAAGAAAAGAACTATGAGCCAAACATGCCTTTATTCAAAATTAAGTTGAAAGTATTTGTACTTTATATTGAAAAAAATTTGCTTTGAGTTATTTAAAAAGGACAATTATCAGACTGTAAAATTTTTCTTCGGCCATTTTATCATTATTTGATTTTAAAATGTTTGTTTTGATTCGTAGGAAATTTTATTAATTAAAGTTTCATAATTGTGCTTCTTAAATAACTCAAGGCAGATTTTTTTTCAATACTAAATGTTCTTATAAAAAGTAACATTTTAATACCTTTAAATTTTAAAATATAAAAAGAATTTGTAAAGCCGAATATTCGGTATTCGGCCGAATATTTAACTATTCGGCTGGCCGAATATTCGGTATTCGGCCCAACAATTACTATTCGGCTAGCCGAATATTTGGTATTCGGTTCACCTGTTGGCCGAATATTCGGCATTCGGTATTCGGCCAAAATCACTATTCGGTGCATCCCTACTTATTACTTTAGATATTATCCAGGGCAACTGCAATAGAATTTAACAGTTTAAACATATCTTCAACATTTCTTTTAAAATTAAAATTAGAGAGATACGAGCTTTTGAATATTTTTATCAATAACATTCCTATTTTCTACACAAATTTTAAGTAAAGTGGGGCAATTTTTAAGGTAAACATCTAAAGCATCTGAAAATGAATCACACCTAATATTATAAGGAAGAGCTAATTTGACAGCATTTACATTGCATGCAATTTTTACATTTCACTCTTAAACATTATTTTGATGTATTTCTTATTCCCTCAAATGAAAACCAGATTATATTTTCCTTTCTCCTAGTTTTAGACATTCTTTTATTTCAATATATATAAGTAGCTTTCTTAAAATAAAATACAATACAAAGTAACTAGAAACAGAAAAAAAATAATGTAAAAACTGCAAATCCAATCTAAGAAAAACCAAAGCTTACTAAAACCAATAGCTATGGAACAGAGAAAATTCATAGCTAATCATTCATTAGCATACAGAACAAGAGTAACCAATGGAAAGAATGACTTATGATTATGTCATTATTGATGCTTTGATATATGATGCAATTCTTAGTAAATCATAATCAAGCTATCTAAGCAGTAAAATTGCATTTTTGGCTGGCATATGCCATTTTTGCATTTTAAAAAAAATAAAAGGTTTAAAAAAGAATTAAAACTAACTACCTTTTTTTATCCTCCACAGTTCACTCTAGAAAAATATTTTGCCATGTCAATTTATAGCTAGTAAGAAAAATTAGATTGATTAAAGATGTTTGTCACTTTAAAAATTTAATTTGTCTTTAGCTTTGCTTGTAGCTACTCCATAACTTTGATTTTGCACATTTTAATAATGTGTAAAATAAATGAAAACATTAGGGAAAAGGGAAAAAAACAAATTAAAAAAAACCAGCATAGTTTTTTTAAAAAAACCACTTGGTTTAAACCACGGTTTAAACCAGCGTGGTTTAAACCAATATATTATTTATATATATAGTATATATATATATATATATATATATATATATATATATACATATTTATTTAACTAAGCTTCAATTTGTATTTTTTAAGTGGTTAAAAATCTTTTAAAAAGTGTAATCAAAATGGGAAAAATAAAAAGATACCCAGTAAAAGAGATCTATATGCAAAGAAAAAAATATGTAAATATATGAAAAAGTATGTACCCAGAAACATAATTTTAATTTACAAGTTAATAGTATTCTTATTTGACTACCATGGGATTTTATAACAAAAATATAATGTACCTAGATAGTTAAAAGTAATAGTTTTGGACTGTAATTCATCTTTTTTATTTATTATTTCCACTTTCATTTCACAGTTTATTTTAAAAATTAAGACGACAATGAATGATTTTTTTTTTTTTTTCATTTATAGATCAATTGCTATGAGGCATTGCACATTTAATGAATTTATAAATAAACAAGCTGATCTGCTTGACGTTGTCCAGTGTCAGTTCCTTAAATAAAACTTAAAACTTTGTATGATTTAATATTTAAAAAAAAATCTTTAAACCTAGCTTCAGGGACCTTCTGCTGAGTCTAGTGCATTCATAATAAACCTTTTTTCTGAACTAACCTGTGACATGGGTCCCCACTACGTAATGCAGCATGTACTGAAAATGTTCTGCATTTACCAGAGACTATCAAAAACAAAGTTGAATGAACCAAACCTCGTAGTAATCCATAGAATAAGAAAAACTAATGCCTTATTAAAGTTTTAAAAAAGTTGGTCACCAAAGTCTAAGATAAACTTTTATAATACAGAAAGCAGCTGAATTGTAATCTAAATTGAATGAGCCAAATCTGTTTTAACATTATTGGATCCTTAGAAATGTGAGAAAGAATGTATCCTCCAGTGATGGAAAGTTCCCCCCCCCCCTGTAAATTTAATGAATTACTATTAACATAATGTTTAATAAATGGATGAAATTTCTAATCTAAAGTTATCTTATACTATAATGCGAGCAAAAATTGTGTGTGTGGGGGGGGGTAAATTTTATCTCAAAAACGGCTCTAACGATTTTCGCAAAAATTTGGATTTTACCATTTTCGGGCACGAGAAGACCATTGGGCTAGGTCACATGTTCGAGAAAATTCGATTATTGGGTCATTTTGGGTCATAATGGGTCAAGACCAAGCTATTTATATCTAGAGAACGGCTGGATCGTTTTTAAGGAAATTTTCTATCCAATCGTTTTTTGGCACAACAAAACTATTGGGCTGGGTCACATGTTCGAAAAATTTCCATTAGTGGGTCATTTTTGGGTCATTATGGGTCAAGCCATTTTTATCTAAAAAACGGCTCTAACGATTTTGACCAAATTTTATATTGTATCGTTTTAGATTACAAGAAGTCCATTGGGTTAGGTAACATGTTCGAGAAAATTCGGTTAGTGGGTCATTTTTGGGGTCATTGTGGGTCATGCTATTTTTATCTAGAGATTTTCTCACGCAATTTTGACTAAAAATTGCATTCTATGGTTTTCGGGCACGAGAAAAACATTGGGCTAGGTTACATGTTCGAGAAAAAATTTTAATGGGTCATATTGGGTCATTAAGAGTCTGGGTCAAGCTATTTATATTTAAAGAACGGCGTGATGGATTATAACGAAATTTTGTATGTAACAGTTTTTTGACATGAGAAAACTAATGGGCTAAATCACATGTTTGAGAAATTTCGACTATGAGGGTCATTTGTGGGTCATGATGGGTCATAATGGGTCATGGTCAAGCTATATCTAAAGAGCAGGTGGATCGATTTTAATAATATTTTGTATGCAACATTTTTTTGGCACGATAAAATCATTGGACTAGGTTACATGTTCGAAAAATTTCGATTAATGGGTCATTTTGGATCATAAAGGGCCTGGGTCAAGCTATATATAATTAAAGAACGGCAGGATCAATTTTAACGAAATTCTGTATGTAACAATTTTTAGAAACGAGAAAACTAATGGACTTAGTCACATATTCGAGAGCTTTCGATTATAAGGGTCATTTGTGGGTCTTAATGGGTCAATGTCAAGTTATATCTAAAGAATGGGTGGGTCGATTTTAACGAAATTTTGTATACAACATATTGTTGGCATGAGAAAATCATTGGGGTAGGTCACATGTTCGAGAAATTTCGATTAGTGGGCCACTTTTGGGTCATTCTAATTTTATCTAGACAACGTTTCGCGTAATTTTGACTAAATTTTGTATTTTATCGTTTTCGGGCACAAGAAAATCATTGGGTTATGACAGATTTTTGAGAAAATTCGATAAATGGGTCATTTTGGATCATAAGGGGTCAGGGTCAAACTAACTATATCTAAAAATCGGCTCAATCGATTTTATCTAAATTTTGTATCTAATGTTTTTCGGCATGCTAATACTAATGAGCTAGGCCACACGTTCGAGAGATTTCGATTATAAGGGTCATTTATTGGTCATGATGGGTCATGCTAATTTTATATAGAAAATGGTACTCACCATTTTGACTATACTTTGTATTATATCGTTTTTGAGCAAGAGAAAACCATTTGGATGGATACATGCTCGCGAAAATTCGATTAGTGGGTCATTTTGGGTCTTAATGAGCTAGGGTCATTCTAATTATATATAACAACGACTCAATCAATTTTACCTAAATTTTGAAACAAAACGTTTTTTGTCATGAGAAGACTATTGGGCTGAGTCGTTTGTTAAACAAAATTATATTAGTGGGTCATTTCGCTTCATTGCTGAATGCTGCCAAGCTAATTTTACCTAAAAAAATGGTTTAAACGATTTTGATTCAATTTTATCTTCTACTGTTTTTGATTACCTGAAGACGATTGAGCTATGTCACATGCTTGATCAAATTTGATTAGTGGCTCATTTTGGGTAATACGGGTCAGGGTCACGAGAATATGGCAAAATCCAATAACTTGGTGATATTTGACAAAATATCGGCGACATATGGCTAAAAAATCGACTACAAAAATTACGAAAACCAAAACACGTATTTGGAGCCAAATGAAAGAATGCCTCCAAATTTGGCTATATCTAGCAGAAAATATTGTCTTTCAGAATGTAAAGAATTTTTTTATACATTCTTACGAGGATTCGAGATGCATGGTTAAATCAATCAGAGTCGAGCTAAAAAAGTGATTTAGATCGATGTCCTTTCGTTGTAAATTTTAAAATAAAGTAAAATTTATAAACATGCGCATAAAAACATAGTTTTCTTATTCGTTATTTTTCTCAATAAACAACATGTTTTACAGTAATAACACCGAGTGAATGACACAGTGAAGATACTATATCGAGTTGAACACAAAGTTAATTTTGACCGAGCTAAGCTCAGTCTCCCCTGCTAGTGTGATTTTTAATTTTCAGCTGCAGTGAGTAAACATAACTTTTCGAAAACACTGGCAGTATTCAAAATGTACACAAAAAAGGTGGCAGCTGAAGTATAAAGAAGGACCAGACATAGGGGACAAAGGTGTATTAACAGGAATGTAGCTGGCTATAAGAAAAATTTTTAAAAAAAATAACTTAAAAGCAGTTAAAGAATGCTAGAACTGTCAAAGAAAATTTCAATACAATTAGAGCATTGTTAAAGAAATTGCAATAAAGACCTAAAGAAGGAAATTAAAATTCAAACTTAGCAGTAGCTGAAATCTGGAAAATTGTTTTGTTATTCATATAATACCTGGGGGACCGAAGAAATTACTAGGTATGCACCGAATAGTGCTTTTGGCTGAATACCAAACATTCGGTCAACACATGAACCAAATATTGAATATTCGGCTACCCAAATAGTAATTGTCGGACCGAATACTGAATATTTGGCCAGCCGAATACCGAATATTTGGCTTTCCAAATACTTTTTATATTTCAAAGTTTAAAGGTATTAAAACTTAAAACATTACTTTTTAAACAATTTTACATAATATTTAATAAAAGAAACTTATATTTTGATAAACTAGAGCTTTTTATAGAGCATTTAGAGTTGAAAAAAAACCTGCTGTGAGTTTTTTAAGAAGCACAATTATGAGACTTTGTTAATTAATAAAATTTTAAATTTCATGGTTAATTCTATGAATTAAAACAAATATTTTGAAATCAAAGTGAAATAATGAAAAAATGGTCAATGAAAAAATTTAGTCTCATAATTGTCCTTTTTAAATAACTCAAGGCAATTTTTTTTCAATATAAAGTACAAATACTTTAAACTGAATTCTGATTAAAGGAGTGTCTAGCTCACAGATTTCTTTTCTTATGAATGGTGGCATTTTCCACCCTTCCTTTCATATCATATTTTAAAGAAACCAAAGAGAGTGAGATGAAAAATTAAGTACTTATCAGACTTGTATAAAATCAAAAACTTTCTGTGCACGTAATATTGGTTCAAAAACTTTCTGCAAGTTAATATAATGTCTAATAAAATACGCATTATATTATTTTAGTATGGATGAAATTTGCTTTTATTATGCAATTCATGGAAGTAATTCACTTTTGTTACGCGATTCATAAATGTAGTTCACGTTTTTTATGCGATTCATGCATGTAATTTGCATTTTTTACAGGATTTATGGATGTAATTCTTTTTTATGCGATTTATAGACATAATTAACTTTTTTATGTGATCGGTCGACGAAATTCGCATTTTTTTAAAGCAATCTGTCGGCGAAATTGACATTTCTTATGCGATTTATGGACATAATTCTCTATTTTTAAGCGATTCATGGATATAATGGGCTCTTTGAGCTTTATGTTGACAATATTCGTGTTTTTTGAGCTATCTTCTGATGAAATTTGCATTTTTTTCAGCGATCTGTCGATGAAATTCACAATTTTTATGCAATCTGTCGACATAATTCGCATCTTTTGTGATTTATGAACGTAATTCGTGTTTTTTATGCAAATTGTAAACGTAATTTGTGTTTTTTACATGAATTGTCAACATATTTCATGTTTTTTACACGATTCATGAAATAATTTGTGTTTCTTGTGCGATTCATTGATGTAATTTGTGGTTTTTTTAGATTCATGGTCGTAATTTGTGGTTTTTACGAGATTCATGGACATAATTTGCAGTTTTTATGAGAACCACGCACAAAATTCGCGATTTTTACAATAATCCATGTTTTCAATTCGGAGGTATATTTTAATTGAAAATGAGACGCTTAATCCGATGCAGCAAACTGTTAGTTAATATGATTATTATTTTTGGAGTTATAAAGATGTTTCTTTTATGTAGTTTGGTACTTCTTGAGTAGTTTGGCGTTTTACATAATTTGTTGAAATTGGTGCATCAGCAATTCATTAATAGAGTATTACTAAGTGTATTAACAACATTTAAATTTAGTTTTGGAATTGAAATACATTGTATAAATAGTTTTCACATATTTTATTTTCATATGCATATAAATGATGGGTAAGTATTACGATGGCCTCCAACGACTAGTTTTCATGATATTTTGACAAAATTGGAGATTTTTTTTGTGAACGGTTGATGAAATAGATTTTTTATGACAACCGACTGTCAATATTCGCAATTTTTAGTATCTGAAATTTTGGACCAGGGTTGGGTTTTTGACATGACAAAGGTTTAAACCGGTTAAAACTGTCAAAAACCTGTCAAAAACCCATAGAGTTGCAATCTGCTGCAGTGTGTTAGAATTTGTTTAGGAAACAAATTTTAAAACTAGCAACAGTTGCCATACATTATGTTGAAATTTAATTATATTATGGGTAATTAGCAGGTCTTAAAATACTTTAAATTAATAAAAATTAAGGTAAAAATGTCAGATTTCAAATCTCAGAAATTTATCTCAAAATGGACATGTAGAAATATTTGCAGAAAAATTATGTTTAAATATCTTGTTTATTTATTATTATTATTATTTTAATACTTAAAAATTTTTAAAGTTATTTAGTGTGCATTTTGACATAGCTAATATTTATAACGAACAAGTTAAGTGTCACAAATACAGGATTTCTAAAAGTGTTGAACTTTATAGTTTATACACGTGTTTAATATATATATATTTTTAATGCTATACACATTATATACATAATATCCAGCAGGCTAATTTGAATTTAAATATAATCAGTGCTTAATTTGCGCCGGAGCTCACCGGAGCTCAGCTCCGGTACTTTTTTGATTTTGGTGGATGTTTAAATATTTTCAGAATTCACCGGAGCCCTCCGAACAGCGCTTCCGAAAAGCCGAAGCCTAAATTATGTTTTCCTTTTCCTCCCATTTCTTAAAACGTCGCGGTCGCGTTATTGCCTCCCAAAACGACGTTTGTGACGTAGTAACGTATCGCATATCTAGGAGCCTAGTGTCCTTCCCCAAGTATTGACTCAATGGTTTCCGAGGCGGTGACAAAAAACTGAATACCACCAGAATAAACTATAACCGTATCTACTGCTCACGTTTTTATTTACGCGCGGTGGATTTGTGCAAGTTATTTTTCTGATTTATTGTTATTTTTGCTCAATTAATGTTAAGTTTTGTTTTATTTATTATTAAGTTTTAAATTGAAATATAAGCAAGCGGAAAAAAAATCATTTTTTATTTTAAAGTTTCTCCCCTTTCTAAAAATTCTTACTAATTAATTAAAATTATACATACTAACAATCTATAAAATAGGTCTAAATTTGCAATTTTTGAAATATTTATTTTTTTTAAGTCAAATTAGAGCCGTTTTCTTCTACAGCTCTGCAAATAATGTATGAAATGCAAAAGGTCTACGGGAAAAAGATGGAGAAATATGCTTCGGTAATTACTACACTTACAAAATATTAGAGATCCTGTACTTTTCTTGTTAGAAATTAAGCCCTGAATATAATGCATATTATTTATTATATTTATGATTATTGCACATCATTATAAACCATTTTTATCTCTATCCCCCCCCCCCCTCAACACACACACATTAATAGTACTAAGAATATAAATAATGTTTACTTTCAAAGGAAGATAAGACAAGAAGTAATTATTCAACAACTGAATGCTTAAGATATTTAATAAAATTTTATAGTATTCAGTGAAAAAAAAAAAGTATTTGCATAAACTATAATTTTTCAGCATAGTACATAAATAGGCTGAATATTGTAAACAGATATTCAGATTTTTTTTATTATCTTTATTTTAGTTAAAAATTAAAAAAATGACTGACGATTTAAAATTTACCGATTTTTCTGAAAAACTAACAATTATAAAAGTCAAAACAGAAAAAAATTACACTGATCTATGAAATACTTTTATAACAAAAAATATTATATGGTTTTTTTATTGTTATTATCTAATTAAATACATAATTTTAACAAATAAAACATTGAATAAATATTTCCAATTAATTTGATTACATAATGAAAATCAATCCAAATGAAAACTATCAAATTAGAAATTTAGTACAATAATCCAATTCATTTGCTCACATAGCATAAGGTAGCAAATAACCAGTTTTGAACCCTTTTCTGTTCCTAATCAATTACGGAGTTTTGAATGAATTAGTCCGAAATTGGAAAACACTCATTCTATTGCAGCAGCACTGGCAGGACATGATAAAAGTTGTTCGGCTACTGATACTAAATCAGAAGTTGGATCAGACTTGAAAAATTTGCATTTGTTTAAGTCTTCTAAGATTTTGTTTACTATTCAAAATATGTTTCTTCAAAAATTTAAATTTATTTTTTCTAGAACATATTTAGAAACATTTTCTTTATTAAAAGCAAATAAATTATACTTATTAAATATAAATATATGAAGATTATATATATATGTAAATAAATATTTTTATTTACATATAAATGTAGGTTTTTGATATGACGGTTTAAACTATCAAAAACTGTCGCATGTTAAAAACTTGCCAACCATGTTTTGAACTGATTAATTTTTAATGTTTTTGGCATAAAATGTCTTAAATTTTTGGAAAATTCAAAAATCGGCTCTGCTTTTAATTGTGCGGTAACGGTAAATAATTCGTACATAAAATTAGGAGAATATTTTAAATTTTCTGGTACTTAAAAAAAGTTACAAAAATAAAAATTGTTCCTTTCATAAAATTTTTTGTGCACAGCTTGAGTCTATATTATACAACTGTGGATGCAACTATGATTTCTAAATGTAGTTGAACTTCGATTTAACAAATCTCAATTTATTAAATCTCTCAATTTAACGAATTTTTCTTATTCTTCTTTCAATTTAACAAAGTTATAATTTCGATTTATTAAATAACATTCAATTTAAAAAAATTAAAAATTGAAAATTGAAATTTTTTAATATGCATAAAAAAAATTTTCAATGACCCTCGATTGTCAATTTTCTAAACTTTTGCTTTATAAAGCAGAATTACCTATATGCCAAGATACATGCTACAGAGAGATTTCATTTTAAATACATGTAAAATAAAGTTTTTTTTTTTTTTTGGGGGGGGGGGGGGGGTGAGAGGAATTAGCCAGATTTTATGGTAATAGCATTTAATTCATAAAACTTCAAATAAAAAAAAATGTACTTACATAAATTAAATGTAGCTGAACATCCTTTTAAGAATAAACTGAGAATTACGATGGCTATGAGGCTAAGTGTCAAACTTGATAGTAAATCCTATGGAAATCAAAATGCATGTATAATAATATACAAAATTTGAATATTTAAATTTCATTTTTAATACATAATGTTCTGAATTTCTTTTGTGCAATAAACTAAAATTTTAAAGCATTTTAAAAAAATGTAGTTGAAAATGTTAGCAGTATTATTAAAGGAAGTTATAGAAGATCAGAAATCAACATTATATTTAACTTTTTAGATTATTGCACAAGTAGAAATAATCTTCCATAAGAACTTTTGAGTTACCAAATTTATAAACACTTCAAAATTCTCAAAAAACAAAATAAGTCAGTTGACCTTTTATCCAGACTCTTCGGAACCTTTTATCCGAACACATAGGAGCCAACTTTGGTCCCAAAGCAGGGCCACAAGGGCAGTTGTTTGACGGGTGAACACGTGATGTGCCAGGCAAAAAAGCGAATTCAATAAACTAGGGAGTCTACGTCATAGTGCCGGAAGCTGATGCAATTTGAGCATTTTAATACAAATTCAGAGCACTTTAGACTTCTTACCACTTTAAAACAAAATTCGAGATTTTCCTATGCATGATCGACGAAAATTGCAATTCTTCTTAGCATGATCGCAAAATTCACGATTTTTCCTCGCTTGATCAGCAAAACTTATGATTTTTCTGCACTTGATCGACGGAATTCACGATTTTTACGAAGCCGATCGACGAAATTTGCGATTTTTTTTTTTTTTTTTTGCACCTGACCAAAAAAATTCACAATTTTTACGAAGCTGATTGACGAAATTTGTGATTTTTCAACGACTAATTGACGAAATTTGCAATTTTTACAAGACTTATTGATGAAATTTACGGTTTTTCTTCACATGAATGACAAAATTTAGGATTTCCCTTCGCATGACAGTTGAAATCTTTTATTCCCATTCAAAAGATTCAAAATTTTTACAAATCCGATCGTCGATATTTGTGATTTTTACAAAGCTTATCGACGAAGTTTGCAATTTTTACTCGCATAATCAATAAAATTCACATTTTTCCACATCTGATTGACAAAATTTGCGATTTTCCCACATTTGATCAATAAAATTTGCATTTTTTACAAAGCTGATCGACGAAATTTGCTTATTTTACATAGCTGATCCAGGAAATTTGCGATTTTTACAAAGCTAATCGACGAAATTTGCGACTTTTCCGTTTCAGATCGGCGAAATTCTTGATTTTTCCACGATTACTAATAGAAAAAATTCACAATTTTTACGAAGCGGATCGCCAATTTTTTCAATTTTTCTGCACCCGATCGACGAAATTTTGAATTTTTTTATAGCCTGATTGATACATTTAGGGATTTTTCTATGTCTAATCAACAAAACTCGCAATATTCTCGTCACGAACTAACGAAATTTGCAATTTTTTGGAATCCAATCAACAGAATTCACGCCTTTTCCACCTTTAAGTGACGAAAGATGCAATTTTTTGCGCCCGATCAACGAAATTCACGATTTTTGTACTAAATCTGAAGAAATCTGCATTTTTTATGCGACAAGATGAAACTCACGATTTTTTCTATGGATAAATTGGCGAAATTCACGATGCTTTCGCAGCCGATCAAGGGAATATTAAAATTTTCAGGGCGACATCGTCAAGTTTGTGATTTTTCCGGGCCTTTATCAACGAAATTTGTGATTATTTTGTCCCAGATCGACAAATTTTGACATTTTTTGTGTCCGATCAACGGAAATTGCATTTTTTCTCGTGATAAATCGAGAAAACATGCTTTTTTTTTGCAACCAATGAATTTAATTCGCAATTTTTTCGAGCATCATAAACTGAAGATTTTTATCTTGCACGATCAACGAATTGTGAGATTTTCCGTGCCCGGTCGACAAAACTTGCGAATTTTCCGTTCCCGATCGGGGAAATTTATTTTTTTCCAAGCCTCATGGGCAAAATTCTTGATTTTTCCATATCTGATAAGCGAAACCTGTGATTTTTCAGAGCCATATCAACAAAGCTCGCTTTTTACGTCCATGATGAATAATGAGTTTTGCGTTTTAATTTGTGCCGATCAATGAAATTTGTGATTCTTAAGTGAAAAAATTTTATGTTTTCCCGCGATAAAGTAACGAAATTTATGATTTTTTTCCTGCAACATATGCACAAAAATTGCAATTTTTTCCAGTTGTAAATTGACGAAATTCACGGGCCATACGTTAACCCATCGCAGGCTACAGGTTGCACATTCCTAGTTTAACACATAAATTGCAAAAAAAATGGGTATGAGACAAAAAATTTGGTTTATTACACATGAAAATAACAGTTTGCTCTATCATCGCAGGAATAAATATCAAATCAAATAAAAGTATCTTAAAGAATATTTTAAAAAAAATCAAAGAATAGTGCAATACAAACTACATTGAAGTGAAGATAGTAAATTACAGTAGTGTTCATTCTAGGCCTTTTTTAAAGGGTGCAGCACCCTGCCCTTTTTCAAAATTTCAAAATGCACCCTGCCCTTTTTAAAATTAGCAAAATGCACCACTGGTTTTACCCAGAGATTTTTTTAAAATATTTATTTTATTCCGTAGTATTTCTAAATCTGTGTGTCCAAAAATGATAGATTTTTTTCATTTCTTAAAGAAAAAGAACATCAAACTATTCAATCATGGTTTAATTTAATAGTATTTTTAATTTTTACATCATAAAATCATTCAAAATTAACATTTCTTGCTTTATAATATTTAAAATTATGTATTTTCTCGCTTTCTTTTTGTCCCTTCTAAAGGGAATAAGAAATTTTTTCTTGCAAAAGTGCCCTTTTCTGCTGCAGTAGTGCCCTTTTTAGTGAATAGCACCATGCCCTTTTTATTTCTAGAGTGAACACTAAATTACAGTAAATGAAATTATTCAAGTTTTATGATAATTTCATTTTATTTCTGCTTTTTTGCTGCTATCTTTGAGCAAAATTTGAGTTATTTTACTCTACTTTGCAAAAATGCATGATTTTTGAAATTTGCGTTTTTCCTTGCAATCCTTTGCCAAAATTCCCATTTTTCCCACTATCCTTTGACAGAATTTTCTTTTTTTCTGATACCTTAAAAAGAAATTAAAGTTTTTTTCATGACTATTTTTTGGCGAAATTTGCGTCTTTACCATGATTTTTTTTAGACTTGCCAAAATCTGCAAATTCCTAGCGCTTTTTCGACAGAATATGCATTTTTTTCAGTCATTCTTTGAACGAATCAGCTACTCCCCCCGCTATTATTTGCAAAATTCATAATTTTCTGCGATCTTTGCGAAAATCCGCATTTATCTCTCAATTCTTTAACAGAATTTGCGTTTCCCCCCCCCCCCCTATCTTAGAATAAATTCTTTTTTTTTTTTTTTTTTTTTGTGATTCTTTGACAGAATGTGTGCTTTTCAAACTACTTTCTGATGAAATTTTGCATGATCTTTTGATGATGTTCATGTTTTTTCCACAATCCTTTAACAAAATTGATCTTTTTTTGCGAACCTTTGACAAAACTGGTGTTTTTCCACGATCCTTTAACAAAACTGGTGTTTTTCGTGATCTTTTGATGAAATTGGCAATTTTTCCTCGCTATTTTTTGATACTGTTCTCGTTTATTACGTGATCTGTTGACAAAATTGAGTTTTTTTGTGATCTTATTTCCGATTTTCGGATTGATGACATTTTTTCTTAAATTTCAAAATAAACCACTCCCGCAAAAAGCGGCAAAATAAAAAAAAAAAAAAAAAAAAAAAAAAAAACCCAGAAAATCACGAATTTGCGGAAAAATCTCATGCCTGCATTTTTCAGAGTCTGCCAAGAGATACTGCAAGGTCAGCAGAAATTTTAATGGGTCTGCGCGGCAAACCCGCAGACCCAGAAGTCGGCGCCACTGTCCGGACATACATACAATTTCCTAAAATTTTATTAAAAGTTAGAATGACTAGAAAGAATTTAACGGTAAAATTAATGTCAGTCACATGACTACCAAAATAAAAACAAGTGGGTAAGTGTGAATGCAGATTGCACAGAGGGTTTTGTTTAATATTGCTTTTAAAAGACTTTATCCTTAATTTATCAAACAAAAATTGTTAATAGAAAATTAATAATTGCTTGCATAAATAGGCACCTGATCTGGTAAGTTACGTGTGCATAATACGAATAATTCTTTATGGACCTGTCTAATGAGATGTTGCACATTGTGTATGCTTAAACTTTCTAAAAGTGCATATGGGACAAAGTGTGTGTGAAGGGAGAGGCATCGATTTGCAGAATAAGTTTTAATGGAGTTTTCTGACAATATATTACTTGGGGGTGCATTCAAATTGGGAGAAGGTATTCCCCTCTCACCCCCCCCCCCCCAAAAAAAAAAAAAAAATTGAGATTTTTTTTTGTTTTCAATTATCAAAAAGTGCTATCCCCCCCCCCCCCCCCACACACACACACACCCTGAAGATACACAGAAATCTCTCCCAGAGAAAAGTGTTTGAATTAAACACTGGAAACAATTATTTACATACTGTAAATGTCATTTACTTAACAACAAAAAATATTACAAACAATATAAATAATCATAATCATGCCAGTATATTTTATGCTTTTTAAAAATGAAGCAAAAAGTTTATCAAAATGATATCATAATGAGTGAGAAAGCTTTTAGAAAAGCAAATTAACAAGACATTTAAATATCATTACAATAAATGATATGCATGCAATGTTTTTTAAACCAAATATTAGTTTTCCATATATAAAATTTACAAAAGACGCTCTGGAATATTTTTTACTAATCATAATGACATTTTATGAAAATGTTCTGGGATGTCTCAGAAAAATAAACATATAATAAGAACTGCACTTAGTAAATCCTTCTTTTTCAATATTATTTTAATGATTAAAGTATTTTTATCAGTCATAAATTATTTTTTCAATTAAACTTTTTAAAACATTAAACTACGTGTTAAACAAGGTGTCAAACAAAAATTTAACGTTTCATTACACTATTTAAAAAAATAATTAACTGACAAATGTCAACAAAAATTACTTTCTACCGCAACTTTTGTTTTTTATAGAATACTAGAATAACGTATTATCAAGTTTTTTAAGACAATATGGCATCTAATTATTAAATGTTTTCTTAGATATTACATCTTTAAAACGGTTACTTTTACCATTTTTCTAACATAATCGGAACTCTAACAATTTTAGGCTAACAGCTTACTTATGCATCTGATTAGATGCAGTTAAAATTAAAAAATCTCTACATACAAACACAAATTTGATGTAGAACGAGAAAAAACAATACAGTATACACAAAAGCATGCATATATTATATAGCTTACCTTGCTTTTCGGAAATGAAGAAGTAATAAAAATCCCGCCAATCGCCGCCATTAATTCCGAGAATGACAACAAACCAACGCCATCGCTCGTCTGGTTGGTTGGGGTTGATGTTTCACAAGTACAAGCGTCTCTCCAATTCGAATTTCCTCTCGAAGCGAAATCAAATTCCTTCGCGCAAATCTGTTTTGGCGCGTGTTCCGAGGAACTTTGTTGAAAGATAGAGGCAAGAAGATTTTAAAATTTTTATACTTACTACTGTCTTATCTATTGTAGAGGATTTTTTCTTTTTTTTTTTTTATCGTTATTGAATTAGTTAATAAAGAATATTTATAAACATATAAAAATCAATTGCTTTGCATTTTTTTAAAAATTCTCAATTACATAATTAAATTAGATTTTACTAAAAAGTAAGGACATAAAATCAAATTAAAATTAGTTTAAAAAAATTAATATTTTTTTACATATTTTTAAAAATAATTTTTAATAATTAAAATATATTTTATAAATTCATGTCAGCTTTTTTTTTAAATAATTAAATAAAAATTTATTAAAATTCAAATTTTCCTACTCTTACATTAAAAATATTTTCCTAAAAATCGGAATAAAATATAGGATCGCTAAACTGTTGTCACCAAAGTCAGACAGACGTTTTTGAAGATCTACATAGGTGGCCCATATCGGTCCACACAAATCTACCAAGTGTTACTGAATGCTAATTCAACATTTATACGAATAATTTAATAGATTAATAAAATAATGTGTCCTTAAATTAAATGTCCTTAAATGTGTCCTTAAATTATATAATAAGTATGCTTCAAAATGCATACTACAAAATTAATTTATATAGATATTTTATTAGCATTGTATATTAATAATAATAATTAATTATGGTATACATAATTACATATTATGTAGACTAAGGATAAATTTTATTTAAATTAACTTTAAAAACGCTATGGTAACATAAAAAAGCTGTCCCTGGATTCTGATAGATTTTCTATCAAGATCTATATAGGTGGCCCATATCGATCTACAGAAATCTACATACATTTTCTGAATGCTGTACGGATATTACACTTCAACATTTTCACAATTAATTTACTAGTTGAATAAATAGTACACATGTATTATTAAAATAAACGCATAGTATATATGCCACGAAATGCATACTACAAAATTAATTTACACTGGTGTCCAAAAGTTAAGCATAATTGGTAATTAAGTAATTATTTTTAAGTAATGAAAGAAATATGAATCGGAATGTGCTGAAACTCCAGGTGTGTAAACAAAATAGTACGCGTCACATATTTTCGCGAAGAGTTTTCCCCGAAATCGAACAGGGGACCGTCAACAAATTGAAAAAGAACGAAGATCTTTTGGATAACCCTGTCAAAACAAATGTAGCAAAAGCGTTCAAACTGTACATTATGATTAATCGGCCTATTTTAATGTACTGTGATAATTTTTACAAGGATAGTATGTATACTCGTAGAGAAATTAAGGTTTTTATAAAAACAGTCCTAAATTTTTCCAAGTTTTTTGCTTATAATTTGCAGAGTTCTTATTATAAAATAATGCTCTTTTCTGAAAATATGACAAACATCATTGTACACAATACCCTGTCATCAGAATTTAAAAATAATAAAAATTGTGTGAAAAATGAGTATGTTTAGTAAATAATTTTTCATTGCGCATGCGTCAACGATATCAAAATGTCATTTGCATATTGTGTTAGCTAAATGTATAGAGCAACTTCTGTAAAAGTTTCAAAAACATAGCTTGAAAATTCTGAAAATGGGAGCCTTTAGAATCAACTCAAAATTCCTTATTCCTAATGGAAGCAAAAAAAATCAGGGGTTTTACCTAAATATAGTTGCACGTGCAATATTGTGTAGGCACTAAACAATGGAATATGGATACAGCCCCTCATCTTTTTGCTTCATTTAGGGAATAAAGGATTTTGAGTTGATTCTATAATCTCCCATTTTCAGAATTTTCAAGCTATGTTTTTGAAACTTTTACAGAAGTTGCTCTATACATTTAGCTAACACAATATGCAAATGACATTTTGATATCGTTGACGCATGCGCAATGAAAAATTATTTACTAAACATACTCATTTTTCATACAATTTTTATTATTTTTAAATTCTGATGGCAGGGTATTGTGTACAATGATTTTTGTCATATTTTCAGAAAAGAACATTATTTTATAATAAGAACTCTGCAAATTATAAGCAAAAAACTTGGAAAAATTTAGGACTGTTTTTATAAAAACTCTAATTTCTCTACGAGTATACATGCTATCCTTGTAAAAATTAACACAGTACATTGAAATAAACCAATTAATCATAATGTGCAGTTTGAACGCTTTTGCTACATTAGTTTTGACAGGGTTATCCAAAAGATCTTCGTTCTTTTTCAATTTGTTGACGGTCCCCTGTTCGATTTCGCGGGAAAATCTTCGCGAAAATATGTGACGCGTACTATTTTGTTTACACACCTGGAGTTTCAGCACATTCCGATTCATATTTCTTTCATTACTTAAAAATAATTACTTAATTACCAATTATGCTTAACTTTTGGACACCAGTGTATATCGATATTTTATTATCATTATATAATAATAATAATAATAATAATAATAATAAATTGTACAATAAAAAATTCCGTATTATTTAAATTGTGATTAAATCTTATTTAAAATAACTTAAAAAACGCTGTAGTAACACTAAAAAGTTGTTTCCAGATTATGATAGATTTCTATCAAGTTCTATATAGATAACCCATATCGATTTATACAAATCTACACAGATTTTCTGAATGCTGTACATATATAACAATTTCAACATTTTCTTACTTTTTACGGTTAATTTAATCCAATGGTAAGCTGATATACTTCTAACATTAATATAAATGCAGAATAAATGCGCTTCGAACTATATGCTACAAAATTAATTTATATGGATGTATCTGGGTTTCTAATGGGCAAATGGGCCCAGCTAAAGCCCATCTGTCCATATTGGACCCATATGGAGCCCATATGGGCCCATAGTTCTGTGCTGCCTGGGTTGTAAGCATTGGTAAATTCCCAGGTATGTTGAAATTAGAAAATTCTTCTCTAATGAAGGGGGCCCTGGAATGACACTGTGCTTCCTATAGCTTCAGAGGTTAATCAGGCCTGAACGTGGGGGGGGGTCACCTGTCACCAAAAGTAACACTGTCTCATAATAAATTACGAAACAAAATTTGGCCGCGCTCCGAAAATTAGATCGCGAGTTATAAGCACTTTAAATTTTTCGACCGTCACCATGGGGGATCTCCTGTCACCAAAAATTAAATCTGTCTCATAATAAATTACCAAACAAAATTTGGCCGCGCTACGAAAATTAGATCGCGAGTTATAAGCATTTTAACTTTTTCGACCCTCACCGTGGGGGTCTCCTGTCACCAAAAATTAACACTGTCTCATAATAAATTACCAAACAAAATTTGGCCGCGGTACGAAAATTAGATCGCGAGTTATAAGCATTTTAAATTTTTCGATCCTCACCATTGGGCGGGTCTCCAATCACCAAAAGCTACATTATCCTATACCTTGTTTTATCTTAAGACGATTCTTTTCTATACGCATTCTATCAGGAATTTTTATTATTGAAACTATAGATTTATAGTAACTGAAATAAGAAATATAAGTTTGAGACTTGATATCCTCTAAATATCTGAAAAATATCGCGTCAGTGTCTGCCGAAGTCCATGGAAGGATACCATGCCGAAGTCTGCCGAGCTGAAACGACGTTAGCCGAGTGTTAGGTTTTTTCGTTACGGATGTGTTAGGATATTTCTCGTTACGGAATTTTTGGATTCGGTCGCCGCGCTCAAAGCCCGCGATAAAAGCTATGCAATAGCTTAAAAAAAACTACAATAATAACCTTAAGAGGTAAACAGAAAGGTTGCAAGTTGTTTTGGACTGACATAAAAAAAAAATGAAAGAAATTCGAAAAACTTTTTTGTAGTAATACATAAACATAATTTAATTTACAATGTCCTCAGACCACGGATTAGCAAGACTTTCTTCAACACCAATAACTGGATAAGCATCTTGCAAGTTAGTTGTAGGCACAGTGCTTTGTTGAAGATTCACATCGGTTTCATCAAGCCACTCGGCGTCAGTGTGACCGTTTTTTCAAGCTAAAAGCAGGCTAGATTCAGACTGACAACAAGCTAAAAATAAATTCGATGGTCCTGCCATCTATCGATCGTCAGTATATCAATAGACTGACAACTATCTTTTAGCCTGAGTTTTTAGCTTGATTTAGCTTGTTGTAAGTCCTACAACAGTCCAGATTTCTTACAACAATCCAAAAACGGTCACACTGCTCGGCGTCATCATTTTCGCGTACTACGCAGAGAATCTCTCTCGGGGGAACTTCACTTCGTTGCCTGGCAACGGTGAATCAAGGTCACACTACAAGCCGCTTTCGACTTTGTACGCGTTTGACGAAAAAATAAATACACGAAACGCCGCTTTTTGGTTCAGTATCGCACGTTTGCCGAAAAAATAAATACTCGTGATATATTACTACACCCCCCCTCCCCCCTTGTGATGTTTCGTGATTTTTTTTATAGACTCTCCCCCCCACCTCTCTCCAGCCTCGCATGATTAATGGACGGCCCCTTGTCGAAAAATTAGATAAAAAAGGGTGTTCACGGCAAATAATTTTATTAATCATTCCTGCAAGTATCGTGCTTTTATGTTTATAAACTAGTCAGAAAATGTGTTAGAAACTTTCGCGTTGTTGTATAAATTAAACACAAGTTGTATAAATTTCTAAAAGGAATAATGGAAAGTTTTTTTCTTTTAAATTACTAACTACAAAAATGCTGATTCGTTGCATAAAAAATACTCGGGAAAAAAAAAAAAAAAAAAAAAAAAAAAAAAAAGAGAGAGTCGAATTTTTCAAATTATTTACAACCGCTGTTTCCTAGTTATCTTCAAAAGTATGCATCAAATCATGAAAAAAAGGGGAATTCCACGTGAGGTTCAGAATATCCAGTACCTGATTAAAAGAATTCTGAAAACCGCCTACGTTCTGAAAGTCAAGGTTTTTAATTTAATGCTTTGAGACATAACTACTTTCCGCTGTTTTAAGTGTTTTCAAAGAACTCGGTTGATCGTTTGAGAGCGGTTTGTTCTTAATCAGTCATTCTTTTATATTTCGTGCAAAAATGAAATTTTGAAATTCGAAATAAAATTTCTGGAGAATTTCAGCTACATAATTTTTTTTCTTTTTCTTTTTTCTTTTCTTTTTTTTTTTTTTTTTTTTTTTTTTTTGGTTAAAAATTTAGTTTAGGTTGTTCTCAATTGCTCCGCTCAACAAGCACAAAACATTTTGACACATTTACAAATTCATTTTTTAACAGAAAGTTATAAATTTGGAATGCCTGACTATGAAAACGATTTAGAATCGAACTTATTTTTCCATTTCATTATAATTAAATTACCTATCCAGTTCTAAGCTATTTCGATCACGTGATCACCCGTTTTTCTCCTGCTTTTCGACCGGTTTTTCTGCTTTCGTCGGGAAATGTGCACAAAAACGTCAACTTTGAAGGCTTGTTATGAAAAATCTCTTGTATTTGTAAAGAAACAGAAAACTGAGTGTAATTAGACAGTTTCTGATTAACAACACCTGCTATTTTCATGCATTTCCGATCAAAAATAAATGAAAGCATATGTCACAAAGTTGCCCTTTTTAATTTAAGAACACCCTTAAAGCAAATTTATTCGGTTCTGTTCTAATCTTCCGATCCAAATGTGCTCAAAATTGAGAAACACGCGTGCTCATTTTTTATTCTATGTATGTGTTCAAATGTAAATTGTTATGTACCCTCCCTCACCCTGAACCCAGGGGCCTCACTAAGGGGGGACAGGGGGAGCCTCCCCCCCCAAACGTTTGCACATGTTGTGACAATTGGCAAATTTACAAACTCAACTGGCAAAAAAAACTATAATGCACTTTCTATTTCAGATGGATTTGACGAAATTTAACAATATAAATAGAAATATTATTAAACATTTTACAAATAAAAACTAAATTACATTTTCTAATTGTGATAATTTGGTAAAATTATAAAACTAGTTGGCAAACGTTGAGAACTATTTACGTTTGCTTTTCTTTGAGTTAGTAAATACTGAATTTTCACTTGGCAATTTAAGGCTTGTTCCCCCACCAACAAAAAGTATTTCGTGAGGACCCTGCCTGAACCTACGAATTAAAATAAAAATGTAGATATATTTCCCGTTCCAAAATTTTAACAAAACACATTTAAAGGTGTTCTTAAATCAAAAAGGGCGACTTTGTGACATAAATTTTAATTTATTTTTTATCCGGAAATACATGAGACTAGCAGGTGTTATTGCTCAGAAATTATCTAATCGCACTCATTTTTCTGTTTTTCTATTTTTTTTTTCTATTAACTTAATAGATTTTTGGAACTGAAAAACATGCATACGCCAGTTGAATTTAAATAAAAACTTATAAAAAATAACATAATTTTTGTTAAAAAAAAAAAAAAAAGTCATAAAATAAAACAGTGTCAAATCTTTGCAAAAATGTCTGGAACTTAATAAAAGTTAACTCAATCGTAATACTTGTACGATTTTTTTTTTTCAAAGCGCAGATGATACACATGAAAAAATTTTTTCGAATATTTTAAGCATTTGGTATATGCCTCTTAAACTTTAGCCGACTTCATTTGTGTCCAGGTGTAGAAAAGTTGTATCAGTTATCCATTTTTTAAGTTTCATAACTCGGTCAATTTTAATGTTATATCAATGATTTTTTTTTTTTAATGTCTTACTCGTCATTGTAATTGGGAAATTATACTAAATATAACTTATAAGAGCGGAGGACCGCATAAAAATTTAAATTTCGTATTTTAAGAAATGTTTTTATTGCCCTAAATCGCATTAGCCATTGGACACCATTGAAAGTAGGCACCTATATATTTAGTTAATTTTTAGATTTCGCTCATATTCAAAGGGACTACTTTTGGACACATTACTTAATTAATATATTAATTTGCGACTTAACGCCAGGGGCGTGCAAAGAGAAAATTGCGCCCGGGGCAAAGTTAGAATTTGGCACCCCCTCCCCCAGCTTTTTCTTGTAATGGGCCAAAAAATGATGTTGGTAGTATGAATTTGACGTCCTCTAGATTTCTGCGCCCAGGGCGGCCGCCCCCCTTCGCCCCCCTTTGCGCACGGCTTTGCTTCGAACGCGCTTGAGGTGTGGAGACTGCCAGAATTTATGTATTAATTTGCGAAAGAAGTTCAAAAGTTTGAGAGATAGTGTTTTATAATTTTCTTTCCACTGGTTTATCTCAAAATGCATATCGCGTCAACCCTAACGGCTTTCATATATAATCTTGGCAAATACCAGAACATCAAGCAAGTTCATGGGAAAAGCAAATAATCCCGCGCGGTTACTCTTTGAAGTCAAGATCTGGGCAAATAGGTGTTTCGATAAACTGCTAAAGCAAAGGTCGACGTTTGAGGAAAAATATTTTCCACCTGAAGAAAGATACGATTCGGAGTTTGTTCGTTTTGTCGGACACCCACCCCCGGATTGTGTATAGTGACACTAGATTTGGATCTGTTTGGCAAGTACTTTAGACTCGAGGGCCAGGTGGAAAACCGTTGTTAAAGGGCTGACTTAGAATAGAGCTGAAGCTATTAAGCGAGAAATACGTTGCAAAACTAAGATTTTTGGGTTGTTGTATTTTTCCCCATACAAATAATACAAATGTTAATGAATAATTTATAACTCATTTTCATATGCGTGGAAATTTCAGATATTCTCCTTCAGACACAATTTCTCATCAAGGCTCCTGTCCCTGCCAACGAAGACACTCACAAATTAATGCTATTGCTATGGGGAGGCATTTTTCTAATAATTCTTTCTTATTTTAATATTTTTAATTTTTTGCATTAGATAGCTGAGGTCCCTCTCAAGATCGCTCTTTGATTGCTTTTTCGATTTTGGTCACATATTGTTTTTATAAAGTACTGTCACTTTCAGAACCGATTCAGAAAGTGAAAATAACTTTATAAAATAACTTTCGACCAAAATTAAAAGTAATCAAGGAGTGATTTTGAGGGGGACCTCAGCTTATCCAATGCAAAGTATCATTGGCCAGTCATCAGTTTTTTTTCTTAGTCAAAAACTCACATTAATTCGACGCTAAAATTTTTTTGAAACATTTAGACTTTTAGCAGACATTTAGAATGTACTTATTTTTAACAGTTTTTGTAGCGTATAGTAGAATTTCTATGTTCTAAGCAATGACAAAAAGAATATGATATTTTAGAATATATTGAAAAAAAAAGGATACAATAAAGGGTTAAAGTTAGATTTTTCTATGTTTCACATCAAGTCTACTTTGGTAACATTTTTTTTAATTTGGCTACTGTTTTTCATCTCCTAATCGCCAAATCGCTAATGTTGCTAAAAAGCCAGCGGTAACCCTGATTATAAACAATTATTGTCGGCATTTTTTCCTTTTTTTCTTTCCCAGCTGTGCTCTTACGTCGCCAACTTTGACAACATTTTTCGTAAAATTATCTGCCTGTACAAAAAATTGAAAATCTGTTCACTAAAAACAAAATGGAAAAAAAAAATTGCAAAAATCGAAGCAAAGTAGTATATTTAAACGCCAACGTTTTTATTTTATTTTATTTATTTATTTTGTAACACAAACCAAACATCTGTCTGCAAAAAAAAAAAAAAAAAAAACACCGCCCGAACAGGGACTCGAACCCTGGACCGTTAGGTTAAAAGCCTAACGCTCTACCGACTGAGCTATCCGGGCTCTGAAAGGGGATATATCTCCATCTGACACATTCCGGAATTTTTGTTGAAGTGAAAAACGTTTCACTTGAACATGTTTCCCCGTCTAATTAATATGCTGATTAATTAGTTATTATTAATGTTATTAATTATTAAGGCTGATAATCCCCATAATTACTGATTAGTTGATACAAAGCCCGATTAACCTCCTGAAACAAAGTAAGCACAGTATCATTTCGGAGCCTTCTTTCATCTGGAATTTTAATACTTAAAGCATCAAAACTCATTTAGTATTAATAGTACTAATATTATTCCGAGTGGTTTAGCCGAGTTCATAGATATTCCTTTACTAGTTTTTTTTTATTCTTTTTTCAGCAGGTCCTGGCTATCGCACGGTAGAGGTCTGCACGGGCCGGAATTTCGAGGGCCGGGCCCGGCCCGGCCCATAGGAAAATTATTTCGGCCCGGCCTGTTGTTAAACTCAAAAGTTCGGCCCGGGCCCGGCCCGTACAGAAATCAGTGAAACCAGGCCCGGCCCGTTACAATTTCTACGATTTCTAAAAAATTCAGATTTTTATCATATAATTAAGACTTCTTAAAAGAATACTGCATACATATCTATGGAATGATTTTACAGTATATTTTACTGGAAATACACATTAAGAGCATTAATGATTACTTAAATATTTAGGCTTTCAACATTCGAATAAAGATTCATTAAAAAATTAATATGGCTTAGAATAAAAAAAAAAAAGAAAGAAAGTTAAAAACATCGTAACTTTTGAAGCTGTTTAATAAAAGAAGATTTATAAAAATATTTCTATATCATTTTATTAAAGATTTTAAATCTAAATTCATTCTTAAATTCAAAGAAGCTCCTTTCTGTTATATTTTTCAATTCATTTTTCCTCAGAAACGCATAAGTTTAGCAGGTATCTTTATTCAGAAACTATATAATCGAATGGGGTTATCCATTTTTTGATACAAGCAATTTAAGAATACTGCAAGCAAATAAAATATTGTCATAGTTAGTGTTTTGAATAGAATTTCCGGAAGCGATAGCATGGGAAGGGAGAAAAACCTGCAACCATTTGAGAAACTATTGTATCTCAACAAGGTTATACAAGTATTTTATTTACCAAAAATGAAAAACGCTATTTGATTCCAAATCCCTTCAATAGTCAGGCTTATCACTTTTATACTTTTACAATTTAAAATTAATCAGAAAATTTGTCAAACTTTCGCATTATTGAGAAATTAATTTAAGAACCATCAAGAAGTATATATCCAAAGATTAAGCTAACATAAGTTCTTTATCGCTGTTAATAATTTTACAAATCATGTTGTCCGCCCTACAGATCTTGAGAACAATTAAGTCTAGTTCCGGTCCGGCTAGTCTACATGTAGAAAAATAATGCAAGCTTGATATCGGCCCGATATCACGAGACAGCTAAAAAAATAGTAAAAAGGGTCACACACAATGTAACTGTCCGATGCCGATCTCTACACTGTAAATTTTTATACTAATGATGTCAAACTAGTATGACTCGTGACGCACATTTATATTTATTCTCGTTAAAACCATTTCCTTGAAAATAGCTCATATTTTATTGTATCTGCTTAAATCATGAAAACGGGCTGGCAGGCCCGAAATTTTTTTTATCGGCCCGGCCCGGAAAAAACTACTCTAAATCTGCCGGCCCGGCCCGTTAGAAAATTCGAAACGATTCCGCCGAGCCGGGTACGGGCCACGGGCCAAGCCCGTGCAGATTGCTATCGCACGGGCACCCGGGGCTTATGCTCTGGCCACAAAATTTCCGCGGGGCACGAAAATTTTCAAAATTTCATCTAAATTACCATTAAGAGATCATAACTATGAAAGAATTTGATATTTGAAATATTAATAGTATGAAATGACAAAAATATATTTTAATATATGGTTAAAAGCACATTTCAATAAATAACAGGATTTATATATAATATATAGATATATATACCGGGTGATCCAAAAGTCAGGACGAACTTTAAAAATGAATAACTCGAAAACGAATCAAGATACAAAGATACGGTTTGCACCAAATGGATGGAAAAGAAACCGGATTTTGTGTGACAACAAAAAAATATTGTTCTATTGGCGACCAACGGCATCACTAGCAGCATTGAAAGATGCCATCCGCCAAAACGTGTCTGCCATAAAGCAAGAAATGCTACTAAATGCTGTGAACGGTGTAGTGCCTAGTCTCACAGCTGCACTTATGAATGAGGGACAGCACATTGAACATTTTCTGTTGTACTAATTAACTGTAACTAAGCTGACTTGGAAATTGTCAACATTTTTTCATTTGCAAATCATCTTTTGGTGCAAAAAACACTACCGTGTCATTTTTTGGATGTCAACGGCAAACTATTTTTTTCGTTGTCACACAAAATCCGGTTTCTTTTCCATCCATTTGGTGCAAACCGTATCTTTGTATCTTGATTCGTTTTCGAGTTATTCATTTTTAAAGTTCGTCCTGACTTTTGGATCACCCGGTATTTCTGGAAACATTAGTTTTTGAGCTGACACTTTGTATATAAATGTGCATTATCTAAAAAAAAAAAAAAAAAAAAAAAAAAATAGCAGTAAATTAACCAATTTAAGGGAGCACGAAATACTAAAAGTGCTTTGGGCACAAAAACTTGAAAGTCTGGCCCTGTTCCCTGCTTTCCAGTAACGGTGTCTAACCTACAAATCAAAACATTATATGATTAATTATATTGATCACAATATCACATTCATTGATTCACCTATTGATCACATTCTGGTTAAACAACTCGAAATGTCCTGTTTTTCGTGAAGTAGTGTTCGGATTTCCTATTGCATTGAGTCAATTTTCCCTTTCAAAAATAAATAAATAAATAAAAATAAAAATAAATAAAAAATTAATGTAAAAAGTTTAAAATGAAACGTAGGGGAACCATTTAGCAGTTATTTTGAGGCCTTCTTAAATTTTAGAGAATAAGTACGTGTTTTATATGCATTTTGAACTATCGGACCCTGAGCTGATAGCTAATATTATTAATGAAATGGATTATCACCGTCCGAAAATAGACGTTCGATATATACGCAGTGCATCTTTAAAGATTGTATCTTTAAATTTTAAATTATTATTTTTAAAAAAGTGAACTTATTTTACAGACATAGTGAATATTTTTTTTAACTTTGTCATACCATTTATAGTTAAACCATTTATGTCAAACCATTTATAGTTAATTATTAAGGGGAGAAAAATGTACTACCGTCGAGCGTCTAAGTTTTGATAGTGAAAATTTTGGGGAACGATAATTGGACTAATAATTTAATTTTTCCAGACATTAGCATGACATTTTTCGATCATAAAAGAAAATCTATAGAATTGGCCATACAACGAAGAAGAAATTATTCAATTGAAAATTTAACACTAAAATCCACACTACATTGTGAATTAATGTACCTTAGTACACAACTTAGGGTTGTTCTTAAATCAAAAAGAGCAACTTTGTGACACATGCATTAATTTATTTTTGTTTGGAAATGTATGAAAATAGCAGGTGTTGTTATTCAGAAACTCTCTAATTGCACTCATTCTTTTGTTTTTTAAAAAACACAATAGATTTTTCATAACAAGCCTTCAAAGTTGACACTTTTGAGCCTGTTTCCCGACGAAAGCAGAAAAACCGGTCGAAAAGGAGGAGAAAAACGGGTGATTGCGTCATCGAAATAGCTTATAACTCGATAAGTAATTTAGTTATCATAAAATGGAAAAATAAGTTCAATTCGAAATCGCTTTCATAGTCAGGCATTAAAATTTTATGTCTTTCTGTTAAAAAATGAATTTCTAAATGTGTCAAAACGTTTTTGGCTTGTTGAGCGGATCAGTTAAGAACACCCTTCGAGAAAGAAGAAACTAACTATTGTTGCAACTAAACTAACACCAACTTCTATTGTAAAATGTTTTAATATGTTAAATGTTTAAAATGTTAAATGTTTTATACATAAAAATTTTTACGTATAAAACATGAAATTGCTGAGTCAGTCATATTAATCTTTATGCACTGATGATACTTTTAAGTTTCATTGAAGGAAATTTAATATAAAATTTATTTACTCTGTCTGTTAATAGAAGTTCATTTTTCTTTCCACAAAAAAAAAAAAAAAAAAAAAAAACTCTGCTAGATCAAATTCATAAAGAGTAAGAGAAGCAGTCAAAAGCTAAATATTTTTAAAAAGTAGTAATTTTCTTGATCGTTTTTAAAAGTGTAGCTTTTCTTTTTTTTAAGATAAAGTTATATGAAACATTTTCAACTACAAAATCGTTCAATTTACAAAGGGGATAATAATACATTTAAATACATTGCTTTTATAAGAATTGTGGTTTTTCTATTAAACTATTGCAAACAATTCCTCGTTACACAGAGAGTGAAACAAAATAATCTTAGAACGTAATTAAAAATCAAGGACTTTTATTTATTTATTTATTTAGGGTGTTCTCAACTGCTCTGCTCAACAAGCGAAAACGTTTTGACACATTAGCAAATTCATTTTTTAACAGAAAGATATAAAATTGGAAGGCCTGAATATGGAAACAATTTGGAATCAAACTGTATTTTTCATATTATGATAATTAAACTACCTACCGAGTTATCAGCTATTTTGATCACGTGATTACGAGATTTTCTTCTTTACGTTCACTGGTTTTTCTCCTTTCGTCGGAAAATGTTTTCAAAACATCAACTTTGTTCTGAAATATCTATTGCGTTTGCAATAAAAAAAAAAAAAAAGAAACAAAGAAAGAAAAGAAAAAGAGAGTGCGATTAGATAGTTTCTGAATAACAACGCCTGCTAGTTACATGCATTTCCGAACAAAAATAAGTTAAAACTTATGTCACAAACATCTTTCAAACAATGAATAATGAATGCCCTTTTTGATTTAAGAACAGCCTTAATAGAATGAAGGAAAATTTTCTTTCAACAGAATGAATGAATGGAATGGAATGAGCCAATGGAATCCAAATACAAATCAGAAATTAATCAGTAATATACAGCTTGTCCGACGGCGGAGAAACAGATAGATCACACTTTATGCGATAACAACTCCTGTTTCTTTCTTTCCTTGCCGACTCCATTTCTTTCAGAATCTGTACTACATGCTGTACTGCAAGTTTTTCACCCATCGCAGCGAAGCAGAGTGGCGCAGTGGAAGCGTGCTGGGCCCATAACCCAGAGGTCCGTGGATCGAAACCACGCTCTGCTATCACTTTTTATAAATGGCAACTTTAATAAAGACAAGCGTGTTACATTAAAAAAAAAAAAAAAAAAAAAAAAAAAACAGTCTTACGTTTTACAAATATTTTTAATTTAATATTTTTAAAAAAAATTAATGAAAGATTTTTTTTAAACAAATCCTAGAAAAATATCTCCAGTAAAAACTTTTCAAAACTAAAACTTAACAAATAAGCAAATTTATTACCGTAATTTCGGGTGTATAAGCCGCGGATCAAACAATTCTTTTTCGACCCAGAATTTTTTAAGAAACAAATGTAACTACTTAGATCGACGTAAATATTTGTCTTCAATCACTAAATAAGATTTCTGGGACAATAAAGAATTGTTTGATCCGCGGCTTATACACCCGAAATTACGGTAAATCGTTCTTTGAAAAAATTCGGCATAAATCAATTAGTTTTATTTTATATATTAACTTTTCTTCTCTCCTACCTTTTACTTAAATTCGCGAAAAAAGGAAAACATTTTTAATTCGTATTTTTTCATCACGACCAATTTCCAAAAGAAAAAAAGAAAAAAAAAGAAAAGAAAAGAAAGAAAGAAAAAGAAAAAGAAAGAAAGAATTTGTAGTCTTTCAGTGAATGCCTTAGAATTTACGATAAATAAATTTATAAATTTACTACGCATACACAAATCAGAAATTAATTAGTAATATACAGCTTGTCCGACGGTGGAGAAACAGATAGATCACACTTTATGCCATAACAACTCCTGTTTCATATATATATATATGTCACTCAACATATATATATATTGAGATTTTTTCCCTTCACGTAGTTTTGTAGTACGGTATATTTTTTATAAATTTAAAAATTCGTCGACGCTTTTTTTTTTCTTTTCTTTTTTTTCACATATTCATAATAATAACAATTTTCATTTCTTCAAACAATTGTTATTTCTTTTGATGAGTTTCTTCACTAATTATTTTCTGTTCACATTTAAGCCTACTGTAACTCTTTTCCTTCAATGGAGTATTGTTACGTTATTATTTACATGTAGTAATGTTAGTATATGTCTATGCATTTACTATACGATTTCATTTATATGTTTATGCATTTAGAAATAATAATAACAATTATTATTTGCTTAATTCTCTTTAAACCGTTTGCGCTTATTTTATTTTAGACTTACATTTCACTCTTTAAATTTAAAATAAAAGTTACTTTCTGAAAGTATAATGTGTAATAAAGTTCAAAAAGTATTATAAAGTTGAAATATAAGTTAAATTTTATTGTAATGCAATATTTTCTAAACTTCTTCAAAAATTCTTCTTTAGTCTGTTGTCATATGAATATTAATTGAATAATGCTCAAAACAGCATCATTCTTTATCTTTCAGCCAATGAAATATTCTTTAATTAATCTATTAGGACAGCTAATGTTAATGTTATTGACGTAAAAGTAATTTCACCTAAAAATTGAAATAATAATAATAATAATAATAATAATAATAATAATAATAATAATAATAATAATCCGAAAGGGTTAATCTTTTGCAGAAATTTATTCCAAATATTTTGTATTTGGTGTATTAAAAATATATATACTACAGTTGCAGCTTTGTACTAAATGTCCCGTTGGCATTAAATTAAAACAAAATGATTAAGAATCAATTTATATTGACATTAAAAATAATTTCACATAAAAAGAAAAAAAATGCTGCAATCCTACATTTTAAATTAAATACTTAATACTTAAAGGTGTTCGTAAATCAAAAAAGGCAACTTTGTGACGCATACTTTAATTTATTTTTGCTCGGAAATGCATGAAAATAGCAGGCGTTATTATTCAGAAACTGTCTAATTGCACTCAATTTTCTGTTTTTTAAAAAACGCAATAGATTTTTCATAACAAGCCAAGTTGACACTTTTGAGCACATTCCCCGACGAAAGCAGAAAAACCGATTGAAAAGCAGGAGAAAAACGGGTGATCAGGTTATCGAAATAGCTTATAACTCGGTAGGTAATTTAATTATCATAAAATGGAAAAATAAGTTCAATTCGAAATCGCTTCCATAGTCAGGCATTCCAATTTTATAACTTTCTGTTAAAAAATGAATTTGTAAATGTGTCAAAACGTTTTGTGCTTGTTCAGCGGATCAGTTAAGAACACCCTTAAGGGTGTATTTCGATTCAAACTGCTTATTTTCCGATTTATTTTTGAATTCACTTTTGCTCTCAAACTCATCAATCTCGCAGATTCTCTTATTTAGAAACTACACAAGGTGCCGTGACTGTCGATTCTTTGATAAATGCAGAAAATACTGCAAAAAAAAAAAAAAAAAAAAAAAAAAAAAAAGCAATCAAAAACTGCATTTTGAACCGATTTTTCCCAAGCGGGAGATTTGACACCGAAAAAAAAATGTCATGCTGAGAAGATAATTGTTCATAAATCAAATTCTAATGAATGGAGCATAAAATGGCATCACACGGCACCTTGTACGTCTCTTCAAAAATCCCCTCAGCAAGTTTCATGTTTCTACTTTCAAAAATATGTCTGAAATTGTATCGGAAAATTTCGAGCTGTTGAAGGTGGAAAAGCGTTTTTTCGAATACACCTTTAAGGTCTCAACTGCTAGGCTCAAAAAGCTCAAAACGTTTTGACACATTTACAAATTCATTTTTTAACAGAAAGACGTAAAATTGGAAATCCTGACTATGGAAGCGATTTCAAATCGAACTTATTTTTACTTTTTATGATAATTAAATTACCTATCCAGTTCTAAGCTATTTCGACCATCCATTGATCACCCGTTTTTCCCCTGCTTTTAGACCGATTTTTCTGCTTTCGTCGGAAAATGGGTTTAAAATCGTCAACTTTGAAGGTTTGTTATGAAAGATCTATTGGGTTTTTAAAAAAGCAAAAAATTGAGTGCAATTAGACAATTTCTGAATAACAACACCTGCTAGTTTCATGCATTTCCGAACGAAAATAAATTAAAGCATGTGTCACAGAGTTGCCCTTTTTGATTTAAGAACATCCTTATTAGAGAACAATATTTTACGACTTATTCTACAGTGGGGTTATTTATTAAATACCGATACAAAATAACTTATTTATCCTTAATTTTTTTTAAATAAAATTTTTTATTTAAAAGAAGTATAATTTTGAAGTTTCAGTTTAAAAATATTTCATGCAAGTATTTTTCTATGGTATGGGTTTAGATACCGACAGAAAATGACTTATTTATCCTTCATTTTTTAATAAAATTTGTGTATACTTTTGATGTTTCAGTTTTGAAATAATTCATGTAAATATTTTTGTATGATTTTTTTATTTTTTAATTTGAAAGTTTTTGTTAATTTAAAATTTGAAAAGTATTAAATTACACATCTATTTCCTATTTGTAAAATTGTGTATAAACTATCCCATTTTATTTTAATAATTTTTAAAGATTGTTATAAAGAACAAATATATAAATTCTTATTCATTTAAAAAATATATATTTAATGCATTTAAATAAATAAATAAATAAATAATATGCATGATAAATACGATACACAAAATTTTTTAAATGCATGTATTTTACATCTTGAAAATAATACCGATTGATACTTAAACATATATTCAACTTTTACAACTTAAAATGTATTTAAATGTATTAAAAAAATAATAAATCAATTAGCATACTGTTTATATAATTTATCTTCCTCAAGTATCGGAGTTATATTATCAAAGATACTTTAAGAAAATCATATCAGCCCCCAGCGCCCCCCCCCCCCCCATCTTGATCAATTAAATTATAACTGATATATAATTTTAAATTCAATCTAACGAAATTCAGTCTTCCATTTTGAAAATACAGAAATTGTTGTCTTCTGTCTCGATGAAAAAATATTGCTTAATTTCCATCACTGACAAGACAATGTCTTTCTCTTTGTATAGTTGTACAGTTTTGTTGTCCTCTCTTTGTAAAGTTTTGTTTTGTTTCTCCGCAGTTCGTGAATTTCTCTAATGAAATGAAAAATAAATCCTTCTCACTGGGAACAGGAGAGAGAATGTTTGGTAGCGACATCTCTTGACAAAAGTCGTAACTGCAGAGCTCTAGTAATTCTCGTATCGTAACTGTAGATATTGTCTGGGTGATTTTTGTAAATTGATGATTTCATCAAATTGATATCTAAGAGTAAGGAATAATTTTTTAAACTATTAAACTTCGTTCGAATTCTTGGAATGGTTTACATAATGAAGATGTTTGGAGGAATCTATTTGGATATTTTACATTCAAATTGACTTATTTAATATATTTATATTAACTATTGTTACACTGTACTTTTTTTTTTTTTTTTTTTTTTAACCAGAGCGAGAAATTTGGAAACGAAAAAAATAGTCATACTGAGAAAATAATTGTTTATAAATTAAATTCTAATGAATTGAGGGGAAAATGAAACCACCACGGCATCTTATACATCCCTTGAAGAATCACCTCGGCAAGTTTCATGTTTCTGCTTTTAAAAATGAGTCTGAAAATGTATTGGAAATTTCGAGCTGTTGTGGGTGAAACAATATTTTTTCGAATATACCCTTAAGAGCAATAGTTAACTTATCGATTACGAATAATTTCCATTGTTGAAAATAAGCAATAGGTTAGGTTTATTGTAAGAGATGGAAATTTTACATCTTTGTGTTCCTTGGTAACTAATTATCATCTTTACTTAAATTGTATAGAACTCAAAGGAATATTTATCAACTTCCAGTTTTATCATAAATTGATCTTAATAAGGTATATAGCCAGAAAATAACTTCGGTAAGAGTCGTAAAATTTTGGCAAAAAGATAATAAATGTTAGTTACAAAATACACGATGACTCAGTGATTTTATATTTTAAATGCAAATATCTCTTTTTTTTTAAGTGCTTGAAATTTTACACATTTTTTTTGTTAAAAATAAAATAAAATAAAATAAAATAAAAATTCTAGGAGGAGAAAAACAATTTCTAGCAATGTTCCTGATTCAATAAATGTCATATGATCTGTTATTTAATGCCAATAAATGGAAAAAGAGCAAAAAAGAGAATTTTTTAAATGTTAAAGCAAGTTTAAACAGTAAGAAATAAAATAGTTTGGCCTCTCCCGCGATAATGAAATAGAGTACTTGTTTATGTTATATGTAGATAAATTTTACGCTGGGAATCGGAAATAAATTCATGTTAAGAGGAATTTCATGTAAACTGTGTTCATGTTAAAATTATAGAATACATTGAATTTTGAATTCATTTTGACTGAGGGATTGCTTTCAGTTCATGTTTACAGAAGTTCAGTTAAGCGTGTTCACTTTAACGAGGTTCGATTGCACATCAATTATATGTCGATCCGAGTACATATACCCGAATATTAGAGCACGGACAGATACACAAACTGCAGTCATAAACAATTTTTAATTTTCTGCTCAACAAGTAAGAAACTTTTTGTCACATTTTCTGACTAATTTTTAAACATAAAAGCAGAAAATTGGCAGACCTGATTATAGAAGCGATTTTGGAATCGAACTGCGTTTTCCATTTTTCTAGTAAATAAATTATTTATAGAGTTATAAGCTATTTTGTTCACGTGACAACAAATTTTTGTTCTTTCTCAAATTAGTTTTTCTCTTCAAATTAGTTTTTCAAAAATTTGGTTATAAACTCTCGTTGGGACAACTTTTCTTAAAAAATCATTTGTGTTTATCAAAAAATGGAAATAGTCTTTTGATTACATAGTTTCTGAATAACAACATCTGCTAACTTCATGTGTTTCCAAACAAAAATGAATTTAAAAAGGTGTCATAAAGTTCCCTTTTGGATTTGATAACAGCATTTAAAAGCATTAATCAGAGACTGCTTACAAATATGTTTTCATAAACAAATAAATAAAAGAGGGGGGGTGGAGAAGAAATCGGTTTTTCTGTTGCCTTTTTGGGTACAAAGTTAAAAAACACTGTTTCGAGAAAATCGTGTTTAAAATGTTGGCATCAAGTACGCTGATTCGTGTAGAATGCGATAAGAATTTCTGTATCATATACATATGTTTGTGTTTTTTAACAGAGACAAAATTTATTAAAATCAAACATTCAGAAAATGAAAAATCATAAAGGTAAATAACAATAATATAAAATTACGTTTTATGAAGGCTAAAAAATTCCCATAAACCTTTAATGCTGTTATTTAAAGATTTGAAGAATTTGGCTCAAATGTAATATCATTAGAACTTTTTTTTTTCCTATTGCAATTTTTTTAGCTTCATCCGATTCTACTGCATTTTTGTTCATTCGTTCGTTTGTTTGTTTGATTTCGAACGATTATTTCATCTCTCAGCAAACAAAATTGCAAAAGCATTAAAAAAATAATAATAATAAAAATAAATAAATAAATAAATAAATAAATAAACGAACTATTTTGATTTTGACATATTAATTTTACATAGTTTAAAAAAAGCACAGGAAAACGCTGTCACTAAAAAAAGAAAGAAAAAAGAAAAGAAAGAAAAAGAAAAATTCACAAGACTTGCATTATCCAGGTTTCAATATAAGAAAGTAAAAAATAAAGAAAATTAGATGCAGATATATATAAAATATACATTTAAAAACAGTTGAAATTATTTATTTGCAAAATTAAAAGGCTTCATTCTCATTAATATTGTTGTTTACTGTATATCTATCGTATGTGCTATTTTTTGAGCATCTCTCAGATCACAACTCCGGGAATAGCTAGATGGGGAATAAGTATTGAAAAAAAGATGCTCGGAACCGGGGGTCTATTTACTAATACTTGGTGAATTATTGTATTATGCCGCTTTCGATAAAGAGTTCCATGATTAAAAACAGATCGGCAAATAAATCTTGAACGTTTTGCAAAAAACAAAAGTTCAAAATAAAAACGCAAGAAAAATATTGCGGATAAATATTTTGATTTTTTAGCAAAATCTTGATGCAAGAAAATCATTTATAAAAGATGGAAAAGCGCGTGCCTGTCAAAATGTGTAACGAATCTCATTTGGCATAATTTATCGTGTTTTGGCGAAATGTTTTTGCATTTTTTTTAAAGGCGAAAAATTTCTCTGGCTTTTTGGCAATTTTAAGATATTTCAAGTGTTTAATTTCACAAAAAGAATAAAATAAGTAAATCAAATAAAGTGAGATTGTGGGAGGGAGGGGGAGGAAAGGGAAAAAATCTAAATACACAAGATTTAGATACGAATATTTTATTTAAAATAAATTTTTAATAAAATTATGCTAAACTATTTAAATGTAATCATGAGAGAAGGTTAAACTCGGAAAGATGAGAATTTTTTTAATTATTATTTTTTTAAATCTTAAGAACGAAAAATTGCAAGATTTTATTTTACAGTGATTCATAAAGTTTTTTTTATTTGCGGATGGATTAAAATATTTCTTCTAATTACAATAAATAAATTAAAAAATAATAACGTTTATAAAGTAGAATAACAAACATAAGAAAACTATAGCTTATTTTTTTTCTTATAGTATATAATTAAGTTTCGTTAATTATGTTTTAATTAGTGTAATTAATTAAAACATTACATAATCCCACAATCGATTAAAATTTACAGGAAAGAACAATAACTCACAAACAAACAAGATATGATTGAAAAATGTATAAATAGATCCTATATTAAAGATGGTACATTTCTACCAAGTTTAATATTTTTTTTCGCAGCAAATTTTACTACTATGTATATTTAAGATGTTAAACTGATCTTTGAGCAAACATTATTATTGTTATTATTATTAATTTAAATTTTCAAAGTATTTTGTTATTTTTAGCCATTTAATTAATAAAAATAATAATTAAAATCGCCTTTTTGAAATTAAGTGTTTATGGATTTTAGATAAGTGTAAATATTTATGTATATTCAATGTGGTAATTTTATATTAAATTCAATGGTTTATAATGTTTTACAATTGATCGTTATATATATATATAAATTACATCTTTAGGACAAAAAAATATGACTGATTATTACACAATCAAAAGTAATTAAGTTTAAAATAGTTATGTTAATTACTTTAGACCAAATAATAACATAAAGATTTATATAAAAATATTTTCAATTTTAAAATAGACATATTAATTGCATTGGGTCAAAAAATAACATAAAGATCCATATAGAGAAAATTTAAAGCAGATGTAAATTTGCCCGAAAGATATTTCCCGCCAGTTGGCGCTGTGCATTTTTATCGCACGGAATATTCCAACACCTGTTCCGGAATATCTCTAGCAACCCCTGCAGTGGATAAGTCAATGCTACTGTGGCAGAGTTGATCAGTCTTGTTTTGATTCTCCATCTGAGCGGATCGGGTGGAGAGGAGAGTTGGATTTTTGTTCGTGGTTTCTGTTTAATTCTATGATGTTTATTTTAATTCATATTGATAGATTTTAATTTATTTCTGATTTGCCTTTGGATATTTATTTTCGTCAGAACTGAAAAACATTTTTAACTGTACCTGATTTCAAAGACTTGTGTTTGAATTTTGATTTTTATCGTTTATTCATCTCATTTGAAAATCGGTAAGAAATTTTGTATATTTTATAACATTGTTAAATAAAAATATGAATTTTACTTTTTATTCCATAATCTTTATGTTTTAACATAATCAATTAATGAGTTTAATCTTGATCTTTTGTATTCCAAACTTTTGGTTTGAATTTGTTCGATTATCTTGTAATGAATCTCTCCCATATTTTAAAATATGATTAAAAGTTTTGTGTAACAAAAATTTCTAAATATTTACATCTATATTAATATTTTATGCCTCGATCGTTCATACATTTTCCTGATCGTGCATAATACAGCATAGAAAACAATACAGATTTCAGTAGTTTTGTGTTTTGCTTTTTAGACTGTTCTTTTATCTTCAGTTCTTCAACATAATCTTAAATTTAAGTAAATTTTTATAAATTTTTCTAAATATTCGTGTCTATAACAATATTTTGTTACCCGATCGTTCATATTTCTTTCCTGATCGTGCATATTGAATAGATAATGATTTTCAGTTTTTAGATTGTGTTTTGGTTTTGAAATTGTTCGATTACCTTTAATTCTTCAAAAAGATCTTAAATTTGAGTAAATTTTCATACAGTTTTCTAGATATTTGTATCTATAATAAAATTTTGTCACTCGATCGCTCATATTTCTTTCCTGATCGTTCATATTGAACAGAGAATGATATCCAGGTGTTGGATTGTGTTTTGGTTTGAAATTGTTCGATTATCTTGAATTCTTCAAAATAGTCATAAATTTTAATAAATATCATACATTTTTCTAGATATTTGTATCTGTAATAATATTTTGTCACTCGATCGCTCATATTTCTTTCCTGATCGTGGATATTGAACAGAGAATGATTTCCAGTTGTTAGATTGTGTTTTGGTTTTGAAATTGTTCGATTATCTTGAATTCTTCAAAATAGTCATAAATTTGATTAAATACCATACAGTTTTCTGTGTCTGTAACAATATTTTGTTACTCGATCGTTCATATTTCTTTCCTGATCATGCATATTGCACAGAGAATGATTTTCAGTTGTTAGATTGCGCGTTTGTTATAAAACAGTTCGATTATTTTGAATTTTTTTTTTTTTTTTTTTAAGTAAAACTTTCATACAATTTTCTAGATAATTATGTCTATATTAATATTTTAAAACTCCGTCCTTCATATTTTTTGCCCTGATCGTTCTTATTGAATACAGAATGATTTCACTGATTAGATTATGCATTGGTTTTGAAATAGTTCCATTATCAAATTCGTTATTATTATTTTTTTTTCAAGTTTTCATTCAATTTTTTAGATATTTATATCCATATTAATATTTTATAACTTGATCCTTCATACTTTTTCCCTGATCGTAGATTTTTGTAATATATTTTATTGATTTACAGTAGTGTTTTGTTCATGAAATCGTTCAAATACCTTGAAAAATTCTTCCACAAAAGATTTCAAGTATGAGTTAAGTTTTTATACATCTATTGTTCATATTTTCTAGCTATTTTTGTCTACATTAATATTTTTTAACTCGATCGTTTATATGTTTCCCATGGCCGATCGTGGATTTCTGTAAAAATTGATTTCAATAGTTAGATTGCGTTTTGGTTTTGAAATAGTTCGATAATACGAATTCTTTAAATTTTTTCACCATGAGTAAAGTTTTCATACAATTTTCTAGATTTTTTTAAAAACTATATTAATATGTTGTAATTTGATCTTTCATATTTAATATAGAATGTATTGATGTGAATGGTTAGATTGTATTTTGGTTTTGAAATATAGTACAATCACCTTGAATTTGTTCACGGTTTTTAAAAATATGAGCATACTTTTAACACAATTATTTAGATATTTGTGCTTATTTTAATATTTTGTAATTCTATCTTTTTTCCTTTTTTTTTTTTTTTTTTTTTTTTGGCTCTCCTTATTGTAAATTCTTTTTCCTTCCTGACTGATTTCACAGTCAGCTTGTTTTGGTTTTGGAATAATTCGATTATTTTGAATTCGTTCCAATTCATTGAAAGCTTGGGTAGATTTTTCATTCTTTTATTTCGATATTTATGTTTATATAAATATTTCCTGAATTGATTGTTCCTATTTTTCTGTCATTACGTTTTTCTGTCAACAGCACCGATTACTGTGTGTTTCGAAGAAAAATTGTTGATATAGATTTTAAACTCTTTGGATATAAAATGGAAAATAAAATTATATATTTTATTTATGTTTTTGTAAATGCAAGTCTTGGAACTGTTTCATGTAATGCGATCGTAACATTATACAATTCTCTATTTATTTCTCCTTAATCAGAGACTATTAAATGCATTTTTTAAAAATTATTACTCTTATTATACCAAAAATAGTCTCGTAATTGTGTGACTACTTCATAAGAAATTTAGATAAACAAAATTTGAATTTTGATAAATTCGAACGTCTTGAATATGTTTTTTTTTTTTTTTTTTTTTTTTTTTTAATTCAGTGATGTCTTTACAAAATGGGGTGTTTTTAAAATAACCTACCCATTTTGGAAAAAAAAAAGAAACATCGAACGTGTTTACAAAATATGGCTATTTTATAAATATCCATTTTTTTTTTTTTTTTTTAGTTTTAACAAGAGAAAAATTATGCATCGCCATGAATCAATCCATCACAGTTATTTTTTTTTATTATTTTATTTATTTTTTTTTCTCTGACATCACCGAAATAGACTGTGATTACGCGTATGTTATGTTTACGATTTTTATTTTTATGTTTTTCATGCCCGTAATTAAATCTCTAATTCAATTGCAAGATTTCTTTTCTGATCGTTTCCTGCAGTTCGTAATACTGCTTATATTTCGATAGTTATATTGATAGCTTATTAAAAAGGAAAAAAAAAAAAAACGCTTTTGTAAACTTTATTCGATTTGTTTTAGATTATTAAAATCTGGATTAATCGATTAGATGTTTCAGGTTTTTTTTTTTTTTTTTTTTTTTTTCATATTTTTTATTAGAATGATACAGAAAATACAATCAAACGAAATTCTATAAATTAAATCCTTCATGATTTTGATACTTGATGATTTTGTGATGGTTAAAAAATCTTAAGTATGATTTTTTTTCATAGTACTATAAAAATCACATTTGTACAAATAGCCTACGTATTATTTCTTGATAAATAAAAATATAATGATATCAGAATCTTTTTTTCGTGGTTTGGATATTACACATCATTTTTACTGTAGTGCAATTTTATATTATTTATAAATATTACCTTTGTGTGTGCTTAATCTTTGAAAGACTTTACTACTAAATGATTTATGAAAGAAAAATAGTTATCTTCTCCAGTAAATTTCACCAAAATACCAGAAATTAGGAGTTTGCTTCAGGGGAATCACTTTGCGTATCTTCCTTGTTATCTGTGATAAACACGATGGAATTTCCTGTTCTAAAAGCTGTTTTTACGATCGACATCGCTTAAAAATTTCCCTTATCTAACTTTCGTGCTTTTAGGATGCTGTATTTGTTATTCAATATCCAGGATGTCAGTTACCGCTAGAATGCCCCGTCATTTGTAATTTCTTGAAAATAATTTGTTTATATATCTATACTTAGAAACTGATTTAACATATTTGGAATTCCCTACTTTTTTTTTCTTTAATGCCTATTTGTTTTACCATTAAATTCTGTTATATTGCTATGATTAGTAAAATAGCTGTAAAGTTTTGGTTTTGTTTATGACGGTCGATTATCAACACGAGAGATATGGGCCCAAAGGGGGGGGGGAATCTCTCCGTGGGAGTCTTCTAAAGGAATTTAATCCGCATTTACGCAAGGAATTCTAAGGTTCGTGATTCGAAGAAAACCACGGAAAACTCCGAACGATTAGATCGACGGGCGCGATAGGGTTCGAACCCAGCACCTCCTGTCTACCAGCTTCGAGAGCAGAATCTCTCATCTGCTGGTGGGGACCGTAAAATAGGAATAGTAGATTCCGCTAAAGTGTATTTTTTTTTCTTCGAACTGCTTTATTCTATTATGGGAATTTCTTCTTTTTTTTGCCAACTAAAACAGTAACTTTTCCATTTCAGAACAAAAATAAATTAAAATCTCGATATAATATTGGCAAATTACAGATATGAAAATTAACTTGATCATAGATATTTTTTACAGATGGTTGACAGTGGTCTTTTATGTTGAAGGTTGGCCTTTTATGTTAACTGGCATTTGGAAACTTATATAAAACAATGAGATATCTTATTCTTAGGGTTTTTATTCGAAAGCTGCGTTGAGATTATAAACCCAAAAATGTTTTAACAGAAATCCTTAATTGCATAAAACGTTCAAAAAAAAAAAAAAAAAAAAAAAAAAAATAATAATAATAATAATAATAATAAAATAAATAAATAAAAATAAATAAATAAATAAAAATAAAAATTTAAAAAATGTAAATTTCCTCTTTGTTAACAAAATTGTCGTAATTTCATTCAATGTTCGTGAATGCTTCACACTTCATGCGTAAAAATGAGTTACTTAGCCCAAAATGTAATGCTTTTATTTTCATATGTCGCACACAATCGCCTTACTGACCATTTTAAATGCAAGTTTATGCAATACTGAATTTTCATCAAAATTTCAGAAAAAAAAAAAAATACGAAAATAAAGAAATTAAAAAAATTTAATTTTTTTACCTAAGTTATAGTAAAATTTTGTTCAAAAATATAGGTACAAAACTTGACTGAAACTAAGTATCCCACCGCTCTCTAAGAAGTTCTGCTATCGCCGTAAGTTTGTCCATTTACAGACAATACCATGGTTTCATTTGCAATTAATAAAGTGATACTTTAGTGCAGTCTAGATCGCAAAATATAGAGTTGAATTAATGTTCTTTTCTCGGGTGATAAATGCATGTCTACTTATGATTTTAGCGGCGATAAATCAAAATTTAGGTTTGTTGAGTTGATCACTTTATAAGTGCGATGTAAACACGCAGAAGATGTATAAGAGGGTGACTCTCTTGAAAAAATATCTTATAAAATAAGGGTCGAAAAGAAGAAAAATTATCTTTTGCTGAAACTGCATGTGCTTGTTTAATTTTCTTTCTTTCATCCCACCAGTGGGTGAAAAGTTCTGTTGTCGAAGCTGGTAGACTGAAGGGGCTGGGTTCGAACCCAATCGCACCCGTCGGCCTAAACGTTCGAAGTTTTTTTTACCCGTCGGCCTAAACGTTCGAAGTTTTTTTTTTTTTTTTTTTTTTTTTTTTTTTTTTTTTTTTTTTTGATTTCTTCGAAGCTTGGGTAACCTTGCTTAAATATGGTTAGGATTCCCCACAGAGGGCACTCACCCTTGGGCATATTCCCTCGTGCAGATAATCGGTCGTCATATATAACATCATCCTTTTTCTTTCTTTTTTCTTTTTTTTTTTTTCTGAGTAAAAATTGCCTCATTTATGCTTTATTTAAAAAATTTCTTAGATTTTTTTTTATGAAATTTTCAAACACTAAAGTTCTTTATCCTTTCATATCCTCAGGAACAACAAAGATGTATGGTCCGGAACCAGATAACTCTTTGAATCCCGCCTTCACCTCCACATCTGGCATCCTCCAAGAACGCAACACACACTGTCCTTCCCGGTCGTGGATAGATCACATCTCCGAATCCTCCAGGCGGAGGCACGAAGTCTTTCTCCTCAAACAGCGCAAAGAGAAGCTCAAGAGGAGGAGGATGGTCAGGCGGAGAGAGTACCAGAGGCTCAGGAATATGGTCCCCAGCATAGCAAAGAAACCAGCTGTTTCCAAAGTAAGTGATCACATTATAAAATCCATGCTGTGTGAAATCGCTTTTTTACTGAGCTTGTCTTTACAAGTTTTCAGAACCGGTATCGAAAATAAAAGCATCCTCATTAAAAAAAAAAATCTGCAATCTGAACCGAAAAAGTAAACAGCGGCCTGCATACAGATCGATCTCAACTATACAGTCAAACCTCGTTAACATGAACACGCTTAACGTGAATTACTTTTAACATGAATTGTTTTCACAGTCCCCAATAAAGACGAATATAAAGATTTCATACTGATAACATGAACAAAATTTTGATTCTTCTTGAGGTTCATGTTAACGAGGTTCGACTGTCCAATGTTAAAGTTAAAAATATTGAAATGCAACCAAGATAGCTTTATAAATTTATTCCAGTGGAATAGCATAAGCGAACGGCTCTTTTCGCTTGATTGAGGTAGCCTCTTAAGTTTCATCAGCTTATAAAAGTATTTGCTGTAAATTTTACTAAGAAGTTAAGCTTCTTAGTAAAATTTAAGTAATGATAATGATAATGATAACAATGGTAATAATTTCTGCTCTGAGTAAAAAAGTAATTTTAAGTCTACATTCTGTATTCCCCCCCCCCCTCTTATTTCTTTTCAATGTTATTATTATTATTTAAATGTTTGGTTTCTCCCCTTCCTCTTTCTACATAAATCAGTCAACACCATTTTTTTTAAACAAAAAAACCTAAATAAAAACAACATTATATACATAAATCAGTCAACACCATTTTTTTAAAACAAAAAAACCTAAATAAAAACAACATTATATACTGTTGGTTTAATAGTTGCGCATACGTGCTTTCCAAGAGAAAATAATAATAATAATAAACCAGAAGGCAGGCATAATCATCGAAAGTACTTATTTAAGGAAATATATTTACCTACAGAATCGTATAAAATGAACACTTTTTATGTTTTATTGCCTTAGCCAAACCACCGAAAGGTATTTTCGACCAAAAGCTCATAATCATTAGGACGCGATTCTATAATAACAGACGTGTAATTACTGCTTTTAGAACAAGTTCTTTAGTGACATTAACTAAAGTCTGTCAGCAGTTGAGTTTTATTTTTTTAATGTGTATATATCAGTGACGCACATAATAAATCCGATAAAATTGCTCTCATATTTTATATAATGTGTGTTTATTTCTCTGCTTAAGGCTGTTCTCAACTGCTCTGCTCAACAAGCGCAAAACGTTTTAAGGATGTTCTTAAATCAAAAAGAGCAATTTTGTGACACAAATTTTAATTTATTTTTGTTCGGAAATGCATGAATCTAGCAGGTGTTGTTGTTCAGATACTATTTAAACACAAGCATTTTTCTGTTTTTAGCAAACGCAATAGATCTTTTTAAACAAACCGTCAGAGATGGCGTTTTGAAACTTCTTTTTGCGTGAAACATTTATATCATATAGCAAATGTTGCATTGTTATAATTTTTGGTTTACAATATGAATCGATTTTCATGTATGTTGCACGGAATTTCAAAATACTAACAATAAACTAGGATTTATTGCTTGAAGAAGATCGAAATAAAATCTCATAATTTTTTTTCTTTCTTTTTCAAAGGTAATATTATCTTATTGGTTTTTAAATCCTGGCAGACGCAGACAAAAGAAAAGGGAAATAAAAAAGAATACTGCCCAGTTAAACTGAAGGCATTGAGCTCACAGGCTACAAATACTAATTGCACATTAAAGCTTTATATTTTCAAGGGTTAATTCCGTTCGAAAAAAAAAATTAAGAAGGGGAAACAGCTCTCCCCTTTTCTCTTTTTTTATACTTAATCATTGAACCTCCTATACTATCAAAGACATGCTTTATCATATAAAAAATCTATATCCAAAATTCAGAGCAAATTAGATAATTCTTAATAAAAACCCATTTAGCATTTATATAATTTAAAAAGAGTTATCCCCCTCTTTTATACTTAACCATTAAACTTCCAAAACTATTCAGAGATTTGAACGAAATCTGAAAATTCTGCTTGAAAAACCCATTTATATAAATTAAGGGGGGGGGACATTAGAACTCCTGTTCCCCTTATTTATACTTATTCAATGAACACCTAATAAGAGTCATGGAATCGCCTCATCAGAATGATCCTAATCTAAATTTTAAACGAAAATTAATTCTGCATGAAAATCTCATTTATATCAACTAACGGGGGGGGGGCATTAGAGCCCCTGTTCCCCCTATTTATACTTATTCAATGAACACCTAATAACAGTCACGGAATCGCCTCATCAGAATGATCCTAATCTAAATTTTGAACGAAAACTTAATTCTGCATGAAAATCCCATTTATATCAACTAACGGGGGGGGGCATTGGAACCCCTGTTCCCCCTATTTATACTTATTCAATGAACACCTAATAACAGTCACGGAATCGCCTCATCAGAATGATCCTAATCTAAATTTTGAACGAAAACTTAATTCTGCATGAAAATCCCATTTATATCAACTAACGGGGGGGGGGCATTAGAACCCCTGTTCCCCCTATTTATACTTATTCAATGAACAACTAATAACAGTCACTGAATCGCCTCATCAGAATGATCCTAATCTAAATTTTGAACGAAAACTTGATTCTGCATGAAAATCCCATTTATATCAACTAACGGGGGGGGGGCATTAGAACCCCTGTTCCCCCTATTTATACTTATTCAATGAACACCTAATAACAGTCACGGAATCGCCTCATCAGAATGATCCTAATCTAAATTTTGAAAACTTAATTCTGCATGAAAATCCCATTTATATCAACTAACGGGGGGGGGCATTAGAACCCCTGTTCCCCCTATTTATACTTAATCAATGAACACCTAATAACAGTCACGGAATCGCCTCATCAGAATGATCCTATTCTAAATTTTGAAAACTTAATTCTGCATGAAAATCCCATCTATATCAACTAACGGGGGGCATGAGCCCCCCGTTCCCCCTCTTATACATATCGAATGAACTCCAAAAACTAATCAGGGAAGCGCCTTGTCAGGATATACCTACATACAAAATTTCAAGTGGATCGGATATTTTTATCATGAGTTATCGCGTTACGTACATACATACAGAACGGACGGGCACATAAGCTCACAGGCTATCTATGATAGCCTGTGAGCTAAAAAATCAATGATTAATTATGTTTAATGAGACTTCTTAGTAGCTGCATAAGTATAAAAATTAAAAAAACTTTTGTAGTTGCATTTGTTAATTGTAAATCAAAACAACGAGTACTTTTTATACTCTCATTTCTCTGTCGCCATTTCTTAGATGTTATCTCTTCGATAATTGATGTCTCATTCTCCTATTCTTTTTTACAATAGAAATATTGTACGTCTATTTAAAACGAAGCAAGACTAGTTCTGCTATAATTAGCCATTCTGTCATTATAGCTAATAAACCGCATTTAAAATAATAATTGTTTTCACATTTTTTTTTCCAATTTACGCAATTATCAACGAAGCTCTCATAAAATAAAATCTAGAAATACAGTCGGCTCTCGTTAATTCGAAATCGGATAAATCGAATCTTCGCTTACTTCGAACGAAACATGAAACCCCGAAATTTTCAATTGCAGAATAATGTTAAAATTTTGGTACTTCTAGGTTATCCCGTCGACCAAAAAATTATCGCCAAACTATAAGATTAAATGCCAATAATGGATGATCGTGAATGTCACATTCAATGACATTAAATGCGATTCACGTTTTTAAAATGTCATTAAGTGATTTTTATTTCGACTTTTTATTAATATTCTACTAATTATTTGTTTTTTCGTTATTTAAAATAAAATTTATGTCAACATGTATAATTTGGCTATTAGTTTGGCGATTTGTATAATTTGGCGAAATTGGTCGACGGGATAACCTAGAAGTACCAAAATTTTTTATTTATTCGAACTCATTTTCTCTTGACTTCGAATTAACGAGATTCCGATTTTTAATTTTTCATTACTTTCTCCCGGACTTCAAGTCCTTGAAGTAAATTTCTTTCTTTTATTTTTGACAGAATTGTTCTGAATAAGTATAGTCCCAATGCATTTGATATCCGCTTTTTTAGTGTCCCGTGTGTCCATCAATGACACCTCCTTCCCATCTTTGTTTGTGCTTGTTCCTAATCTCTTAATTAGTTTATGTATTTAAATCTTTTAATTTAATATTAAGTCATATTCTAATGATAACACAGCCAAAATGCATTTAAAAAATATTATAACATTAATTTCTTTGGAATAGTACCCCTTTAAACAACATAGTGTCCCTCTCATACGTTCCTCAATTCGAACTCCGGATAATTTGAACATTTCTTGTGGCCCCGACGAGTTCGAATTAACGAGAGCCGACTATATTTTGATAAATAAAATACAAATAATAGTAACAAAAAAAAAAAAAAAAGGAGTTAATTCTCTCATGAAAAATTTGAAAAATACGCATGCATTTTATATCCATGAGATAGGTTTAACATTGGGCGAGGGGGATTTCCCATTTCAGTGATGAAAAGCTTTAAACTGAGAGATAATCAGAATTTTTAATAGTAATATAACTAATTGTTCAATCTAAGATTGGCATTTTTGACTTACGAACTCGGACCGATTTTTTCAGATAGCATCTGTTTTGGCGGTGCCTGTAATTGTGACTAAGAACCGTCATTTATTCGCTCAGACAAGGGAGGGGATCGGCCACTCAGGAAACTTCGTCATCGTTGAATACAGACGACTCGAGTAAAACAATGCATCATAATTCAACCCACAGAAAAATAGTGACCCAGTTGGACCTATCTTGCTTATTAAGAAATATCTTGAGATAAGCCTTTTCTCTTTCTTATTATCAGATAACACGTCAAGGGAATAATAACGGTGTTCTGACAACTCATTCTTCAGAAAGGCAGCGCAGACGATTAGGGAGTTCGAATAAACCCCGCTTCCAGAGAAACACCTGTGGAATTAGGGAATCGATAGGGGGTTCGAATGAGAGTATTGCGTGAGTCATAAGAATCGCAAAGTTAGAGCGTTTTCCTTTCTTTTTTTGTGTGTGTATTTTGTTAATGCTTTTTTATGGTTAAAGAAATCGATGAAAGATAATGTTGATGTTTTTAATTGTATTTTATGGAAGCCAGAATTTTTCATTTTTGCTGTTAAAAACTGATAAGGAAAATACCACTTCTTAAAGAACGAACATCTGTAATAACGCATTATATTGTAAGTACTATCAACGATATGTCGGAAGTAATAAGGAATTAAATGTTTTTTTTTTTATTAAATTAACAAAAAAAGTTCTCATACAAAATTAATTACTTTTGGTATAAAAAGTAAGACCTGTTTTAAGCAACCTCTTAAAATAAAAATTGCTGACAGTATATTTTGCCTACCCACCCTTCCACGCCCCACCCGCGACTGAGAGAAAAGAAGCTGGTAGACAGGAGGTGCTGGGTTCGAACCCAATCGCGCCCGTCGGCCTACTCGTTCGGAGTTTTCCGTGGTTTTCTTCCAACCTTGGATTTCCTTGCCTAAATATTGGTTAGGTTCCCTTAAGAAGACCCCCCACGGAGGGCAAAGTCCCCCTTTAGGCCTATATCTCTCGTGTTCATAATCGGCCATCATAAACAAAACCAAAATAACCTAACCCCTTCCCCCCAACAACCACTAGCATACACACGCATACAAACTTTCTTGCCTGTTCTTCCACAAAAAGTTATTGTGTCTAATAAGTTTATTTTATTAGCAACTAGTTATATTTTTCATTTATTGCTTTATTAATTATTTCCTCTTATATTGCAGGTTACTGTGATAGAAGAAGCCATTCGTTACATAGATTACCTGCACGGAGCTTTACTGACCAGGCTAAGAACAAAGGGATTGCCTAGTTGTTTGAGGGGTGAGTTTGTTTTCTATTTTAAACAGCCGACCCAACAAAAACAAAATAAAATTATGAAACTTACTCATTAAATCCAATTAAAACCAGTAAAATACAGCTATAGAAATACAATTAAACATTAATAACAAAATAACCGTGGTTTTCCGAAGACTAATGTTTCTTTTTTTTTAAATTTGATAATTTATCTTTGAAAGAGCAATTCTGCACATAAAATAGGGCTATGAATCTATCAAGTTGCATTTTCATTTTGAACTTGTTAAATCTTGATACTCTTGCCCTTGGTTTCTATTCATACGCTGATATTCCAGTATTGTTTAAGAATTTATTTTTTAGTTTGTGTGTGTGAAAAAATTTCATCGAGGAAAAAGGTTTTGGCCTCTCATTCTCTTGTTTTCTCATAATTTGATAATCGTGATTCTACAATTTCATTATATTAAAATAATTAAGTATTTCAGTTTTTAAAATAATTGAAATATTGATTTCGTGACAGTTTCATTCTTGTTTAGAACGATTAATGCTTCTCATAAAAACAGTACTAATTATTAATAATTTTCAATTTATTTAAAAAATGACTCTTTTTAAAATCCTGTCTCATGATCTTTCAATTACGACGCCATTGCTAACGTACCAGTCTATTGTAACGTAACTAACTGTTCATAGGACATTGGACAGTATTCGTATGACGTTGCAATATGTAAAGTAGTGATTTTTATAGTATTGAACCGAAAGAAAGAATAGGATTCATTTCATTATGGATTATTAACAGAAAATAAATTTCAAGCTATTGATATTCTTTTTTTTTTTTTTTTTTTTTTTTTTTAAGTTGAAATGAAATTTTCTGTAATCGTCTGCATGCTTTGTGTACAGCAAGAAGTATAAATGTGACGTCACAGTTGGTAAAAATGAGAGCTTTATAATCTCGAACCAAAAGGATACGGTCCATAGGAAGAAAAGAAAAAAAAAAAAGAGAGAGCGAAATAAGAAGCGCCATATGTGGCGCACAGGGAAATCCCTCCTGATCAGAACCGTTTGAAGAAAATTCCGATCGGATGACTTTCTCTTCACCTTACGAAAAAAATCGCATGTGGGCGAAAGAATCCTGACAGCAGGTGCTAAGTATTGCTGATCTTTTAAATTCTTCAAACACTATCCCCTCTTTTTTTTTCGATAAGTGTATATACTTCTTACCGACCGCATAGGGGTGAAGAGAGATGCTCTTCCCCAGTAGCTCAAACTGTAATGCTCCCCCAATTTTGACGCCAGGTGTACATAGCTCCGTTTGTTGGCGTAGGTTACCTGGCGGGGAGTCTCTCCAGATCGTTTCATTTATCGCTCATTGCGACCTTTCATCTTGTTAAAAAAAGTTTTGTGCTCTTTTTATTTGAATAAAATAAAATGTTATTAGTGTTAAGGCTGTTTGTTCTTGTCAAATGCTCTGCTCAACAAGCGCAAAATCTTTTGACACATTTACTAATTCATTTTTTAACAGAAAGATATAAAATTGGAAGGCCTCACGAAATCGCTCTCTGACGAGGGAAGCGATTTCGAATCGAACTTTCCATTATACGATAATTATATTACCTAACGAATTATAAGCTATTTCGATTACGTAAGCACGCATTTTTCTCCTTTTGTAAAACTCTTTTTTCTGCTTTCGTCGCAAAATGCGGTTCAAAACGCCAACTTTTGACGGCTCAGTAGCGTAGCTATGTTTTTTGGCGCCCGAGGCCAGCAAGAAATTCTGCGCTTCCACCCCAATATAGATATATAACAATTTCTCTCAATTTGGCGCCCCTAGGCCTCGGCGCCCGGGGCGGATGCCCCCTTAGCTGCGCCACTGTGACGGCTTGTTCCGAAAGATCTATTGAGTTTGAAAAACACAAAAATGAATGCGGTTAGATAGTTTTTAAGCATTTCCGAACAAAAATAAATTAAAACTTGTATCATAAACATGCCCTTTTTGATTTAAGAACACCCTTAATGAAAAGTTAATTATTCTCATCACGATGCAATAGTTGCTAAGTTTTTTCAAATTTCATAATGAATTACAAGACAATTAAATGGTATAATGTTAGGGGTACAGAAAAATGTAAAAAATATTAGCTTACAATACGTGCATGAGTCTGCGATCGAGTTATTTGGGCATTATTGTAGGAAAGCAGTGTAGATAAACTAGTCGATGAATCTTTGTTTCTTTCCTTAAATGAAATATATGGAACACTCTATAAAAAAGATTAGAGAGTAGAGGATATCTAAATGGCATTTTTATGTAAAGAAAAACACGCAAGCGCTTGCGAACACAAATTAATCTATACTATTAATGTGTAATGAGAAAAATGTATAAAAACGAAAAGTACATGTAATGTAAAGAAACCTAAGAACCAACCATTTCGCCAATTAACTCCCCCCCCCCCCCCTCCTTACAAAATTAAAAATTACTTGTCAGTAACAAACAACAATATAATAAGTTTCCTGTGAGGGAATGAAAGACAAACGTAAAAGAAAAATTCCTATAAAAATGTGCAACTGTTATTAGCTTAAATTAAAAAATAATAAACATTCCTACCCCCCACTTCATTCTTTGATAAAGGATCACTTACTTTTCTCTCCATAACAATATCAGTTTTCAGTTTCGCAGTATGTCACGAGCGGTTTCTGTTTCATGTTTGGCAAACCTGATCCCTCGCCAAACTACTAAAACACGCGCCAAATCTTTTAGCAACCCCCTCAGGCATTTCAGGTGGCACAAGGCTTTCAGCACGAGAGGCCGTGAGAAAAATTCCCGAACAGGTACGATGCTTGGGGAAGGGGGAGATTGCCGCTCGTATGTTCGAATTCCTGCGGACACCTGGACAGTTGCGGCAGAAGAAAAGGGCGCACATAGCATGTGGTGAGCACGCATCTGTGCAATTGCGCAAGGCGATAAAGGCTAAAGATCTAATGGGCTGTGAACACGTAACGCACGTCTTTTTTTTGACATCAACTACGCAAATTATTTACTTTTATACAGTTGTAGATCTAAATGTTTTATAAACAAACTGAAAAGTGCGCATTGTTTAATAGATGCATCTTTATTATTTGTTCAAATTGTTGGACTGACAAAATTTTAACTTTTCATAATGTTTAAATTCTCTCATTAGTATTCATATTTACTTACTATATTAACTCGTATCTAGTGAGATGATAAAGTTAAGCATGAAACTTAACGCGGGTTAAATTTAAATTCCTAGTTAGCAATTATATTGTTCCGTATATTAAAATTACAATGCTGTTGACTTTACCTTTTAAAAGCAATTCCCATAATATAAGTTTCAATCATTAGACTGAACTTTTACAGGTGACTGATGTTTGCCCCCATTTTATTTATGTCCTAATCCTGAAATATATCAGTTGGAATTACATTTAGGTGGTTAAACTTACGCGCAACAACTCGTAATGCATGCAAAGTTTTTCAGTAAATTAATATTGAAATCAGGGTGGGATACCCTTGGTGAAGCTTCTCCTATCCTATTGCTTCTTGCCTTCGAATCTTGAATTCAATTAACTTTCAAGTCTTAGTTTCGTCACATTATAATTCAACTCGCGATTCAGCACCAATGCGTCATGCTGCAGAATGATTCAGGTTCTTCAATTTACATTTTATTGGTTTGTTCTCGGCAAAGCTCCCCTATCAAATTACAGCCTGCTCGTTTTCTTGCCACGTTGTTGATTTTATTTCTTAATCCAGCTAAATATTCATTACCTTCACACCCATTCGAGCACATTCCATCCATCAGAAAGACAGACTTAATTGATTAAGCATAGAAATTCGAACGCCTCACCTACTCTTCTGCCCAAGATCTCAACCCCACCCATCGTCTTACAGCAGTCGAAATTGCCGGACCACCCCTTTAAATGGTATCGATTAATCGCCGCTGATTGATCCATCCATCGATTGATGTCTCAATGGACGGTGTATTCGTAAAATATCGACCACCCAATTCGATAGGTGCCCCAGCGCCTAATTCCGAATAATTCTTTTACTTATTCGAATTAAACCATGATAATCCGGAGGATTGCTTTAAGTGCCCAGGAAATTTTACAGAATTAATCTAGAAAAAGAACGCTGCGCCACACCTTATTATTATTTTTTTTAATTTTTCAATTTTGCAGCGTCTCGATTGCGAATAAGAGTCTCACCTTAATATATAACGGGTTAAAATAAGAAAAAAAAAATCCAATTAAGCTGATAAAAATCTTCCTTTTCGATACTTTTATTTTTGATATCTTACCTGGCTGTTTAATCGTCTTAACTTGTTTTGATTCAAACATTTTATGTGGAAATGGTGTCAGATATCATCTTTAAATAAACGATAAATAATTTTTATATTGAAATATTTTTATAATACAGTATTAAACACAAATGCCTCATTCTTTGCTTCGATGATGAAATTTGATGATGTTTAGCATAAAAGCTACAAAGTGGCAACAATGGAATTCAACAAGTCCTTGGGGAAAAAATCCACCCCTAAAGCATCTGGTGGGCGTCCTTCTCGAAAAAACATCGTCTTTTCACCCAAATATTTTTTACCTTTTTGTAATTGGGGGATAGATAGGGGGGAGGAATTGCTGACATAACAGGGTAACAATGAATAATCCAGTCATCTAACTTTGGTACGCCGCATTTCAAGCCCAACAACTACATAGTTCACAATAGTTCGACAGCAAGGCCTTCTGCAGCTGCTTTCCAAACATAATCTCCAAAAGTACTTTATCCCAGTGAAGACTACAAGTGAAAAGCTTTTATTCCCGAAATCGTCACACCTGGCTTTCAATGTCACCCCCTGTACATAAAAAGAACTTTTTCTTTCATGCCTCTTCTTGGGTTTTGCAAAGAGGGGGGGTCCTAGAATAATCAAAGAAAATGCACCGTTTCTTTATTAAATGGCTAATCTGGTTTCTCCTGTTAAATTTCTTTGGGGGAGGAGGGGTAGAGATGATGCAGGCGGTTGCTTGGCAATTCGTTTGACCATTTGACAATTTTAGGGGCCAATAGTTGAAGGTGTATTGTTACAAAACAGCTGACTATCCGTGGCCTTCTATAAAAGCGCATTTAAGGAGTGGTGATATGATGTTGATTTTATTTCATTTTGATATCTTATCTCTAAACAATCTTCTATATATTGATTTATGTAATAGATCGTCCTATTTTTTTTTTCCGTTGTCTTACACTTAAAACTTTTTGGGGCTTTCCAATAACAGTAGTAAAACTGCACTTTAGCCATTTTCCAATTTAAAAAACCAGTCACCTATAGTGAATAGTAATGTGAATTATGTACTCTTTTTTGCCCTCCAGTCATTTTTACAAATATCTGTCTTTATTAAGTGCCCACACAAAGTATTTTTTCTTTTGTCCTTTATAGATTTATTAAAATGTATACGCCGATTATAAAATATTTCTAAATTTAAAATAGCTTCTTTTTAAAAATTAGCTGTTTTTTTTTATGGTTATTGATTTTTATAATTATTATTTTTACACATACATTAATTTAATTTTATTGCATTGAGGTTAGTGCTAACGCTGGAAAAAATTACGCATCTCACAATATTGTAGTAGGATTTTGGAAAACAAAGGATATTTAATTTTAACTGGTAAAAATTCATTTTTTTTTTTTTTAACCTTCTTGGGTTCTCCCCCCTCCTCGTAATTTTAAGGGGGGGGGGGTTACGCTAATAGTGTTAATAGTAGCAAGTAGCTATTCAAATAGATTTTCTGAAGTTTAACAAAAGTGGTTTTTTTGTTTTTTTTTACTATTCATTTAATAATTATATGACAATAGGTTACGAAAGAGTTTGGAAACGATATTAGAACGTTTTGTCACACGTGATTCGTTCAAAAAAGTAACCTATATTTAAAATTTAAAGAGCGAAATATATGTTTAAAGTAAAAGAATCGCCAACACTGCAGATAACATTAAGTTAACTTGTGCTATTATTAAATAACAAAACATAAATGAAGTCATAATAATAATATAAAAAATGTATAAACATATACTGAACAAAATTCATTGCTAAGTGCCGATATGTTTTTATTTTCTTTTCCGAAGTAAATCCTCGTACGTAATCTCTTCACATTAACAGTAATTAACTATCTGATAGTTTAAGTTTGCGTTGATAATTATTTTTTACTAATTTATTTAGTTAACATTAGAAATACTTTTTAAAACTTTAATACTGTGAAATGAATTAAAATATAAAATCACTGACACTATTACTGAACGATTGCAAACTAGTTTGCGAAATTAAAACTCATTTCGTTGCTAGAAAAGACCCCCACCCCCTCCCTTTCCCTTGTATACATTTTCTTATCCAGCTATTGATTCACTTTGGTGGTCTGCTCTTCAGAAGTATTACAATACTCAAGATAAAAAAAATTGGAATAAAAATATATCAGAGAATGAAATTTTGACATGGCTGTTCCATCTAAGGGGTGGCTCAACGCTGACAGGCACACTCAACATGTATCAAATCGATGAATTCGATTCATAATCGCACCTGTTGAACGATCCCTTGAAATCGCCTCTGATTTTGGCGGCTGGGGCGGATACTCGTGAGTTGTTCTTTTGTCCGCTTCGCCTGCAAATCAGATATATTTACGCTTTTCTTTTTCTTTCTTTCTCTTTTTTTTTTTGTTTAATCTTTCTACTTTACTGGCATGGAATAAATAGTTTGATTTGAATTTGCTAAAAATCGTTCACAATCGCGATTACGATTACTTAAGGCTGTTCTAACTGTTTTGCCCAACAAGTGTAAAACGTTTCGGCTTGTTTAGAAATTCATTTTTTAACAGAAATGTGTATAATTGGAAGGCCTGACTATGAAAAGAATTAAGAGAGTATTTCGATACGAACTTAGTTTTTCATTTTATAATTTCAATCAGAAGATCACGCTTTTTTCTCTTTTTGTAGGATTGATTTTTCTGCTTTCGACAATTTTTGACGGCTTGTTCTGAAAAATATATTGCGTACCCCCCCCCCCCCCCAAAAAAAAAAAAAAAAAAAAAAAAGAGTGCCATAAGACAGTTTCTGAATAATAACGCCTGTTGGTTACATGCATTTCCGAACATAAATAAATTAATACTTATGTCACAAAGCTCCCCTTTTTGCTTTAAGAAAACCCTTCATTTAAAGTCATTTTTCTGAATAGTCTATTCTGATCTCTGCTTATCCTGATAAGAGGCAGAAATTAATAAAAAATATATAGCCAATGTTATCGGACTTATTTTTGAATCCAACCCTTTGATAGCTTGAAACTCGGGAGGAAAAACTGTAGTATAACATGGCATTTTCTTGTCAAGAAAACTATCTTCTTAACAGCGGGGGTTCCATCTCTATTATTACGTCCAGTACATACTATCTGTAATAATGATATCCATTCTTCTCTCTGTTTTATACACTAATTACAGAGCGCCTGTAATAAAGGACCTCCGTGAAATCCCACGGCGTGGGTAGGGTTGGAGTTTAGTTTACGTAACCACGCCTTTGTGTCTTTGTGTGTCGGGTTTCGATTTCAGAGTCCAGTCTTCGTTACGTGTGGTCCATCTCCATCGCAGCAGGGTATCGCATTTCGAGCTTTCTTGCGCTGGAAAAATACTTTGATTGACACATTTTCTTAATTTTTGTGTTCAACCGAACTTCCTCCGCGGTTTCATTTACTTGATTTATTTGTTAAGAATTTAAGGTGTATCATTGATTTTATATCGTGGAATTTTTTTGCAGAGATTAAGTCTTAATTTAATAATATTACCGATTGAATGTGCCCTTTTTCTTTCATGGCATATTTCATTTGGTTCAGAGAATTATTTATATTTTTTAGTAGCATATTTTTGAAACTTTACTTTTATACAGGGTATCCAATGAATAAGGGACCGTTCAAGTATTACGTAAGCATATTTTTCGTCATTTCGTACCCCCTCCCCCCCCTTGTAAGAAAATATAAGCAAATGCTAGACCCCCCCCCCTTTGCTTACGTAAGATTTTATGACAGTTTATACATCAATACTTCTTGACTTATAAAAAGTTACCAATCAATTACATTATTAATCCTACAAATTTATATAGGCATATAGGGATTATGATATCAAAATATATAAAATATATATTGTTATATAAAATATATATATATATATATATATAACAATATATATAAAATATATATTGTTGCTAATTGCATTAAACAAACCACAGAATACAAAATGGTTTAAATATATTGTTATTTATCACTTTGAACAATAAAACAAGATATACAAGAAGTCTTAACTTACTTAGGCATCATAACTAAAATTTTTGCCATAAATCATACAAATGTTGGAGTTCAATTTGGTGTTCATATTTTAATCTGATGTCCAGAATCCTTGAACCCATGTTTCAACATTGTCTGTTATAAGGTTTTCACTGGAACAGTGGCCTGGGGTATTGCAGGTTTCCGGTTCTTGTTTGCTTGTTGAATTTTAACTGCAGTTGCTTCGTTGTTTAATGCTTACGTAAGAATTGTCGTGACTCCCCCCTCCCCCTTGTCAGAAAAAATAAGCAGACTCTGAGCTCCCCCCTCCCCCTTTAGTGCTTACGTAATACTTGAACGGTCCCTAAGATCCTAATTTCAAAATTTAATTTCTCAAAAGAGAGATCAATAGAACTATGCGGTAACCGGTTTGTTTATTAGGTAAGCTGTAAAAATGTTATACAGAAATTTCCATCTGGGAATATTTTGAAAGATTGTGTTCTGATAGCGAAGAATGTTTGACTTGACATTTTTCTAGCTTTAGATTGCTTGCAGAGAATGAGTTTTTTGGCGTACAGTACCATATTTTAACGATTTTTAGAAATTCGAAATTCCAAAAATTTAATAATTTTTAATTTAATTTTAACGATTTTTAGAACTAAATGTGTGGAATTTTGGGAATTCCAGAAATTTAATTCCATGAGACATAGAGCAAAATTTGTCTAAGGATGAATATTGTCTACTGCAGAACATTTTCTCTCTTCCGCCTTAGACAGAGTTTGCTGTATTTACAAATTCTTTACACACTACAGTATCTCTTTCCCACGCTTCTTTTTTCTCTGCGGGCCCTGTAATGACAATCGCTATTCAAATCATGGAATCGGCTTTTTGCAGCTGCCCCATCTCTTTCTCACGCTGTTTTCTCTTCCCATCTTTAATTTATCGCTCATTAGCCAACCTGTATTATGTTCATTTAGCAGTCAGGTGGTTGACTCCTTTCGATGTGTCGTGTGAATTGAGATAACTATGATCTCCGCATCATTTGGCGGAATTCTCTTTTACCACCTTGGCTTATTTTTTTATTCCCTTTCCATGTGTTAGTCGTCGTTTTTATATAGACATTAATTAATGGTTGAGAAACACGGATTTTTTTTATAGCTTTTCTTTTTTTATTTCCTTGTATGTGTATCTTTTTATGTCTTTAATTTTAAATCTTTTAAAAGATGTATTATAATTATATGGATTATAATTAGATATATTTTAAAAGATGTATCATAATTAAAAAAAGAAAATCGTAATAAATATTCTTTATGGAATTGAATTACGGGAAATGATTGTGTTTTAAGTAGAAAAATATCGCTTTTTAATTGGAGCTTATAAAAGAAAAAGTAACTCGTTGCACGTTATCTATGTCTATTATTTAAAATTTTAAAGGTGTATTCGAAAAAATATTTTTTCACCCTCAACAGCTCGAAATTTTTTGAGACATTTTCAGACTCATTTTTAAAAGTAAAATACGAAATTTGCGAGGTGATTTGAAGTGATGGATAGAGGCCGTGTGGTTTCATTTTTTTCCTGAATTAATTAGAATTTGATTTATAAACAATTATTTTCTCAGTATGATCATTTTCCCAGATCTTCCGCTTGAGAAAATTCGGTTCAAAATGCCAACTTTGACAACATGTTTTGCAATATTTACTGCATTTATCAAAAAATTTAAAAGCACGGCACATTGTGTAGTTTCTAAATAAGAGAATTTGCCAGTTTGATGCGCTTGACAGCAAAAGTGAATTTAAAAATAAATCAGAAAATAAGCAGTTTGGATTTAAATACACTCTTTTTCATTTTATCTTTCAAAAATAGAATTACATGTATTTATATTACATGTATATATATATTTTAATTCTTATAAAAAATGAGAATCAATCATTTTCATACCTTCAAAATAAATTATAAATTGATATTCATATTTTTAAAATTGCAATTCATATTTATTTTAATGAGATGGCACTTTATTACGTAAAAAATAACTTCTTAACTTTCTGGCAATGATAATTTTGAAATTTTAATAATTCTATGTTCTATCCTAAATTTGTTATTTTAAATTTATCGTTTTCTGGAGAAAAAAGTTAAAGTATTTCTAAGTACAACATATTGTGTGTACAAAAATTTTGAACGATTAATGTCGAATTAAGTTCAAAATACATTATCGTAAGCTTACATTAGAAAACTGCTTTGTGATATCAATATGTAAAATAATTTTACGTTGTTCTAAGACTTCTTACATTTGACTTTAAAAAAATTTAAACAAATTTCTTTGCTAATTTTGCTTGTTGTTTGTTTAGTTGATTTTAATTTCATCTTTTCCCTCCTTGTTTTGTTCTGTTTACAAACCAGAATTTCTCCTGATAAAAAATAAATAAGTAACAAATAAATAAAGTAAATCAGTTCACTTTACATTCTTTTGATATAATTTCTAATCTCATCTAAAACTCATTAGGATTTTACCCACTGAATGAATGAAAAGAAAAAAGTTTCATTTTGAGCACGTACTTATTTATTACCGTGAGAAAACACGTGGCTCTTTACCCCAAACGTTCTGCTTTCACGCGTATCAAGCGGAGCGTCAGAAACATCTGTTCCTGGACAGTGCGGCATTCGTCATATTGAGAGAGTGTTAATCGCTGCCAAGGATGCTCGGACAATGACAGGATTTCGCAATTCAGCTCAGCACTTTATTTTTTATGTAGGCAATTGTGCTTGCAATTGTCTTTCCATTGTCTCTTGTCAATTAATGAAGAAATATCTCGTAGTTGGGCAGCGTCACAGGCTACACAGCGTATGAAAAGTCATTATTAGTGTTAATAACCAGGATCTAACACGAGAACAAGCGCGCTGGACATGATGAACACGGGGGAAGCATGTTTACTTATACATCACCATTTCTAATGATATTTCGCTTTATTTAATCGCTGACAATTGCTATAAAGTCTGCGGCAAAATAACACGAAGATTATTTATTATTCGAAAATAATAGAACTAGGTATTTAAAAAATAAAAATATTATGGCTAGGTCATCTTTTTTCCAGAATTTCCCCCAGGCAGTTTCAGGGGTGCTGTACTTCATCTGTGCTTTGATTTACAAAATAGCACCCCCCCCCCCCACCCCATTTAAAAAATTAGCATCCTTCTTGCAACCCCATCTAAAAAAATTGCATTTCTTGTTCCCAATAAAAAGAAAAAAAATATATATAAAATAAGTAACCTTTCTCTTTTTTGCATTAAAAATATGCTAGCATAATTAAAATTGACTCAATCTTGTCTTGAAAAATTTTAAAAGTTCAAAAAGTGCCTTTAAGAATCTAAAAAGTGCCCTTAAGGTTGTTCTTAAATCAAAAAGGGCAACTTTGTGACACATGCATTAATTTATTTTTGTTCGGAAATGCATGAAAATAGCAGGTGTTGTTATTCAGAAACTTTCTAATTGCACTCATTCTTTTGTTTTTTAAAAAACACAATAGATTTTTCATAACAAGCCTTCAAAGTTGACACTTTTGAGCATATTTCCCGACGAAAGCAGAAAAACCGTCAAAAAAGAGGAGAAAAACGGGTGATTGCGTCATCGAAATAGCTTATAACTCGATAAGTAATTTAATTATCATAAAATGGAAAAATAAGTTCAATTCGAAATTGCTTTCATAGTCAGGCATTAAAATTTTATATATTTGCTTTAAAAAATGAATTTGTAAATGTGTCAAAACGTTTTTCGCTTGTTGAGCGGATCAGTTAAGAACACCCTTAAGGATCCAAACATGCCCTTCTCTCTGACAGCACCCTGTCCTTTCTTAACCCTAGAGAAAACTGTTTCTTCTATAGAATAATTTCATGTTTGCATTCATTTTCTCTTTTATTAATTATTATTTTATTAATCTTGCGTAAGGTTTTATTTGTATCTCTCTCTCTCTCTTTTTGCTGGGGAAAAAAAAAATCTGCCAATCTACTGCGTGTAAATGAACAAACGCTAACGTATCGGTAGAAACAAAAAAAGCAATTTCCTCACTTTGAGACGCAAAGTGGCTCTATCCATAACCACTTAATCCTTTCTAAATCCTCATTTGCAGACAAATAACACAGCACGGTAGCTTATGCCTCCAAAAGAATCTTGCCGAGAATGACTTTATGATCTTAAAACCATATTGTATCCCTGCGCACGTACCAACTTAGAATGAAATTTTCTAGGGTGTGACTGAAATGGAACGAAAAATATTATCCATTAGTCGGATAGAAAACTAGTAGCCGTTTCATTTAGAACGGAATTTCTTGGCTAACCCACTCTTTCAAATTTATATTGTGTGTTCAGTTTAGTTCAGGAGTGTATAACGGGAGGAGAGAGATGTTTTGGAGGTAGATGCGCCTGGGTTATTTAATCTCAGGAAAAAAATATGCTTTATGACACACCCAGACTTTAGAAAAATTATGTAGTGTTGAAATTGGCTGTAAATCAAATAGAACCATCTGTTTGCCATGCAGCTCATTATATTCCATTTTTCTAGTAATTGTGAAATTAAAGTAACTCAAGCGATTTTCCACCCTTTATTGTTTCACTGCATTGTTGCGGTTTACCCAGAAATTAGTCTTGTTTTCTCTATTTATAATTAAGTTCTTTCATGAGGTTACTTATGCATAAGAAAAATTCTAAATTTCTTTTAAGATCTAAAATTTTCCATTTTTCTAGTAATTGTGAAATTAAAATAACTCGAGCGATTTTCCACCATTTATTGTTTCACAGCATTGTTGCAGTTTACCCAGAAATTAGTCTTGTTTTTTCTTCTTTATATATACGTATATATACATATATATATATTTAAGTTCTTTCACGACGTCGCTTGTAACAATTTTTTATAAAAATGCATAAAAAAAATTCTAATTTTTTTTTTTTTTTTTTAATTTGCTTGTGTAGTACGTATATGGAGTCTATTTATCAGCTTTCAAATTCTTATAAACTTTTGATCTTCAAGATGCTAAATGCGCTGAAGAGTCTGAATTTTTATCGATCCCTTTTAAAATATAATAAAATGCAATGTTATGGAAACTAAAGCAAACTCGTGTGTTCCCACCCCCCCCCCCTCCTTCTGTATACACACACACGGATTAATTGCCAGGAAAAATTCTGATTAAAAGTTTTCAAAACTTCTTTTATCTTGGTAATGTCTATGAGCGTTTGATGCGTTGGTATATTTAAAATATCTCCTCCGGAAATTAATATTTTAAACTTCATTCTGCTGTGCACTCTTCTTAAAAGATGTCCCTTTTTTCTTTAATTTTCAAAATATTTCTAAAATCTATGCTTAATTTTATATGAAGTGTTAAAATTTTATTCCCAGTTCGTCAGTTTTTAAAATGTAAAACAATAAATTAAGTATAGATTTCAAAAATATTTTGACAAATAAGAAAAAATGAGACATCTTTTAAGAAGAATGGAGGGGGAGAAAAAATAGCTAATAATAATAATTTACCCGCGGAAATATTTTAAATATTATTAAACGCCCATAGGCTGTCATTACGGAGAGAAATTCGAAAGCAGGGTGACTAACAGCCTTAATTAACGTTACGTTCGTATCATGATATGTAGAATGAACAATTTAAGTAGAAGTAAAATATTTTATCAAAAAACATTCATTTTCAGAATTAATCTTTTAATGTTTGAAAAAATAATAAATAAAAACCTTTTATGAATTACAGCTGTACTTCAACAAGCCCCTACCTCTTTGAATACTTACTATTTATAAGCCGGATCAAAATATTTCATTTAACGAATCCTTCACTCTGTATATATTTTTATAGAGAAAGCATTATTCGCAAAATAAGAAAAAAAATTAACTCTATACAGTTCATTCATTCAAATGCTTATAAAGAGTTTCAGCCGTACTTGGCAGACTTCTCTCCTCACCACCCCTTTGGACACCTACTGTCTATGGCACGTTCCATATGTCTATATCCCTATTACCGCCACATAAAAACTCGGTATTTAACGCAAAATCAGATTACCATTGTAGTGTTTGGGAAAATGAAATCCATACGTTTCGCACGCTTTTGCGGGATTGGGTAAGCTCGTCAAGCGTTCCATAGGGGCTGCCATTGTTCTCATTTTATAGAGAATTTTATATAGGAAGGAAAATTCTCTCCCTCTGAATGTTTAAAGGGAAAAAAAAATTTGGCGTAACACGCGTATTGCACGTGCCCGCATAGAAAGCAGTGTGGGGTGAAACAAGACTGAGTAGTAACATGAATAGATACCCCTGCCCCTTGTGTATATATTGAGTTGGGAATTTTCAGGTTAAGTTGCGTCAGTTCTGTTGAAATTTATGTTCATTTTATTTTGTGTTTACTGAAAAGAAAAAAAAAGTTATTTTTATGTACTTATCTGTAAGATGTCAGTTCTAGATCTTTGCAATGAACGTCAGTGCATGATACTGTGGAAAATTAAAAGATATCGTTTTTAAGGGTATTGTTAAATCGATAAGGGCAACTCTGTGACATAAGTTTTAAATTAATTTTGTTCGGATGTGCATGAAACTATCAGTTGATATTTTTCAAAAACTATCTAATCGCACTCATTTTTCTGTTTTTGGCAAACGCATTAGATCTTTCAAACCAATCTGTCAAAAGTTGACGTTTTGAACCGCATTTCCCGACGAAAGCTGAAAAATCAGTCGACGAAGGGAGAAAAATGCGTGATCACGTGATCAAAATTGCATATAACTCGATAGGTAATCTAATGATCATAAAATGGAAAATAGAGTTCGATTCAAAGTCATTTTCTCAGTCAGGGCTACCAATTTTATAACTTTTCGTTAAAAAATGAATTTTTAAACGTATCAAAACGTTTTACGCTTATTGAGCAGAGTAGTTGAGAACAAACAGCCTTAAGCACTTAATTGTATTTAAGGCATCTTTCAATGAAAATAACTTTGGAATCAGAATAACTCCACTGTTCAAAACTTATCATTGCGGAATCCATTTCCACGGATGCATTCAATAGCAAACTAATGTTCTCATATATATTTGAGTTATGGGACACAGTCCTTATGCAATTATTTCTCTTAATTGTAAAAGATTATTCAAACAGAATCAAGTGTCATTTTTTAATTTACTTCAACAACAAAAGCGTTTTAATGCAGTAGCCACATACTTTTAAAACATTTTACATGTGGTACTTTAAACTTCCATATGCACATGTTTTTTTTTTTTTTTTTTTTTTTTTTTTTTTTTTTTTGTGGACTGGAATAAACTATAAGTCTGAGACAACTATATACTTTTGATCGATAATTTCAAAATTTAAGTTAAATTGTAAAAGTCTTTGCTTCACTTCAATTTGTTGCATCATATCCTGTTTTAACGTATATACAGTCCCTCACCATCACTAATCTTAGTCACTATGAAGGGAGAGCTTGGTGATGTGAAACATATTTTCCCTTACGATATCCATATCTACATCATCATGCTATAATAGAACTCGTTTGAAAATACCCTGCTGACTTCGATATTAATTTTTTTTTCTCTGGGAGGAAGAGGACGGGGCTCTGTTGTTGTGTGGTGCTTTGATGGATTATGCGATTAAGCCTCAGTTAATCTGCTGTTATGCCGTTAGTCGTGGGAGAGTATCGAAGTAAAAATAAGTCAAAAAGACCTGCCCTTGCATTAAATTCAATAAATTGATTTGTTTTATTGTTTAAACAATATAAGCGGATTTAAGAATTCTTTACTGTGAGAAGTATCTGTTAAATTTTATTTACTAAAAGGATTCGTAAATATCTCTTACCTAAATATGACGTTTTCTTCTGTTATTTAACACGTTTTTTTAATTTTTCATGTTATAGTTCAGTGTTTATAGGCAATTTTTTCTGTTTTCATTATTTTACGAATAAAGAAGGTTTGAAAATTATTTCTCTATGTGGACCTGTCTTTTATTTTTAGAACATCATGTGTTAATTTAAAATGATTAGATAGGCAATATTGTTTCTTAATGTCACATTTTTGAATTCATGTGTTTATTCTTTAGTCAATGATATTCGAAAAATTCATTACAGGGATAAGCATTACTATATATACTCACAAGACTTCGGAAATGGACCCACGCCATTATCTGGTTATAAATCATATGATGATGATTCACCCTAATAATATCGTTTAACGGTTACTTGTGTACTTCTCCTGTGTTCTATAACGGTGACATTTCTACTTCCTGATTAAAGGGCAGGAAATTCGACTAAATTAGGCGCAATTGGATAAGTAGTGACTGCACCATCTCGTCATTTCAGAGGCAGATGAAATGTGTCTTTGCAGAGTGTTCTATGAAGATTAATGCATTGACGTAATATAATTAGAAGGCAAAAATTTCCGCCATTTTTTTTAAAAGTAGATCCTTATTTGCTCCTTCAGAATAGGGTATTTTGTTTTATTCATGATTTCGTTTTTTGAACCCTTTCGAGTGCGATTTCTTTTTTCAATTTTTGGAAAAAAAATATTTTTACGTTAATAACATTAACACTAGCTATCTAAATAGATTAATTAGAATTTAACGAATGTTTGATTGTCTGAAACATAACGAGTGTTGTTGTTTTGCGTACTATTCAATTCATATTCATATGACAATAGACTGAGGAAGAATTTTTGGAGATGTTTAGGAAATATATTACAATAAGATTTAATTGATATTACAACTTTCGAATACTTTTTGCACTCGATTACACATTATTTTACTAGGAAAATATCCTTTACTTTAAATTTTAGCGAAATATGTTTAATATAAAAAAATCGCAAACAACGCAAAAAGAATTAAGCACATATTTATTATTATTAACATTACTAAATGCATTCCCCCGGGGGGAGATAAAGTAGATAATCCTCTAGTAAGTACTTTTATCTTCTGATTACATGATTTTTATGCATATATCTACTGTAAGATAGTTACTTCTCGAATCACATATATATACAGCTAACATTAAGATCTGATATGGAAAATATTTTTGGAAATTTGACTTAAATTCGAGCATTTTCAAGTAAAAATTTCTCATGGTTGTTACCCGTCATTGCTAAAAAGTAACTAACATACATCACCTCTGTAATTCTGTCCATCAAAAAGTAATACTATGTTTCATTTCATCTCATCTCATAAATTACAAGCAAATTATGTCAAAAAATAATTGATTGCCGGTTGTTTTTATAAATATAACGTTTGAAAATGAAAGAAAATGTATTCATCAGTTTTAAAATGACCTCTAGTAATTACAGTCGAGCAATTACGCTCTTCAGACTTACCAACTTTTCAACAATGTCTCATTTAAAATGACAAATAAAACAAAATAAGAAAAACGAAAAGAAATCCCGCCTTTATAACTTTCGATTGGACACCTTTCCATCCAATCAAAACATCTGAAAAGGAAAAAATGCGGTCATTTTTTTCCTTAAAGCGTTTGTGATTTTTATCAGCGATAAACACAAATGTAACAAGCGTAAAAGAAGGAGAAAAAATAAAAAATAAAAATGACAGCCTCTAAACAGGTCAACCTTTAAAGACGAATAATATAGTTTGTTCTTTTTTTTTCATCTCTCTTTCCCTCCTCCCCTCTTGTTTTTCTTTTTAATTGTCACTTAGAGGTTTTTAATGCCCACGCCTGCCAGCTGTTCATTTTTGGACACAATCAAGTCGGAATATTTTACAAGCATCTTTTATGCATATTAATGAAACAAGAAATTCACTCCCTATTCCTTTTTGTCCGAGTTTTGACTCACCGATATATAATTTAATTCAATCGCTTTTTATGTATCATGCGTATTAATACCATTACTTATATTTGTGTTTTCTCAACATTGTCTCTCTTTCTTCATTGATACAAAGTACAATCCTCCCCTCATTTTAATGTGTTAATATCTAGGAATATGTTTAGGAAATTTTTAGGTCCTTCAAAGGATCTTTCACAAAATAATGTATCTTAAAACATAAAATCTTCACTTTTTTTTTTTTTTTTTTAAATATCTAAACCGAGGCCCTTCACAAAATTATTTGTCTTTTAAATAGATATTTCACAGAATTTTTCCACTTTCAAATTGAACATTTTACAAAGTTAATCATTTAAAAATAAAATTTGGCCTATAATAAACAGTTGAACTCACCAAAGCACACAATACTTAGCTTTTTTTTTCTTCTTTCTTTTGTGAAGTGTAAATCATAGAATCTGAATACATCGATTTAATATTCTCAAAATTATAACTACAATTTTCACAAATGTAAAAAACTTCTCCACAATTTCACAAAAACAGGACTGTATGAGAAAAGTCTGAACAGACCTCAGTCATTCGTAAAAAAAAAAAAAAAAAAAAAAAATTATTTAAATCTTAACATGATTTGAATAAATCTGCTCTGTTTCTTCCGTCTTCCTTGTTTTAGTTAAGGATTCTTATTCAGGATCCTAGCAAATTTTCCTGGAGCTTGTGAAATTTTCTATATAGTTTCATCAAAATGCTGGAAATTTCCGCGTTACAAGTTTCACTATAGGGTAGGAAAAAGCGAACCTCATGGTCATATCCAAAAATGGCACAGTGGTCGTGTCAAAAACTCAAAATAAAATTATATTAAACAAAATGCACGAATTTAAAATTAGCTGAGCTTGTTTTATTTCAATTAAATTGAATGAAAGTTTAAGTTCTAAAACAGGTAATTTTTATTTATATAATCTTCATTCTTTTTTTGCTTATTGGCACCACATCGTCAAATAAATTAATTTTAGGAAACATTCGTCATGGGTGTGTTAAAAGGTTTGTTATTTCCTAAAATTCGTCTTGTCGAGCCTAATTATATTTGGGGCCTTTTTTAAAAACATTATTTTAATAAATTCGACAAAGAAAAACTTTAAATTTTGCATTCAATGAAAATAATATTTATGTTCATGCTTTATTTATTTGTCTCATCAGTACTAATGTGTGTATGTTTTCGTTCTTTCCAGGAATTGATATTGATGTAGATCATCTGAGCTTGGAAGACATCAAAGCATTAGTATGTCAGCTAGTCGAAAAAAACAACCAACTGAAGAAAAGGCAGCAGCAGCAGCAGCGCCCGAATTCCAGTGGCAACCACAATCACCCCCAGTCTGTGTTCGAAAGGTCTAGGCAAGTGCCTTCTTACCTGGCCAAGAAGACGATGCGCAAAAGGACGTGAGAATATTTGTAATTATTGGTGAGTATCTCTCTCTTCACAATATTCTTTTCTTTTTATTTAAAGGTGTTCTAAACTGCTCCGCACAACAAGCGCAAAGCGTTTTGGCACATTTACAAATTCATTTTTTAACGGAAAGATATAAAATTAGAAGGCCTGACAATTGAAGCGATTATAAAATTAAAAGGCCTGACTATGGAAGCGATTTCGAATCGAACTTAGTTTTCCATTTTATGATAATTAAATTACCTTTCCAGTTCTAAGCTATTTCAATCACGTGATCACCCTCTTTTTCTCCTGCTTTTCGACCGGTTTTTCTGCTTTCGTCGGGAAATGTGTTCAAAAGTGGCAATTTTGAACGTTTGTTATGAAATATATTTTGCGTTTGTAAAAAAGAAAAAAAAAAAAACCAGAAAACTGAGTGCAATTAGAGAGTTTCTGAACAACACCTGCTAGTTTCATGAATTTCCGAACAAAAATTAAAGCATATATATCAAAGTTGCCCTTTCTGATTTAAGAACACCCTTAAAAAACTATTAAATTAAAAACATCGTCTGGCTGTGCTTTCTCCTGCTATCAAGTGATTAGTTATTTGTAAAATTTTAAGAATATAGTTAAACTTAACAGCATTCAATGCCGTCATTGGTTGTACTGTGTTCAACAACCCATGCAATTTATTTATACATTTCATTTTTGTTTTTCAAGCCTGAAATATAGGTTCTAATAAAACATATTATTGAATGAATTAGATTTATTAGTTATTTTCGACCAAAGCCCTTTTGGCATCTTTCTTAATTCTTGATTTGTGCAGTTGAAATAAATCACCTACAGCTCTCTTAATTCAGTAGGTGGATGTTCAAGCGTTTTCCCAAGGTGGGAGACCCATTGACAAAGTGGAGTCCCCACCGGGCGGGGTTCCCTAAGTTGTAATGTACGTCCTTTAACTCCTTGTGATTAGCTTTTAATAGTTGTTAAATATCTCTAGTAATTGCACGGTAGCGCGACACACCCTTTGTGTGATATAGTTGGGCACTCAATTTGGAGTTTCTCTCTTTGCGGTGGTTCGGAAAAGTAATTGCTGCTCTTTGATACGATCTCTTCTGATAGAAATTGAGGTGGTATAAATCTATCTTATGATTGAGAAATAGTGACTGCATGTTTGATTTAGGCTCGTTATCAGTCAAACCTTAATTTCCCCTCTTCAACGTTATATACTATGACCATTGGAATGCATTCCTATTTTTCAAGTACCTAATTTATTATTTTTTTACTTACCTATCATGCGTTATACATAGTATAAGGTAAGTTTTGCAATCGTTTTAAAAATCGAAAAAAAAAAAAAAAAAAAAAAAAAAACGAAAAAAAAAAAACGAAATGTATATTTTAAACATTGGTGATTCCCAAAAACATATTTTTAGGGGGGGGGGGGGGGAAATGCGTCTGTCTGTCTATAAACGCTTTATCTCCCGAAAAAACTGAGAAAGATACTTGAAATTTAGTATATACTTAGTATATAAGAATGGAAAAAAGAAAAAAACTCGATTATCCGGAACTTTATTATTATTTTTTTTTTATACTCTCTCTCGAAATATTCGTTCTGATGACAGATGCATAATTGATTTTATTTATTTTTTATTTTATTTTAAGAAGCGAAGTAAAAGACAATAAAAAAAGACATAAATTTCGCACAAAGAAAGAAGTCGATCGGGTAATTAGTTGTCGAGATATTTGTAATTATATTTTCCACATTCTTCGTTTTTTCACAACACTGTATTTCATTCAACTTTCAATTTGAAGATATATTTTAATTGGTAATGAGACGCTTAATCCAACGTAACAAACTGCTAGTTAATATAATTAGCATTTTTAGAGTTATAACGTATGCTTCTTTTATGCAATTCGATATTACTTGATTATCCCATCGATCAAAAAATTATCGCCAAACTGTAAGATTAAATGCCAATTATGGCTTACCGTAAATGTCACTTTCACTTGACTCTAAATACGTTCATGTGTTTGTTATGTCATTAAATGCTTTTTAAATTCAACGTTTTATTGGTAGTTTTATTAATCTTTTACCAATTTATTTGTTATCTCATTATTTAAAATTAAAATTATCTTCTACACTAAGTCGCGATGTTCATTTTTGGAATACATCAATAACAATGAAGTATATTTTGATAAATTAAATTCCATTTGAAATATAAAGTAGGCGTTCCAGAGAATTACATCAAAGCTTCGGGCATTTTTCAGAAGTCGCTTAAATCCAAAGCTCCTGTTCATATACCTGACGAGAATTTTTGATCAGTAATCTTACTATAAACTTCATTATGTGGGGGTGTGGTTGAAATGCTTTATTTCCAATATGAGGTGAGGCCTCAAAACAAAAGATTCGAATTAAAAGATATGCACCGTGGGCATGTCAAAGATAATGTTCTGCATCAATTATATGCGATTGTCTCTTAGTAAGTGTATTCTGTCGGTGATGTAACTTCTAATTTAATTCGATCCGCGTTCGGAAAATGCACGATCTGTTTAGGTTTTAAGTCAGGTGACTGATATAAAATTCTCGAAGTTTCAATTTGTTAAGTGAGCTGTGTTGAATCGTTATTAGCAATTCTACGAAAACGAGTATTAAAATATTAAAAATTCTTCATTCCATAAGAGAACTTGTAATATTCAGCATTTTTTATGTCTTATTAGGTAATTTTCACAAAAAAAAAAAAAGTCTCTTTTGGATTATAATTATACTGTCCGGAATTAATCTTTTTGCTCTTCCTCGCTCTCTCTCTCTCTCAAAAACCCTTAAAAGAATACATTAAAATTGGTTACATGCAGGATTTTTTTTTTAAAAGGTCCGAATAGGCGTATTATTCAATTGTCGGCTCCTTTTTTGTGGTCACACGGTATTTATCACCTTTAATAGCTTTTGAAGAAAACAGACTTTCTTCAGAAGAAAGAAAATCTTTCTGTCAAGTTAATTTAATTATTATTATTTTTACATTCTTGAATCCATTCTTTTGTGAATAATTGTAAACTGTTGGAGAAGAATAGGTACTAATAGCTTTTCATGTAGAAGAGTCAAAACAGTCTTAAAATTTATTCTGCTGATCCCAATTCTCACTTTTTCTCACTTCAGATTTTCAATTTTCTGTGTGAAGCACCTTATTTAGTAATATTCTTCTTTTTTTTTTTTTTTTTTTTTTTTTTTTTTCTTTCAACCAATCTTTTGTGTATTTTACTATTTATGGATTCCCAGCTCTTTCATCAGTATTAAAGAGAGAGAGAAAGTTTTATTTTTACATTGATATTATATATAATAAGTCTCCTAATAACTTAACTCTTCAATGCAAGAAATTCGTTTCGGACCAGAACATCATCTCACCTTGGCACCTGATGTGAATTATGAACTCCTCGTCTTCAGCGTGTGTGGGCGTGGTTCCGGACATAGAAGACCCCGCCGTCGCCTTGGGGATGGGCAAGGAACAATACCTGTAGGGGTGGGGCACTCACTACCTTTAAAAAAATCGTGAGTCCCACTCGAAACTTGTCAATCACGGCGCCTAGCGGTTTCCCTACCCACCTACAACCTTATATAATTGAGGGGCTGGGCACTCCCTTAGATCTGAAAGAGTTCTGGAGATCAATATTTTCCAATCCCGATTGCGATAACTCAACTGGTTCTCAAACTTCCACACAGCTCCCTATGATTGAAGTTTTTTTTTGCGCATTGTGCGGAGGTGTTGAATAATAGGGTTGGATATTGATGGATACTCCGCACATACACGCCCTGTAATGTCATCCAGCTTGTATTTCCTGGTAAAAGGAAAACACTATCAATGAAACAATAGTTTGGCACATCTCTTAACGAGATCGATGCCAGAAGACGTTATTTTGATTCATTTTATGCACGCCCCTTTCTTCTGTTCCAACGAAAACTTATCTGATGTAATAAGGGTATGTTTTTTTACTCAACCAACCGACTGACTTTTGAAGGATTCCGGATCAGCCTCATATGTTGCTGTTGCATGGATGTTGTACTTTAATTAGTTTTCAAAATATTTATATCATTCAACTTTTTTTAAATTTTAATTCCATTTTTTCTAAACATCCCACATGCTTCATACAAACATTTGTATAAGCAAAAAGCATTTTGGAAGTAAGAGAACAGGGAAGATAACAATGATAAATTTAAAAACTTCTTAACTGGAGAAAAAATAAAAAGCACTGATTTCATGCCGATTTTTTTTATTGTGTATGACGTATAATGTCCCAAACAGGTAATAAACAAATTTTAAAATTCTTTAACAAATCAATTAAAATAAATATAGCCACATGTTAGTAAGATAGTTCATAAAATTTGCATAAGAGTAAAATTGAAAATTGTTTCAATGTTTGTCAATAGATGGCGTTACACCTTCGTAATCCTCCAAGTAGCATATAAATCTAAATAAAAATATCACACCTTTTGTCTTATTTTTTTTATTATCTCTTTCTTGATTCTATTTGGCTGTTGAAGCGAGATAAAGAAAAATATGTGTATTTATGCATTTTAAAACTTTGTTAAAAAAAAAAAAAAAAAAAAAATTACTTGAGAACTTTTCTTAAACGATGGGATAGTAATTAATGAGTTATCAATAAATGCGTCATTTATTCCTAATTTATGCTTACTATTGTTAATAAATTACTGAATTGAAGCTTTAATGCCCATTTTAAACATATTCTACTGCCTTTGTCTTTTGTCATTAAATCATGTTCATGTATGCAAACTATTTAGAAGAGTATAGAGTATATTTATTTATTCGTTTGTTTTCTTCCTTTCAGATGTTCCACTGAAATGGGTTCATTACACATATAGTATTTACAGAAGAAGCGCTTCATTTTAGCTGTACATATAGGAATATGGTATTTTCTTCTTCAGAGGCTGGAACTTTATATTTTGTGGATATCGTATTTTGTACAGGCTTGGCTTTTTGCGCTTGTAAATAGAGTTTTTGTACATAGTGATAAATTTATTACTTTTATAAACGGGCATCATTTGATGTGTCCATGTTTTTGATATATTAAAAAAAAATGTTTTCTTATGATATCTTGCATCTTTATTTCATTTTTTTTTAATTCTTCATTTACATTATATACATTGTTTACATTTGTACATTATATCAAATTATACATTATTTACATCATTTTATTACATTTGTTATTCTTTTTAATTTTTGAATATACAGTGAAACTTTCCATTTAACAAACTTTGATCATTACACATGAATAAAATTCAGTAAATGGAAGTCAACTAAAATTCATGAAATATTACAGTAAAATACTTATTCATAAAATGAAAAACACACTTAAAATAAAAAAAAAAGTATAAAAACTAATAATGATAATAGTAATAACTCAAAACAAATTAGGATACATCTTTCAAACAAATTGCATTTAAACGTTCATTTTCCCCGCTATACTACGGTGTAAATATTGAAATTGTGCTAAATTTAGAAGTTTAAAAATATGCAGTACTGATAATTGTAAAACTGAAATTTCACTTAAAATTTCTTTATTTTTATTTATTTAAGTAAGTATTTTAAGTTTTAATAAGTAAAAAATATAATAATTATCGAAATATATAAAGATAGAAATATGTGCTTATTATATATCAAAAAAGTTATTTTATATGATAATTTATTAACTTAGTATAAACGTCATATACATGAAAATTTTGCTTGATAATAAGATAAATAAAATTTATAATCACTTAAATATAAATGAATATATATATAGAGAGAGATAAAGAGATAACAATAAGCATTTATGTTTTTTATTTCTTAAAATGAAAAAAAAAAAAAAAAAAAATTGCTCTAAAATCAACAGCTCATTCTCCAGCAGCTAAACCTCATATTTTATGCATGCCGATAAACACCGAGTTTTTCCGGCATGCTGATGTATCTCTATTTTTTACGGCATACCGGGTAATGCGGGGAAATACGATAAATAATTTAATCTTCATGCAATCCGCGGAAATAAATCCATGCAGCAACCTCTCCTTTTAAAGTTTTACCTACACGAATGTGGAATAACCTTCGTTATATAGAACACATTTTTCGTAATATAGAGATTAATTCACATGTTAATAATGCCTAAAGTCAAGTTTAGGCAGAAAATTTCGTTGCGTAGAAAACCTTGTTAAATAGGGACTTCATTAAATGGAAGTTTGGCTGCATTGTTCATACCACACAACGATCTAATAAAATGTCTTGGAGCTAAAATATTCAATTCAGTCATTATCCTTCCCTTCCCCCCCCCCTAGGTCAAATAAACGTGTTTTGAATCAAAATTTATATATTAAAATGAGTCATGTTTGTATGTGGTATTTATCTGATTTCATATAGCAAATAAAATCTCTTATTTCATTTTAAAAATCAGAAATTTTCAGCTACGTTACACTGAGAAAATTAATTACTTATATAATGAATATTACAAAATTAAATGTTAAAGAAAATATAAAAACGTAAAACAATAAAATAAATAAATAGTATATTATAACATAATCCAACACAATCAATGTTGAGATTTTCTTTCTGCATCTTTGGTAAATTTTACAAAACTAAGGGAAAAAAAAACTTATTGTTTTTAACAGTTCAGTTTGAGTAAACAAGATTTTAAAATTTCAAGAAAGTTCAACGCATGTAAAATCAAGCAAATCTGCAACGACTTCATAATTTGTATTAAACGTTTTAAACAGGCATGTCGGGGCCCGCGGATCACAACTGGCCCGTCGACAACTTCTCTGTGGCCCGCCAGACATTTGGCATTTTATGTAAATTTAATTCAGTTGTTGCAACACCCGTGCTAAATATACACTTTGCATGACAGTTTAATCACATGTACAGTGTACACCAGGGTCTTCGAGATATCATTCAATAATCGGAAACTTTTACAGCAGTGTTGCCAGTTTTACTGCATTTAATTTTAACCAGTGCCAGACATAATTACGAAAATGGCCAGAGTAGGAATTTTTAGAATATATTAAAAATAAAATGAAACTCCAAAAAAAATATGAAAATAGTATTAAAGATTTGTGCGTGTATAGTGCGTGCAATCAATTTTTGAAATAAAATGCAATTTAATAAATCGAATTAAGTTTTGCAGATTTAGTTGATAAAAAGCAATATCGAGTATTTTTTACGAAAAATAAAATAAAGCATATGAATAAATTAGGAACTTTACGTGAATATTTCTTTAACATGACTGTTTACGTGCAAATTTTATTCTGTGGCCAGCAGCTTTCTAAGTAATGATTAATTTGGCCCGTAGCGGTAATAAATGAGTTATGGCTTTAAACATAAATATCTTCTTACTATATAGTTATTAGAAATCAAAAATAATTACAATAAATAAGATTGTTTTTACTTCGCGAACTTAAAATGAACTTAGGAGTATTAATTTTGTTAGTATTAATTTTACGTCATCATACAACTATCACATTTTCCGATGTATAAGACTCGCTCTGAAATTAAACTCATTTCTTAAAAAAATACACAAAAGTTAAGGGGGGAAAAAAAGATTATATTTAATTTTAGAATAAAAATTGCATTTTGTCACAAACAGGGTTGGCATGATTTAAATCAACTGATTTTTTAAAAAAGTCATTTCATTTAAATCATTTTTTTGCAATATCACATGAATGCACATATCAAAGGACAATTTTGGGGAAAAAGTTAGAAAATGTATTAGATAAAGATAAAATTACAAAATGTAAAGCAAGATATGAACAAGCTATTAATGGCTGTCATTTTGCTGGAGTTCTATTAAGTCCCTCTATTTTAAAATTACAAAATGTAAAGCAAGATATGAACAAGCTATTAATGGCTGTCATTTTGCTGGAGTTCTATTAAGTCCCTCTATTTTAAATCGAAATGAAATTTCACTTAGTGTAGAGGTAAATGATGAAGGTTTAACAATCAAATCTGTCCAAATCTTCTCACCACTGTAGCACATTTTCAAGCAAAAAATGGCCCATTCCAAAAATTACCATTGCTTGAGAAAAAAGTTTCTGATATTATGACAAATTATGATTGGCGGAAGTCATTTTGTGTAATAGGAGGTAGAAAGAATCAGCGAAATTGAAATTGAATTTATTTACCAAATAACTACAGCCCTGGCTTCATCTGCTGGAGCAGAAAGACAATTTTCTTCTTTTGGACTATTTCATTCAGGCCTTCGTAATAAATTAGGTGTAGACAAAGCTTCTAAATTAGTATTTTTCTTCAAACAAACAAATCCCTGATTTATTCCTATTTGCTTAAAAAATATTGAATTAATTGCGATTTTTATCTATACTAATATTGTAAAGAGAAAAGATTTGATTGTTTTTTTGTTTGAATTGAATAAGCTCCGAAACTACATCACGGATTTGAAAAATTCTTTCACCATTGGAAAGCTACACTATTTCCGGTGAACATAGGTTATAGTTGCCACTTAAAAGGATCAAAATAAAACGCTGGATAAACGGATCAAAAGCAATTTGAGAAATTAAAAGTTACCTGACACCCTAGACACATGACAATCACTGAAACACATATGAAAATCGTAACTGTGTAACCAAAAAAAAAAAAAAAAAAAAAATTAACTATTTAGTCTGACCTGATATTAAAGTATGTGTTTTAATTTTTAAAACTGTTTAGCAATTATTAATAAAGGAAAAGAAAAGCTAAAATGCAAATTAATTTAAATTAAAAAAAAAAATCGCAAAATGACTTTTTTTGAGTTTTCAAAAAAGTTATAACAGATAGTAAATATTTTAAAGAGTAGTGAACATAAAATATGGGGTGGGGGGGATTTTTTTTTTTTTTTTTTTTTTTTTTTTTTTTTTTTTTTGACTTTTCACTAATCCCAGGGATAAATATTACTTATTTAATATAAAACTTTCAGATAGATTGTAACACTAATATAGATTTTAAAAAGTAGGGGACGTCCAATTATGGGTAGGGGAGCAATAATTATTTTTGGAAGAATGTGATCAAATATTTAAACCTGTACAGTTTTAGATGCGGATTTTTCAGAGCCCAAAGACAAATACTTATTTAATATAAAAATTTAAAAGTATTTACCCCTATTTTCAAATAATAATTTCATTAAATATCTTATGTCCAGAAACAGTTTTGTTGAGTTCACCCCATGGTGAGGAAATGTGAAACTAAAAAATTCCAGCAGAGGGGATTCGGTACGAGATTGGGTCTTTTTATGACATTTTGCAATACAAATTTCAGGTTTGTTTTAGAATATAATTACGGCCAAGGCAACACCGGGCGACTCAGCTCGTCCCTTAATAAATAGCTTGCATTAAATGAAGATTTAATTTGTTTTTAAAATGTTACAATTTTAATTTCATTTACAACATATTGAAATTTATTTCTTATTTAGTGTGCACAATTCAATTACAAAATAATAGAATGGCTTTAGATTAAAGTCCAGATGTTTAATTTTTAGTACCAATCAGTAATAATACTATAGTATTTTCTTAACTATATAATTAATTCTTATATTATTATTATAAATTATATTTATTCTTTTTTAGTTATTTATTATAAAAAACTGCTCCATGTATTGTAAAAAAATAAAAACACAATAATTAAAAACAGGATTCTAAAAAAATCAAATAAATCCGATTTAAATTTAAAAAAATCTGATTTAAATCAAATAAATCCGATTTTTTTGATTTTTTTAAAAAAATCATGATTTTTTTCCAACCCTGGTCACAAATATAGTAAAACCCAAGTATCTAAAAAAAGTTTATTTTCTAACATTAAATATCGATTATTCACATATTTAAATTATAATTAATCATCAACTGAAGACACAATCAAACATTATTTACTACTCGCAATTAGCAGTTTTCAACTGCTCTGCTCAACAAGCGCAAAACATTTTGACACATTTACAAATTCCTTTTTTAATGGAAACACATGAAATTGGAAGGCGTGACTATGGAAGCGTTTTCGAATCTAACTGAGTTTTCCATTTTATGATAAAAAAATATTTTATCATAACATTCTTATCTTTATTTTTTGAAAAATGAAAGATACTATTCGATCTATAGTTTCTGTATAAAAGCATCTTACAGCTTGATAGGTCTAACATTAAAAATGACTTCCTGAATGTGTTGTAAAGGAGCTATAGTCGACTGTGGCTACTTTGGTCAACCCAATAAAAAAAGTTTTTATTCTTTGTATTGAATAAATAATGCAAGATAATTTGTACTTTTGCCTTTGAGAAATATTTTATATCTAGGGTATTTGAAAATTTTGGGGGTAGCTTAATTTTTGTTAGTGGTAATGTTGGATGTGTTTGTAAACCACTGTTTTCTTGTGTAGATTTTAACTCTTCAAACTTTCTATAGCGAAAGCAATCTGGAAAACAGCTACAAAAATAAGCCAAGTGTCACAATATTACCTTTTGTAACGTTACCTATGTGTGATAGCGTTTTTCCTTTAACTTTTTATTCTGAAAGATAACATAAAAACTAGTTTTTTGTGGCTACTTTATACCAGGCCCGGTTTGGTCCGAAAGTAGGTCCAGTTACAGGGTTGCCACGCCACCGGGAAAACCTGGAAAACACAGGAGATTTCAAAATACCCTCTCAAAACAGGGAAAATCCAGGGAATTTTACAAAAATCCTAAAAAACCTGGAAAACACAGGGAATTTTTTTCCTGTTTTATCCAAATATAATTTTTTTCTGTTTTCAAAATAAAATTCTAATAAAATTCGCGGAATGTTTAAAATCCCAGAAAAGCGGCGCGAAAATTCACTTTAAACGGCTCTTCCATATGTCTGCCTACACCCCTTCTTTACCATGGGAATAGTTGAATCCACAAAGCACCTCCTCTTAAGCTAAAATGCAAATTAATTTAAATTAAAAAAAAAAAATCGCAAAATGACTTTTTTTGAGTTTTCAAAAAAGTTATAACAGATAGTAAATATTTTAAAGAGTAGTGAACATAAAATATGGGGTGGGGGGGATTTTTTTTTTTTTTTTTTTTTTTTTTTTTTTTTTTTTTTTTTTTTTGACTTTTTACTAATCCCAGGGATAAATATTACTTATTTAATATAAAACTTTCAGATAGATTGTAACACTAATATAGATTTTAAAAAGTAGGGGACGTCCAATTATGGGTAGGGGAGCAATAATTATTTTTGGAAGAATGTGATCAAATATTTAAACCTGTACAGTTTTAGATGCGGATTTTTCAGAGCCCAAAGACAAATACTTATTTAATATAAAAATTTAAAAGTATTTACCCCTATTTTCAAATAATAATTTCATTAAATATCTTATGTCCAGAAACAGTTTTGTTGAGTTCACCCCATGGTGAGGAAATGTGAAACTAAAAAATTCCAGCAGAGGGGATTCGGTACGAGATTGGGTCTTTTTATGACATTTTGCAATACAAATTTCAGGTTTGTTTTAGAATATAATTACGGCCAAGGCAACACCGGGCGACTCAGCTCGTCCCTTAATAAATAGCTTGCATTAAATGAAGATTTAATTTGTTTTTAAAATGTTACAATTTTAATTTCATTTACAACATATTGAAATTTATTTCTTATTTAGTGTGCACAATTCAATTACAAAATAATAGAATGGCTTTAGATTAAAGTCCAGATGTTTAATTTTTAGTACCAATCAGTAATAATACTATAGTATTTTCTTAACTATATAATTAATTCTTATATTATTATTATAAATTATATTTATTCTTTTTTAGTTATTTATTATAAAAAACTGCTCCATGTATTGTAAAAAAATAAAAACACAATAATTAAAAACAGGATTCTAAAAAAATCAAATAAATCCGATTTAAATTTAAAAAAATCTGATTTAAATCAAATAAATCCGATTTTTTTGATTTTTTTAAAAAAATCATGATTTTTTTCCAACCCTGGTCACAAATATAGTAAAACCCAAGTATCTAAAAAAAGTTTATTTTCTAACATTAAATATCGATTATTCACATATTTAAATTATAATTAATCATCAACTGAAGACACAATCAAACATTATTTACTACTCGCAATTAGCAGTTCTCAACTGCTCTGCTCAACAAGCGCAAAACATTTTGACACATTTACAAATTCCTTTTTTAATGGAAACACATGAAATTGGAAGGCGTGACTATGGAAGCGTTTTCGAATCTAACTGAGTTTTCCATTTTATGATAAAAAAATATTTTATCATAACATTCTTATCTTTATTTTTTGAAAAATGAAAGATACTATTCGATCTATAGTTTCTGTATAAAAGCATCTTACAGCTTGATAGGTCTAACATTAAAAATGACTTCCTGAATGTGTTGTAAAGGAGCTATAGTCGACTGTGGCTACTTTGGTCAACCCAATAAAAAAAGTTTTTATTCTTTGTATTGAATAAATAATGCAAGATAATTTGTACTTTTGCCTTTGAGAAATATTTTATATCTAGGGTATTTGAAAATTTTGGGGGTAGCTTAATTTTTGTTAGTGGTAATGTTGGATGTGTTTGTAAACCACTGTTTTCTTGTGTAGATTTTAACTCTTCAAACTTTCTATAGCGAAAGCAATCTGGAAAACAGCTACAAAAATAAGCCAAGTGTCACAATATTACCTTTTGTAACGTTACCTATGTGTGATAGCGTTTTTCCTTTAACTTTTTATTCTGAAAGATAACATAAAAACTAGTTTTTTGGGGCTACTTTATACCAGGCCCGGTTTGGTCCGAAAGTAGGTCCAGTTACAGGGTTGCCACGCCACCGGGAAAACCTGGAAAACACAGGAGATTTCAAAATACCCTCTCAAAACAGGGAAAATCCAGGGAATTTTACAAAAATCCTAAAAAACCTGGAAAACACAGGGAATTTTTTTCCTGTTTTATCCAAATATAATTTTTTTCTGTTTTCAAAATAAAATTCTAATAAAATTCGCGGAATGTTTAAAATCCCAGAAAAGCGGCGCGAAAATTCACTTTAAACGGCTCTTCCATATGTCTGCCTACACCCCTTCTTTACCATGGGAATAGTTGAATCCACAAAGCACCTCCTCTTATGCTTTCCATCTGCGACTGCGCGTAGTGCTCTTTCTCCTTCTTATCTATTTTCCCGCGTCAGTTCAAACCAGGCATGAGATTCTTTCGCGGATCCGCGATTTTCCGCTTTTTTGTCATTTTTAGCTTTTTCGATTTTTTTATATCGTCAAAAGACCGCGTGAAAAAAATAGAATTTTCGCGAAAAATAATTCGATTTTCCGCTTTTTTGTCATTTTTAGCTTTTCCGATTTTTTTATATCATCAAAAGACCGCGTGAAAAAAAAAATAGAATTTTCGCGAAAAAAAACGTGATTTTTCCCAAAAAATCGCGAGAAAAATGCAATTTTCGTCGCATATATTTTACACGCATATATTTTTGCACACTCTAAATGGAATAAACGTGTTGCAGTACAGGGAAAACACAGGGAATTATTTTTCAAGATTAGAGTGGCAACCCTGAGTTACTTAGAAATTTCATTTAACAATCAAATCCTTCTATAGTAAAAAAAAACTAGCCTTAAAAGGAATGACTCCTGGAATGATGCTGATGTGGAAGATTTCCGGAACTAACGAATCCGGGTTGTCCACTCCTTCCATGAGCCGAATAGACCAATCAGGAAAGGGCTCCGTCTATGCATCGTCGTATGGGTTACCATAAAGTGAGGAAAGGTTATATCACCAACAATCGCCAAGTTTGTCGCCAACTTGGCGATATATCGCCAAATTTGGCGACCAAAATTAGTTGTCAAAAGTGACGCCAACTTGGCGATAACTGCAATATTTCGCCAAATTTTTAATTTCTTTACAACACCAGTCGTTTGATACATCATTTGAGAGGTTTGCAACTGCTTATTCATATAATGGATGTCTTGTGTGTTATCCCCCACTCTGCTCCCCCAGGGGGGACACATTTTTAATTTCTTTACAACACCAGTCGTGTTACACAAGATTTGAAAGGTCTGTAACTGCTTATTCATATTATGGATGTCTTGTGTGTCACCCCCACACTCTGCTCTCCACAGGGGGGGTCACATTTTTAATTTCTTTACAACACCAGTTGTGTGACACATCATTTGAAAGATGTGCAACTGTTTATTCATTTTATGGATGTCTTGTGTGTCACCCCCACTCTGCCCCTCAGGGGGGCACATTTTCAATTTTTTACAACACCAGTCGTGTGACATATCATTTGAGAGGTCTGCAACTGCTTATTCATATTATGGATGTCTTGTGTGTCACCTTCACACTCTGCTCTCCCCAAGGGGGGTCACATTTTTAATTTCTTTACAACACCAGTTGTGTGACACATCATTTGAAAGGTGTGCAACTGTTTATTCATTTTATGGATGCCTTGTGTGTCACCCCCACTCTGCCCTCCAGGGGGGCACATTTTCAATTTTTTACAACACCAGTCGTGTGAAATATCATTTGAGAGGTCTGCAACTGCTTATTCATATTATGGATTTCTTGTGTGTCACCCCCCACACTCTGCTCTCCCCAGGGGGGGGTCACATTTTTAATTTCTTTACAACACCAGTTGTGTGACACATCATTTGAAAGGTCTGCAACTGTTTATTCATTTTATTGATGTCTTGCGTGTCACCCCCACTCTGCCCCCCAGGGGGCACATTTTTAAATTCTTTACAACACCAGTCGTGTGACACATCAGTTGAAAGGTCTGCAACTGCTTATTCATACCATGGGGTATTGGCGAGCGCAGCAAGCAGGGGTAGCCAATAATTTGGAATCGCGAAGCGATTACGCGGGGGGTTGGCGAGCATAGCGAGCAGGGGGGCGGCGCCCCCCTAGTCTCTTTAAAAATATTTTAAGTAACATACTGTGGCAAAATGTTACATTAACTGGTTTTTTTTTACCTAGTTGCTGAGGATAACTAGATGAAAACTGTTTCTTGCTTTTTTAATATTAATAATTGATTTATTGTATTTAAACGTAAAAAAAAAAAAAAAAAAAAGAAAGAAAGAAAAAGAAATGAGTATGCAGTGTTAATTAATTCGCAGATTCTATTGCTAGGAGGTTTTAATAAAAATGTATTCAGTTGCATATGAAATGTAATTCATTTTATATGAAACTAGGAGAATGGACCAAAGAAGTCCCCAGCAGGAGCTACTTTGTTCCAATTTTTTTAAAATATATAGCTAAAGAATAAAAAAAAATTCCCTTTAGCTGTTTGCTTCATTATTTTATATTAATTGTTTACAACTCAATTTCGACGTTGAAAAATCATATGTAATATTTTTTTGAATATTGAAAATATGAGTGGAACCAGGAGTAAAGAGAATATTACCCAGTTAAACTGATGGTATTGGGCTCACAGACTATTCACATTAATGGTATATTACAGCCGTATTTTTCAAGGAACCCCTTGAAAACAAAGGAGGGATTAGTTCCCCCATTTCCCATCTTTATACTTAATCATTGAACCCCCAAAACTAATGAGGGATCCGCCTTATCATAATGAACCTATATTCGAAATTTGAAGCAAATAGGATAATTCTGCATAAAAACCCATTTATTTAATTTAAGAGGGGTTATCTTCCATTCCCTCTTCATATTTAACCATCAAACCCCCAAATCTATTTAGGGATTGGCCTTATCAGAAAGAGCCTATATCCAAAAATTGAAGCAAATCGGTTAATTCTGCATGAAAAATCTATTTACCTCAATTAAGAGATATAGTCCCAAGATCCTCCTTTGTACTTAATCAATGAATCCCCTAAAAAAATCGGGGAAGCGGCTTATGAAAATGGACCTATATCCAAAATTTGAAGCAAATCGATAAATTTTGCGTAAAAAAATCATATACTTAATTAAAGTTGGAGATTACCCACTATTCCCTCACCATTTAATACTTAACTCCTTGGGGACGTGCGACACGTATACCTGCCACAAAAAGGCTTAAGAATATGTGTTTATCCCCACCAGTAAAATTTTACTGTAAAATTTGCCTTATTTAATCGGAGCATTTTTTCGATTTAATAAGGCACAAATTTCTGTTTTTAAAAACCGGTGGCAATACATTAAAAATTTCGTGAAACGCTCCCGTCACGAAGGGGTTAACCAATGAATACCAAAAACTAATCATAGAGGCGTCTCATCAGAATGATCCTATGTCGAAAATTCGAATCAAATCTGCTAATTCAGCATGAAAAACCCATTTATCTAAATTAAGAGGGGGATTACCCCCTGTCCTTTTTATACTTATCCAAAGAATTCTCAAAACTAATCATTGAAGCGCCTTATCAGAATAAACCTATATCTAAAATTTGAAGCGAATCGGATATTTTTATCGTGAGTTATCGCGACTTATCTCAGGCTTTCATAGCTTGTGAGCTAAAAAGTGGACCAAAGTCTTCATGGTTGACGGTACTTTAGATATGAGTACAGCTTTATTAAAATAAACATTTAATAATTCCATTTAAAATATCAAATTTAAATTCAATACAGCTTCTTAAACGGGGAAAATAAGGCCAACCCATCATCTTCAGTTAATAAAATTTATTTCTGTAATATATTCAAGCGAACACAAGATGCTTTCTTTTATTCTAATTAATTTTTTCGGAGAATCACAGCCGATTTTTTCATGACAGCTAGTATATCAAAGGTTCCAGGGATAAGGTGACCTATTCCATTAGAAGTCGATGGATTTATCTTCGTGTGTGGCATGCATGATTTACCCATCTCAACTCACGCCAATAGAGAGATCAAATTTACGTCATCAGCATATTCAAAGAAAGCATCTTTCAAAATCCTCACAATTGCTTTTAGAATTTACTGACAGTGGAGATAGGTCTATGAAATAATTCTGTTGATGCTTATATTTATGAATAATTTATACATTATCACTCAAAACTAAAGTCACTTTTCCTTCTCCTTAATGTGTATGGTTAAAGCTAATGTTTGATATTTCATCCATGGCGATAAAAAATAATGCATGCAAAGAGATTTGATATAGAAATATGTAATTTCTATTCCCCAGAGGAAATGGTGTTACCATGGTATTTATTGAGATCGTCTGCCAATCATGGCTTCCTTGCAAATTAAAGTTAATACCTGCTTTTAATCCTTCTTCAAGGCCCCATTGTTGAAGAAGTATGAATTATAGATCGATAATTTATATGTTAAACAAGCTGTTTGAGGCGTGGAAGTTGGGAAGTTGGCGTATTTTCCTGATACTTTATTAACAAGAATAAATCAGCAGTCGAGTTCTTTTTTTTTTTTTTTTTTTTTCTCTCCTATTAACAATGCATTTCATGATTGCCGATGACAGGTGATGAAAATAGTATATATTTAAAACACTGAGCGTAAACATAAGTATTTTAAACAGACATGAATGCTATGAGTAATATTTGGCAGGGAAAGTTGTAAATCATCGCTTAAGGCTGTTCTTAGCTGCTCTGCATAACAAGTGCAAAATGTTTTGACACATTTACAAATTCATTTTTTAGCAGAAAGATAAAAGGCCTAACTATGGAATCCACTTAAAATCGAACTGTGATTTCCATTTTATGATAATTAAATTATTTATCGAGTTATAAACGATTTTGATCACGTGTTTTGCTCCCTTCGTTAACTTTTTTTTCTGCTTTCGAGGGAAATGTGGTCCAAAGTGCCAGCTTTCACGGCTTGTTCTGCAAAATCTATTGCTCTTGCAGAGGAAAAAAAAAAAAAAAAAAAAAGAACCCAGAACGAATAGTTTGATTAGATAGTTTCTAAACAACAACATCTTCTAGTTTCATGCATTTCCGAACAAAAATCAATTAAAACTTAAGTCACAAAGTTGCCCTTTTTGATATAAGAATACCAATTAACTATAAAATATAAGTAGAAAACTAATGAAAACAGATCTGTTTTAGGATTTCATTCATCTCACAAAACCATTATAGTTGTCTGTCCGTCAAAGCACTCGTACTTGGTAACTATTTAAGGTACTTCTAGGTTATCCCGTCGACCAATTTCGCCAAATTATACAAATCGCCAAACTAATAGCCAAATTATACATGTTGACATAATTTTTATTTTAAATAACGAAAAAACAAATAATTTGTAGAATATTAATAAAAATATTAATAAAAAGTCGAAATAAAAATCACTTAATGACATTTTAAACACGTGAATCGCATTTAATGTCATTGAATGTGACATTCACGATCATCCATTATTGGCATTTAATCTTATAGTTTGGCGATAATTTTTTGGTCGACGGGATAACCTAGAAGTACCCTATTTAAATTATTAATGTAAATGCCCATCCGAGAATGGTGGGTAAAAATCTTGTAATCCAGAGCCGACAGCACCAAAACCTGTGTTTTCTAGCAGAAGAAAAAAAAGAAAAAAACCCCTTTATTTTATGGAAGAGTAGTAAGGGGGGGAATCTAATGATCTATGTCTGCTGGAAGTGAAGTGGTGCATAATTCAAAAATTAATACCACTGATGGTTTACTCGTAAGTTTAACATTGTGTTTGCCATACAATCAAAGGTATGAGAACATGGAAAACTGGGAGCAGGAAAACACAATGATAGTAAAGGCCGTGAGTTTTAAAGTACTGTAGGATTTTATTATTTCTAAAGATAGATATTAAATAGTTCCTACCTTGCATGTCATCTTCTTGAGGAGATTTCATTTACTCTTCAGGAAGCAGCTATTTAAATACACGACGATATTGCTGGAAAATTAATAAGAAGATGTTACACAATTAAGTATGTGTTGAAAACAGTACTATGAAGACTTCGGAAATCACAAACAATCTTCTTTTTAGTTCCACTTAACAGAAGGAGATGGAACAGATGTACATCGTGGTTATAATATTTTTACATAAAACTGGTACAAACTTATTTACATAAAAAACATTTTAAATGAGTTTTTCTTTAAAGTTTTTTAAAAAAAGTTATTTATTTCGGAGCTCTAATCTGGCTTCCGAACATCATCTTGTGCAACCGGCAGCGCAGCAGAAAATTTTGTTCCAGGGAAAAGTTCCGCATAAAATGTATGATGTCACATCGAATTTTCGAAGTGAATTACTTCCTCTCTTTAAAACATTTTTGTGGTGCTTCCATTTGTGGAGCAGTTTGGAAACAAATGTCCTATGAAAAGTCTATTATTCCAATAGATATACCTACAAGTAAGCCACTAGTGGTAATAATTTTTGGCTTATGTACAACTACACTTCCAGAAGATATGGATCATTAGATTCTCCTATTACTACTCTTCCGTAAAAAAAAAAAAAAGGTTTTTTTCTTCTGCTCGATAACACAGGTTTTTATGTTGTCGGCTTTTGGACTAGTGCTTTTCATTTAAAATTGAAATAAATGATAAAAATATTGGCGCAGATGTCTCAGACACACCGATGTCGATGCGATGTTTTATTGCGTCATTTTGGGTAGAAAACCTCTAGCATATCTCATGGAAATGGGACTTACGGCCTATTGAGGCATTTATTGCAGCCTTTGGTAGAGGAAAATTGTCTGTTTAATATCCCTTTAAATAACGTTAAAGTGCCATTGAAAAATTTCTTTATTGTAAATGCAATTGAAAGCATTAGACATTCAAATTAGGATAACTTTTTATTTGTCATATAATTCGGAACAAAATATCACATAAAATCTAAAATCGTGAAAAAAAAAAAAAAAAAAAAAAAAAAAAAAAAAAAAAAAACAGATAGTTTTGAATAAATTAAAAATGTATGTAATGCAATGTACTTACTTTTCCGGAAGAAAGAAGTTACATCTTTCCTCCACCAGATGGCGTATTCGAGCATTTTAATCGCCAAATATTTAAATGCAAAGAGGCGTGATTGAACAGATGAGTTCGCGCCGGAATGGTTACTCTGCTTTCCATTATGACCTGATTTCTTTTTTTCTTTTTTTTTTTTTTTTTTTTTTTTTTTTTTTTTTTTACAAAGAGATGAAAATCCCCTGTTACACCCAAAATCATAAAATTTTGAAAAAGTCTTACATTAAATAAATTAAGTCTTATTAATTATATTAATTAAATGAACTCGTTCTTTTTTTAATTTCAAAATATAATCTTAATGTCAGGTTTTTTCGGAGTGTGTCCATAGCTCAGGAGTAAAATGTTTGTCTTCCCCACGAAAAGTTATAAGTTCGGATCTGTCAGGCACAACTTTAAAACTTTTATTTTTCATTTATTACACTTCATTTTCAGATGGATTTAAAGGTGTAATTCGATTCAAACTGCTTTTTTTCCGATTTATTTTTGAATTAACTTTTGCTCTCAAACTCATCAAACTCGCAGATTCTCTTATTTAGAAACTACACAAGGTGCCGTGACTGTCGATTCTTTGATAAATGCAGAAAATATTGCAAAAAAAGCAATCAAAAACTGCATTTTGAACCGATTTTTCCGAAGCGGGAGATTTGAGACTGAAAAAAAAATGTCATGCTGAGAAAAATGCTGCTAAATCAAATTCTAATGAATGGAGCGTAAAATGGTATCACACGGCACCTTGTGTTTGATAAAATGCTATTTAATTTTCTACTGGCTTTGTCACCTAGCAACCAAGATATACCTAATTATTTCAAAATGTAAAAAAGTTTTCTGTACAAACGATAATTTGTGATAAATACATTATCTGTTTATTTCTTCAGCTTTTACCTAAGCTGTGTGAAACGATATTCTTTTTGTTTTTGAGTTTGATTAGAATGTTTTTTATGAGAATATGTGTAAAAATGTTACGGTTTTTATTGGAGTTGTGTTTTGTTAAATTATTAATGTTCGAAAGAACCAGAGTTGAGTTTACTCATCAGAATAAACTGTTTAAAATGAGAGATGCGTATTCAATTTTGAGTTGAGTAAAATATTAATAAAATAAACTTTCGAACAATTGAACTCTTTACCTTGTACGTCTCTTCAAAAATCCCCTTAGCAAGTTTCATGTTTCTACTTTTAAAAATGTGTCTAAAATTGTATCGGAAAATTTTGAGCTGTTTAAGGTGGAAAAGCGTTTTTTCGAATGCAGCCTTAATTAAGGCTATTCTCAACTGCTCTACTCAACAGCTGCAAAATGTTTTGACACATTTATAAATTCAATTTTTAAGAGAAACGTATCAAATTGCAAGGCCTGACTACGGAAGCAAATTGTGTTTTCTATGAAGGGCTGAGTGTAGACATAAACAATGGAATATGTATACAGCCCGTCATCTTTTTGCTTCATTTTGGGAATAACGGATTTTGATTTTATTCTATCGACGATAATTTGCAGAATTTTCAAACTATGTTTTTGAGACTTTCACAAAAGTTGTTCTATACATTTAGCTAACACATTATGCAAATTATATTTTGACTAGTATATATAACCCCGTCAAAAACGACGGAATTTTCACTTGCATTTCATTTTCCTAATACTTTATTCAAACAAACAGAAACATGACGATTTTATTATTGAAGAATTTGAATTGTAGAAAAGCACATTTTAAATATAGCAATAAATTTCTACAAATACAAATGATGATTTTTTTAAACTTGATATTTAGTTTTTTTTATCAAATTTTAATTTCAAAACAAAGAATAGTATTTATTACAGTAATAATAATTAGTAAAATAAAACTCAATTTCTGAAGATTTCACAAAACATTGGAGTTTTTTTAATTTTAAAAAACGTTATTTTTATTAAAAGTATGATTCGGCAGCGGTTTTAGTCATGGGTGTATGATAGATTCTTAGTTCGATGCTTTTAGTCATTGATTACGAAGCTTTGTGTTTTGTTTTTTTAATTTGGATTTGGCGCCATTTATACACAATTAATAAAACAAAACAACTTTTTTTTTTTTTTATTTTTTTTTTTTATTTTTTTTTTTTTTTTTAATTTGTAGTTTCTTATAGAAAATAGCAGAAGCAGGAGGCATTGATTTAAATCAAAATCAATTTTTAAAAACTTCAACTATACAACTTTAAAAATTCAATCCGTAAATTATGAAAAAAAAAATTATTATTATTATTATTGTTAGATTTTTAAATTAAATGTACCTTTTAAAAGCTTAGATTATATCCATTCGAAATTTTCTTGCATTGTAAACGAAATTTATATTTTTTATCAAATGTCATTTAAATGTAAGGAATGTATAATATCATGCACTAAATATATTAATTACACCAAGCATATAAAATTTTGATTTAAGAGCATGTGAAAAAATAATTTTCAATTATACTAATGTAGTCATGATAATATCTTATATATCCATTACAACTCGAAGGGGGAAAAAAAGCTTATTTTATTTATAATAGAAAACAAAATTAAGCGGATAAATGCTAGCACCTTAAAAAAATTATAAAACTAAATTTAAATTCAAATCCGCAACCGCTGAATAGCACAAGGGTTTAAAAATAAGTTTGCGAGTCCTTTGTTTCCCAGAATCTCTCCTCTGGAAGAAATGCTTTTAAAATAGCTCATAGATGGCAGCACTAAAGTTTGTTGTGAGAATGAGACGGCGCCTTGAGTCGATGAAATACAATCGTAATCGTAAAAAACTTATCAGTTTACACTTCCACTGTTATCTTTATGTATTATAATTGGATATCATATACATGTTTTACATGAAAATATGCTGAACAAACATTATTTCAAGTTTAAGAAGTTTTAAAAGCATCATTTTGCATCAGTTTTCAATTAAGCCTAACGAGGCGATTAGCTTCGGTCGATTCCCAGATCAGAATGGTTCACCCCGGAATCGTTCCTACACTTTTTTCCAGCCTCATTTTATTATAAGTGGATTGAGTTCACGCATGCACACCGAAATCTTATTTAGAAAACCTATTCATTTTTCATACAATTATTAATATTTTAAAATTTTGATTACAAGCTGTTATGTACAATATTGTTTGTCATATTTTCTGAAAAGAACATATTTTAATAGAGTAAATAGTAATAAAATATTAATATGAAAGAGCAACTGAAAACAATAATATTTTGGAGTTTGAAATGGTATTTAATGTATTTGGCTTTAAATTTTTACTTTATGAACACAAAATACTTAAATTTTAAAATAGATTCTAAATTTAAATTTCTGATTTTTAACGCTTTTACTTTAACCAAAAGTGTGTGTCATATTTCATCCTACCCATTCCCACCCCCTTGTCACAAAGTGTCACAACTTCACAAAATCCCTCCCCCTTCTACAAGCATGACATCATTTATGGACGCCCCCTAAGGTTACTTTTATTTTCGAAACCGGTTCCGAAAATGAAAGTTTCATTATAAAATATATCTGCAACCAAAATCGAAAAAGTAAAAAGGGGACGATGTACATAGATTCACCTTAGGTAAGTAAAAAAAAAAAAAAAAAAAAAAAAAAAAAAAAAAAAAAAAAATCCGAAATGCAAACGACATATTAGCAAATAACCTTCCCATAGAGTTAGCATTCGCTCATTAGCGCTGGGGGACAGGAACCTTAATTATTGAAAGCCCAAGTCTGACTGGTATTGGGCTGGGCCAGTATGCAGACAAATAAATTAAAGCTATAAACACTGGACAACTGTGCCTGAAGATATTGATAAGCATTTCTAAAGTAAGGCTATGGACTTCGTAAATATGTCCAACCTTGCGTATAAATGCACAAATTATTACAAATTATCTGTTGATAGAAACACAGACTGTTAAACTAGTCAATTTCTCAACCATCGATAAAATCTTATAAAAAATAATAATTACAATCAAAAAGGACTGCATAAATATTATCATATTTCGGCCTTATCTGTATGCATATCAAATCTATTTAAAAAAGAAAAAAAAATTCTTACGCATCCCCCCTTTTTTTTCACATCGTTCGGTAATTTGACAATAAATTACTGTCACTGTGACATTGTAAATAGCTAATAATACAGCAAGCAAAACGACAAATTCGTCCTAAATCAGCCGCCGTCTTGCTTTAAATCAGCATAAGCAGCACAAAGCGATTCTAATTAGATTATCAATCATTAACTCTTCATTGATTTTTTTTTTACTTCGAAATTTATTTTCTGTATTTATTAATTCCTTAATCTTCAAATCAAAATTGCTTATCGGCTTGGGCAATCAATCAGAATTAGTTCTGAGCCGAAAATCCCTGACATATATGGAAATGCTACAGTTCTCGAAAATACCAATTGGACTTTAAATATTCATTTTATTCTGTGTTATGCTAATGGTCAGGTTGGACAGCAATTAGAATTCGTTCGAAAATTACCTATCGACTATATACAGTGAGTCAGAACTGTGATTAATTCTAAAGGAACATAGAATTGCGTCCACGCTTTTAATACCGTAAGAGGACATTTGTCGTTTTGAATTGTTGATTGCAGGTATATATATATTTCATATTGCTAAAAGTAATCCGATATACAAGTGAAATTATATGGTAGGTGTTTTGTAGTTTCCGCCTACTTATTTTGCTTTTAATCTTATTTAATTTTTTTTTTCTGAAATGAGACTATGATTCTGAAATTTTTTTTCTATATTTTAGTCCTTACCTTATGCTATTCTCTTTATTTAAGGCTGTTTTTAACTGCTCTATTCAACAAGCGCGAAACGTTTTGACACACTTAACAAATTCATTTTTTAAGAATGCATTAGAAAAAATATTTTTCCACCCTCAACAGCTCGAAATTTCGCGATACATTTTCAGATTAATTTTTAAACGTAAAAACATGAAACTTGCTGAGGTGATATTTGAAAAGATACCGTGGTGTCAGTTTTCGCTCAATTCATTAGAATTTGTTTTATAAACAAAATTACTTTCTCACTATGACACTTTTTTTTTCGTCCCCAGGTGTTCCGCTTCGTAAAATTTGGTTCAAAATGCCCAATTTGACACTATTGCTAAGAGTAATCCGATATACAAGTGAAATTATATGGTAGGTGTTTTGTAGTGTCTGTCTACATATTTTGTGTTTAATCTTATTTATTTTTTTTCTGGATGAGACTATGATTCCGAAAATTTATTTCTATATTTTAGTCCTTACCTTAGAGGCTGTACATATATGAAGTTTTAAACTTTTTGATAATTTTGGACTCCCTTCTCCCCTTCGATATCATATGTTAGCACGTTATCATCCCTCAGCCCTCCCTGACCCCCCCCCCCCCAATGCTGTAGTCTAAAAAAAAACACAGGGTATACGTTCTAAGGAGAGGATATTTCTTACAGTGTATATACTATAGCTTTCTTGAAGAACAGAGGGTACACGGTGCTCCTTGAAAAATTCCAGAAGGTATACGGCGTATACCTGAGTATACCCTCCACTATATCCCTGCCCCCCCCCCCACACCCCCGTAATGATGACTGTATCAATGTCTCATTTTTTTAAAAATATTTTTTTATGATATACAAAAACATGTGTTTTTCGCATACTTTATTGATACAAAAGAAGAGAAAAATATCATTTTATATATGAAATAACTTTGTATCAAACACCACTTAAAAGAAATAGTAACACTTTAAAAATATTTTACAATACATCTTGTTACATAGTGCAGTCAACTATAAGAACATTTTCCGGCAACGGAAATGGAAGGGGACAGAAAGAAATTATTATCGACAAAATAGGTGGAAACGTTCTTTCTCTTACTCTTTTATTTATTAGTAAACAATTTCATTTCAAAAATGCCTCGCATATGTTTTCTCGGATACCGATTGCATATTACAGATATGAAAAAAAAAAAAAAAATGTCACTCGTTAGGTGTATTCTATATTTTGGAATTGAAAAATTTTATAATTATTTAATAATTCTAATAATAACTTTGTGCTTTCATAAAAATAGGTAACAGATTAAAACGAGATAGCATATACTATTTTGATGTAAAGATCTTGCTACAAATAAAAATAGAAAATTTTGATTGGATCGAAAATGATATCGATATCAAAAGACAAATCCCCTCCCCAGCCTCAGAGATATTTTACGATATCATTTGGCACATCCAGTGGCGTAGCGATGAGGGGCAAGGGGGGCGCCCGCCCCAGGCGCCGAGGCTAAGGGGCGCCAAATTGAGAGAGATTTAAACCAAAATTGTTTTACATATTTTAACAATAAACAAAAATTTTTGACTTTTAATTTTTTTATGTGAGTTAATATATTTTTTAGTAAAATATTTTGTTACATCCAATTAATGAAGAAAGGAATAATTTATGTAAGTATTTCTAGGGATGGCTCAACACAATCGGCAACGAAGATAATTATGTTTCTGAATTGAGAAGCAAAATGATTAAATAGGGGCGCCAAATTCAGAAGAGCTTTAAACCGAAATTATTTCACATATTTTGAAAATGAATAATAATTGTTGATTCCTTTTGTGTGCCTGTGTGAACGTTTTGAAGAAATTTGGTGAAGGTGGAAGAAATAGCGAAATTCATAATTGTCAATCGCTGAAGGAGGCTTTTAACTGTCTAGCCTGAAATAAATAAATCAAAAAGTCGATTGGAGATTTGAAATCACATTTTTTGTTTCAAGAACATTTTTCATTTGTAGCTAGCTGACCCATCCGTCGATTTTTCCAAATGAACCGAGAATGATTAAAACCTCTATTCATATTGAAATAAATAAAATAAAAAAAATCTTTCAAAATGAACCTCTGGGATGAGTCTCCAGTGTCTTCGGCAGTATAGAACGGGTGTGCTACGCAGCCAAGAACCAGCCATTAAAAGCATGCATTCAAATTTATTTCTGTCAAAATGTATCTCCGGAATGGATGTCCGCTGCCTATGTTACCTTGTAGAAGGCTTACTGCGCACGTGCAAGAACATTTGGTGATAACCTTAAATTGAATAGAAAAAAAGAAAATTCCCTTGAAATAGGTCTCATGAAATCTCAGATAAAAATGCCCCTGGTGGTGGAAGATAGAACTAAAACTTGTAAGACAATCGAAAACCAAGTTGAATGAGAAAAACCAAGTGGAAATTGGGTTCATAGAGCCCGAGATGAGAATACATCATCTTCACATGAAGATGGAGCTAAAAATTTCAAGAAAATCGTAAGCTAATTTTCAAGGATCAATACCTGTTGAAATCTGTTTTGTAGAATCCGGCAAAAAAGAGGCTTAAAACTTCGATAGTCATCATACTTTAAAATGTAAATAAAGGGAAGAAACTGTTGTGGACGGACTCTTAACTCCTATCTCTTCACTCTGTCAGCAGAACACACTAGTAATTTTCAATTAAATTGATAAAATACTTTTAAATTATGATTTTAGCATTCGATAGCGTTTAATAATTAAGTTGATTGTCTGCATGTTATATAATCTTTGATCAATCGATTTTCAAAAACTAGCGGAGTATTCGGACGGGAAAAAATTATTTTTAGATCTGTTATTAATGGATGTTCGTTTCAGTATGTTTTTCTCATATGCAGGGCCACAGACGATTATTTTTTAAATTCTAATTGGTACCACTTTCCCAAAACAGAAATCCTTACACACACTTTAATAACATTTACAATAGAAATAAACGTCAGTATTTATATTATAAAAATATTTGTGCGAATAGAATACACAAATAGTCGACTGTGTCAGCTTTCGTATATGGGGTCTCTCTCTTTTGTATACTGTCGCCGTCAATAAAAAAAAAAAAAAAAAAATGTTACCGAGCAATTTTCAAAAAATATATATAATTTTTTTTTGTATATGTGCTTTGAAATTTTCAAATTGAAATCTTAATTAGTTTTTTATTCTTTTTTCACTCATAAGTGAAAAAATTTAATTTCTTTCGACCTGGAAATCAATTCAGATGAGTGTGAGATTTTTCATGTGGAAAAAAAAATCGCATTCTTGATAAATTTTTAATTGATATTCTCGACTTATAAGAAAAAAGAAAATAAAAATTTTGAATCTCACATGCATTAGGATAAGATCTGCCTTGTACTACTCTCAACCAAAATTTCAGAATTGTATGTGTAGTAGATATTTTTAGTCCTCTCCGTCATACAAACGGATACACATAGATTATGGTTCTCACGCTCATTTTTGCTGTTCTTAGCATTCCATATAAATATTTAAAAAGAAAGCTTCCTTAAACCAATGCAAAAAGAATTAAGCTGAAAGAACAACAAGAAAATATATTATTTCTTCTTTATTTGACACTTCATTTTTTCGTCAAATTGTCATTGAGAAAATCAAATAATGAAATGTGAGCGACCTACCCCAAATTTTTCCTACTTAAATCGTATAAAAAAACGAAGTTAGGATTTTCCAGTCTTCCTAGTACGACCACTAGAAGCGTCTGTTTTGGTCGTTTTAAAATTTCAATTTATTTTACATATATTTAAATTCAGCGCATATGCATTAGAGAAAACTACATCTCTCTATGTAAATTATGGGAATGACTGAGAGATCAATGGAATAAAATAATTTGACTCGAGAACCTCTTTTGTCCGAACTCTTTCGTCATTGCATCTTACAATCATCTCGGTGAATTCGATCGGAGGTCTTACGACTTATTTATGCCAATTTCGGGACCTACATGATCGTAGATTATGCAGGCTTATCAGAATTGCCAAATCTAAACTTTTTTGTTCCAGTTCATGCAAATATGTTGAGACTTGTAGTATTTTCTAGTAGGGAGCGAAGATGTCAATTTGCGAGAAACGTTTAGTTTAATTGGTTAATTAGCTCTTGATTGCCTTATGGTCAAGATCCGTACAATTCCTGGAATCTGAAATAGAAAGATTTAGCCCCAAACGAAAGAAGAATTGCCTAAACGTCAGTATTTTTCATCTTAAGTTACTCTCTGGTTTTACTGGTGATCATAATAAATGTCATGCTGAAAATCAAAATTCAAGGAATAAAATGGATTTTGAGAAAAAGAATTTATGGATTTTAATTTAAATATCTGAATTTCAAAAGGATTTTTGTTTTCATCATTTTCATCAATAGCATATCTCTCTCTATATTGATATCTGATCATTGTCATGCGAGTGAGAATATATTAAGGGTTTGTTAAGATCTCAAACAAATTCGTTGGATATCTTGATTTACCATAAGAATTCAAGACATTTTATTGCTTTTCCATCAATCTTACGTATGGCAATTTGAAATTCTAGGGTGACTGCAGTTTTTAATCAGGAGATTTTATTACCATGATCGGACGTATCATAACTTACAAGGAAGGTCTCCATACTGGGCATACTCAGATTTTTTTGAAAAAAATACTAATTAAACTACTCATGTATGTAATAAAGGATCAGTGAAAATTAGTGGCGGAATTGCAGTAGAAAATAATAACTTTCGAGTATTTGGCGTGAAAAGACGAAAGTGTCACACGATTTGGCGAGCAGCACTTTCCCCGCCGAAAGCAAACGAATTTAATGCAACTGAAAACTTTTGGAATTTTAGAACCCATGTAAATAGTATTTAATGAATTTAAACACAAACAATGAGAGAGTTTAATATTTTATATACATATATATATAAATATATATATATATATATATATATATATATTATCTGTTGCTGTAGTAATTTCATTTACGTCTGGAAAAAATATTTTCATATATAAAAAATTCTTATTCAGTAAAATTATTTTCATACATTTAAGCGTATTCAAAAATAAAAGCCAGATGTTTCCATAGCAACAAAATCGAATTGACATTGTCAACTGGACTTTGAACTTGAAACAATTTTATCTGAATTTCATTTTAAATCTCAAAATTTTGATGGATAAATTTGAATATAAATATATATAAATATCAGTATAACGAAATTATACTTAAAACAAACAAAAGCTGACGAAACCAAAGATATTTAATTTATTTAAACACGTTGGACATGAAACTTTTTTCCTTTAAAATGCATTTGACATTAAAAAAAACATTTTTTGAAATTGCTTTTCATCACCAACCGATGATAAATCGCCAAATAACGAAATTTTCATTATTTTTTTACGGACAGGGTACGGAGGGTCCGCCGAAATTTTTTTTATAAACGTATATATCCTCACGAGAAGAAGATTCTGTAATTTTTTCAGATTTTTCGAAGTATGCCTGTATGGAGACCTTCCTTGTTAGCAGTTTTAGTCGATGTGTTTTTTGCAAAATTATTCTCTTTGTCGCTATTCCCATTACAGAGCCAGATTACCGCACAGGCCTATAAAACTATGGCCTTGGATCCACTGTTGTGGGGGGCTCAAATTTAATAAAATGATTTTTTAAAAAAAGTCTTAAAACTGTAGTTTCCGCATAATTTTCTCAAAAACAACAATATATTTTGATTAATTTTGAAACCGTATCGTAATATGTAATAATAATTCATTCCTTATCTTCTATAACCCCCCTCCCCCCCAAAAAATGTATAGGAACTGCACGGTGCCCACAAACAGGTGCTGGGCCATGGGCCCCGCACAACCCTAATCGGGCTCTGCATCCCACATGCTTAAAACAACATAAACATATCCGTGAACGTAGCGCTAAGTTTTTAAAATTTCCATTCAAATTCAATATTGATGAAAATTGGAAATCTTCAGTAATTCGGTTCTATGCATTTTAGTTTAGTGTGTTTGATTAAAATTAGCCAAATCCTTAAAAAACAAGAAAAAGTAAAGATGCCTTTTCCTCCCAGTACAAGTCAAAAAGACTATTTTGTTTCTTCTTCCGAAAAAAAATAATCCTTTTTTTTGGGGGGAGGGGGGGGGGGGCGCAAAAATTGATCCTGCCCCGGGCGCCAAAAAACGTAGCTACGCCACTGGGCACATCCCCAATTCCTCTAAAATAATAACGTTGTATATGCACAACCAATCATGCTTTTCTATGTGTAAGGCTGTTCTCAGTTGCTGTGCTCATCAAGCGCAAAATGTTTTGACATCAGTGTTGAATTCAGACACTTTTCTCCGTGAGGGACTTCAGTGGCTCCGGGGGAAGGGAGAAATTATACAGTTCCGGGGGGGGGGGGGATTGTACTTTTTGACCATTGAAAACCCAAAATTTCTGGGGGAGGGGATATTTTACTGTTCCAGGGGGGAATGTAATCCCCGGGTTGTTTTTGACTTGGGGAGGAAGGAGGGCTCTAGGGGTCATAATCAACGTAGATCTGTAAAAATGGTTGAGAAATTCTAACATACGGGAAAATGTAAAGGGTGGTGTTTCTTACGAAATTTACCTAATAAACATCATATTGTTAGAAAAAGACTAATTTAATGCCAGCCAGTTTGAATTGAGGGTATCTTTCAATATGCCTTCAATATCTTTAAGGGTGTTAACTGCTTCGCTCAACAAGCGAAAAACGTTTTGACACATTTACAAATTCATTTTTTAACAGAAAGAGTTAAAATTGGAATGCCTGACAATGAAAGCGATTTCGAATCGAACTTAGTTTTCCTTTCTATGATAATTAAATTGCCTATCCAGTTCTAAGCTATTTCGATAGCGTGATCACCCCTTTTTCTCCTGCTTTTCGACCGGTTTTTCTGCTTTCGTCAGGAAATGTGCTCAAAAGTGTCAACTTTGAAGGCTTGTTATGAAAAATCTATTGTGTTTTTTAAAAAACAGAAAATTGAGTGCAATTAGACAGTTTCTGAATAACAACGCCTGCTAGTTTCATGCATTTCCGAATAAAAATAAATTAAAGCATATGTCACAAAGTTGCCCTTTTTGATTTAAGAACACCCTTAAGGGTGTATTCAGAAAAATAATTTTTTAGCTTCAACAGCTCAAAATTTTCCGATACATTTTCAGATTCATTTTTAAAGGTAAAGATATGAAACTTGCTGAGGTGAGTTTTGAAGACGTAAACGATGCAGTGTGATTTGATTCTCTTAATCCATTAGAATTTGATATATAAACAATTATTTTCTCAGCGTGACCCTTTTTTTTGTTCGCAGATCTCCAGTTTCGGAAAATTTGGTCCAAAACGCCGTTTTTGACAGCATTTTTTTGCAACATTTTCACCATTTATCAAAAAATCGACGATCACGGCATCTTGTGAAGTTTCTATATAAGTGAATTTGAAAGTTTGGTGCATTTGAGAGCAAAAATAAATTTAAAAATAAATCGGAAAATAAGCAGTTTGGATCGTAATACACCCTTAAAAGTTAATTAAAAACATATTGGGAAAAACGCGGCACGGACGAACGTGGTGTTGCAATTTTGCGATCTTTTTTTCGAAGTGTGCTTTAACACAAAGCTAAGTTTAAATTTTGAAGAAGGGATTTGATTTAGTTTCTCTGTAAGAAGAGAAGATTATTACTACGTTGAATTTAGTGTTATGAAATGCCAAATGAAGTTTAAATGTGCACTACTTGTATTGTCAGTACCGAATTAAGTTCATATTAAACAAATTAGGATAAGATTAAAAAAAGAGTTATACAGAATAGCAAAATTTGATATACTTTAAACTTCATATGTCTTATGAAGTTTAAAGAACTTTTATAATATACCAATTCATACTTTTCTCTTTTCTTAGTATCTACAGCGATACCCAACCCTACTTTGTATAGTTTTTTTTTTACAAATTCTTATTATTTTTTTAACAAATGATTTTTATAATTAATACAGTTAATAATTCATATATTTTTTGAACGGAAATCCTCTCAGCGCGAGTAATACTGACATTTGACATTTTATTATTTAAATTGTTCCTGACTTTGTATCAAGCAGTGTAACTTTTTGTATCAGGTTCATATAACTTTTACTTATCCATCATACGTAGTATATAGGGTAAGTCATTCTATCGTTTTGAAAATCGAAAAAAAAAAAAAAAATTGACGGATTTACACGTTTTCGACACTGGAGATTTCGAAAAACATATTTTTAGAAAAAAAATTTTGCCGTCTGTCTGTCTGTCTGTAACCGCTCTATCTCCCGAACGAATTGAGATAGAGACTTGAAATTTGGTATGTGCTTAGTATGTAAGAATGGGACGAAGCCTATTTAATATCAGTAACCTCGATTATCCGGAACTATTTTTTTCGGACTCTTGAAAAATTCTTTCTGATGAAAGGTATATAAAAATTTTCGAATTTTTACTTTCTTCTATCTTTACAAGAAGAAAGTATTGGATTCATGAAAATTTTCGACTTCCGGTTTTCGACGGATTTATACGTTTTAGAAGGTCCTGAACACGTTTTGACTATTTTTAGAAAATGTCTGTCTGTGAGTCTGTCCGTCTGTCTGTCTGTCTGTCTGTCTGTCTGTATGTCTGTCTGTATGTGACAAGAAATTTGTGGGCGCTCTATCTCAAGAAATAATGCTCGAAATTTCATAAAATTTCATATTCAGTTAGACCTTGATATGAATTAGTGCCTATTGGTTTTTGGTGTAAATTGGCCTGCAGGTGGCGCTGCTATACTACATTTTTCATGATTTTCAAGATTGTATATCTCAAGAACTAATGCACTGAATTTCACCAAACTTCAGATTCTGTGACTCCTTGATATACATAGACGCTGATTAAGTTTTGGTGTAAATTGGCCAGCAGGTGGCGCTACCATGCCACGTTTTTCATGATTTTCACGATAGCTATATCTCAAGAACTAATGCGCAGAATTTCACCAAACTTCAGATTCCATGATATCATGAGATACATAGCCGCTGATAAGGTTTTGGTGCGAACTGCCCTATAGGTGGCGCTGCTATGCTACATTTTGCATGATTTTTGCGATAGCTATATCTCAAGAACTAATGCAGAGAACTTCATCAAATTTTAGATTCTGCTACACTAGAATATATAACATAATTAGACGCTGATTACATTTTGGTATTAACCTTGCAACAGGTGGTGCAGCTATGCTGCATTTTGCACGATTTTTTCGATAGCTATATTTCAACAACCAACACACAAAATTTCATCAAACTTCAGATTTTGTTATAAAATGACATATAACATAATTACACGATGATTACGTTTTGTTATAAATCCTTCAACTGATGGTGCTGCTGTGTTATATTTTACACGGTTTTTTTTAAACTAGCTATATCTCAAGAACTAATGCACAGAATTTCATCAAACTTCAGATTCTTTTACACCATAACATAATTAGACGCTTTTTTTACGTTTTGGCATAAATCGTCCAAGATATAGTGTTGCTGTGCTACGTTTTGCAAATTTTTTGTTATAACTATATCTCAAGAACTAATGGACGAAATTCCATCAAATTTCAGATTCTGTTAGGTCTTGACATCAATAGATGCTTATTAGGTTTTAGTATAAATTACCCAACATGAGGCACTACTAAGTTCATTTTCTCAGAATATTAATTAAATTTTGCGTTTTAGGCTTTTCGGATACCAGAATCTCATTAGGCTAGGTCAAATGTTCGAGGAAATTCGATAGTGGGTAACTTTGGGGTCACCACGTTTTTTTTAAATATTAAAATGTACTTATGAGATAGAAGAAAGTTTTGGGATTGACACATCCAACTAGTTTTTATTTTAAGGAGTAATCGTAAAAGGCAATAAAATAACACAAATTTTGAATAAAGGACGAAGTTGGTCGAATTATTAGTTGCCGAGATATCTGTAATCCTGTTTTCCGCATTCTTCGATTTTTCATGACCCTGTATTTCATTCAAATTTCAATTCAAAGATATATTTTAATTGGAAATGAGACGCTTAATCCGACGCAATAAACTGTTAGTTAATAAGGTTATTGTTTTTGCAGTTATAAGGATGTTTCTTTTTCGCAATTCAGTACTACTTGAGTAGTTAGGCGTGTTGAATAATTTATCGAAAGAGATTCATCAGCAACTCATTAATACATCATTACTATGCACAATAAAAATATAAATACACGTTTAAATTTTGTTTTGGAATTGCAATCCATTTTATAAATAGTTTTCAAATGTATTATTTTCATGTATTATATATGCATATATATGATGGGTAAGTATTACGGTGGCCCCCAACGACTAGTTTATAATTTTGATATAAAATGCCCAAAATCCACACAGATTCTACCTCGTGCTTTTGAAACTTTTAAAGTATCAGAAGTTTAGCGATTCAGGTAAGCAAATTCGGGATAAACTTCGATTGAGCAAAATGAAATCGATCCTCTGTGGTTGAGTGGATCGAGCATGCTAAATTGTTTACATTTCGAAATCGTTTCATATTTATCAAATTTTGAGAGGCATATAATATGAAATAATAATTTCAACGACGTATCGACATTGATAACACATTTGGGTTCAAACAGGACTCGATTATGACTTTTTATAATCTTGATATAAAATGCATAAAATCCACACAGATTCTTCCTCGTGCTTTTGAAACTTTTAAAGTATCAGAAGTTTAGCGATTCAGGTAAGCAAATTCGGGATTAACTTCGATTGAGCAAAATGAAATCAATCCTTGTGGCTGAGTGGATCGAGCATGCTAAATTGTTTACATTTCGAAATCGTTTCATATTTATCCAATTTTGAGAGGCATAATATATGAAATAATAATTTCAACGACGTATCGACATTGATAACACATTTGGGTTCAAGCAGGACTCGATTATGACTTTTTATAATCTTGATATAAAATGCATAAAAATCCACACAGATTCTACCTCGTGCTTTTGAAACTTTTAAAGTATCAGAAGTTTAGCGATTCAGGTAAGCAAATTCGGGATAAACTTCGATTGAGCAAAATGAAATCGATCCTCTGTGGCTGAGTGGATCGAGCATGCTAAATTGTTTACATTTCGAAATTGTTTCATATTTATCCAATTTTGAGAGGCATATAATATGAAATAATAATTTCAACGACGTATCGACATTGATAACACATTTGGGTTCAAACAGGACTCGATTATGACTTTTTATAATCTTGATATAAAATGCATAAAATCCACACACAGATTCTACTTCGTGCTTTTGAAACTTTTAAAGTATCAGAAGTTTAGCGATTCAGGTAAGCAAATTGAGAAGCATATAATATGAAATAATAATTTCAACGACGTATCGACATTGATAACACATTTGGGTTCAAACAGGACTCGATTATGAAAAATTGGGGCCCTGGGCAAAGACAAATTAGGAAGCCTCTTTCGAATCATTGCAACATTATTCAAATGGAGCTGATGGTCACTCATATATGTATGTACAGTCCCTGGCCAAATTATTAGACGCACTCATATTTTCTTGTGTCGAATCATGTTACTAGCTTTATAGAGATATTACTGTGTAAATAGTTACAATTGATTATATACATCATCTGTAGGAATATAATAAATTAAAAGCATGCCACTGACTTTTAATTTATTTATTTTTGTAAATTAAACTAACAGTTGCTGAAATCCACACAGATCCTTCGTGCTTTTGAAACTTTTAAAGTATCAGAAGTTTAGCGATTCAGGTAAGCAAATTGAGAAGCATATAGTATAAAATAATAATTTCAACGACGTATCGACATTGATAACACATTTGGGTTCAAACAGGACTCGATTATGACTTTTTATAATCTTGATATAAAATGCATAAAATCCACACACAGATTCTACTTCGTGCTTTTGAAACTTTTAAAGTATCAGAAGTTTAGCGATTCAGGTAAGCAAATTGAGAAGCATATAATATGAAATAATAATTTCAACGACGTATCGACATTGATAACACATTTGGGTTCAAACAGGACTCGATTATGAAAAATTGGGGCCCTGGGCAAAGACAAATTAGGAAGCCTCTTTCGAATCATTGCAACTTGCAACATTATTCAAATGGAGCTGATGGTCACTCATATATGTATGTACAGTCCCTGGCCAAATTATTAGACGCACTCATATTTTCTTGTGTCGAATCATGTTACTAGCTTTATAGAGATATTACTGTGTAAATAGTTACAATTGATTATATACATCATCTGTAGGAATATAATAAATTAAAAGCATGCCACTGACTTTTAATTTATTTATTTTTGTAAATTAAACTAACAGTTGCTGAAATTGTAAAACTTAAAACATGAAACTAAAAAAATTTCAATATTTTTTGGAGCCTTTTTTGGCGGCAATCAGTGCCTCTATTCTTCGCGGCATGCTGTTAATACAAATTTGAAATGTTTCTTGCATGTGTGAGTGATGTTTCCAGACAAAGATAAGTTTTTCTATGAGCCGTGTTTTGTTCGTTATGAGCTCTTTGGCCAGTTTTTGTTCATAAGCTCCCAAACATTTTTAATGGTATTCATGTCTGATGAATTACCGGAAACAGTTCAGCACAGGGATATTTTTTATTGAATGTAGGCCTTAACGGATCGTGCTATGTAACAGAGAACTTTACCTTGCAGAAATACAAAAGGTTCGTCATTTGGAAACCATTTTTTTAGCTGTAGAATAAACCGATTTTGCGAACCTCTTTATATTGGTCTTGAGAACTGGTTAAAAAGTCGTAACAAACAAAACCCAGCTCATGGAAAATCTTTCCCATGTCTGATATCGTCACCCACACATACAAAATACACTTCAATTTTGTATTAAGAGCATGCCACGAAGAGTAGAGGCAATGATTGCCGCCAAAGGACGCTCCAAAAAATATTGACTTTTTTTTGAGTTTCAAATAATAAATTTTGCAATTTTAGTCTTTCTTAATTTAATTTGCAAAAATAAATAATTTTTAAGTCATAGGCATGCTTTTTATTTATTATAACCCTACAAATGATGCATATAATTAATTGCAGTTATTCACACAGTAATATTTCTATGAAGCTAGTAATGTGATTCTACACAAGTAAAAGGGAGTGCGTCTAATAATTTGGCCAGGGACTGTATAATGCATAAACATATTTTCGCACCTTGGATATAAATAGAAGAAAGTTCTTAGTTCCGTCAGTTCTAAATTAAATACCTTAATTAATAAAAGTACACCTTCCCCTCTCCCTAGTACGGAACAAAATCCTTTTATATAACTTTAGAAATGTGTTATATTATTTTAAGATGAATTTAATAACTTCAATATATTAAAGAGTTGGAATTGGAGGAAGAAAGTACATATTTTATAATTTAATATATGGATTTGGAGGCCCCTTAAGGTCCAGGGCCCATGGGCAAAGTTCCGATTTGACTTTGCGGTAAAAGGAACCTGGGTTCAAATAGGGTTATTTCCAACAACATTACAATATTTTAGCAGTTATTAAAATGATGTCGCATATATTTAAAGTCAAAAAGGATTTTTTTTGTTGGTAAATTTTGTTAAATAAATTCAATCTTACATATATAGATATATATTTAGGCTTCGGGGACTAGTAGATAAAATTTCTTTCTTTTTAAAATGCTGTTGAAACAGGGTTTTAATGATCTAATATCTGATGATAAATCAGACCATCTCATCCAAACCCATTATTCATTCTTAGAATTAACAACCATTCTTTTTCCTACCAATGCACTTTTAAGACAAAGCACGTCTGATCCAAGAGAAATAAAAGCCGGACATAATGACTACTCTATGCTCAAGGGTCCGGATTGGACTCTGGAAGAAAGGTGTGTTGCCAAACCCATTAATCTAATTCGATCAGATAAGGGACGTCCATAATGGGATAATTAATATCTCCGTTGTTTTTTGCTGGAGGGGTTACACCCACTATTCGATAGTTCCTAATTCGAATGTCAGTGGGGGTGCTCGGAGAACAATGGGTGTGGTGTCAGATAGTTACACATATAAGGTTGCACTAGCAGCTTCTTGTAATATCCGACTTGTGTTTTGTTTTGATTATTTTTGTGACATAAATTTCCATATTGTTGCGCCCTGTATTTAATTCGAATGACATCTGATGCGGAAGAATCTGTGTGAAGAAAACTGCTGATGTTTAGGAATGGTTGATAGGATTGCGAAGATAAGTGAGTTACAGTCAGGGTTCCCGTTGGCTTTTGAGCAACATTAGCAATTTGGCGAATAGGAAATGAAAAACAGTCGCCAAATGAAAAGAAATGTTAGTAAAATAGGTTCAGCGTGAAGCACTAAAAAATTTATCTTTAACCTCTTATTGTATCCCTCTTTTCCAAATGTTCTAAAAATAACTTAATTTTTCGTAACATCATATAAAATAGAAATTCGACTACAGAAGCCATTACAAATGAATACATTCTAAATGCCTCCTAGTCCTAAACGTGTAAATGTTTTAAACATTCTTTTAGCAGTCTCAATAAAAATTAAAAACAGCTATCATTGATTTAATATTTTGAAACCATTAGCTAAAAATTATTATGAGATTTCGACTCGATAGAAAAAAAATTGATGAGCCAATGATTACTTTGTATACAACTAATAAATAATATAGTAAACGGCTGATTTCAGCACGACATTGCGACGAAACTTCTTTCTATTTGATATTTGATGCGAGTAATTTTGTTTATGTTTTTGCCATTACCACGCCATTACACAGATAGTTAGGGCTTGATTAATGCATGGGCCTCCGGGGCCTCGGCCCTGGGTCCATCAATTTCAGAGGCCCACAAATTATGTGGCTGTTTTTTTTTTTTTTTTTTTTTTTTTTTTTTTTTTTCCTTAATCAAGTATTCTTCAAATAGTATTGTTTTATAAAATATGAAAGGTAAAATTAAAATCATATTCTGAATGACTCAATAAAAATTTTAGAAACTTTTAACCTAGGCACTTTTCTGTAAAAGTCCTTTTCAATTTTGAGAGTACCTATAGTTTTCAAAATTTGCCGTATCTAAATATTTAAGTTTCGGGAAAATACCAAAAACTGCATACTGTGTCTATTGGATTAATATTGGACAACAGAAACAAGGATTTTACAATGTCAGAATTATAGTTAAAAGCAGTTACTAAACTATTAAAGAAAACACAATATTTATGATTTTGGGCAAGGCAAGTTTTGAAAAAGACATCCTCATTTATTCTGCAACGTAAACTGTGGATCATAGATGTTTGTGAATTATATATTAAATGCTTTATTTGAAAAAGTGGATAGTAATTCATTTTCTTAATTATTCCTGTAAGTTTTTTGACGTGACAACGTCTTGTAAATTGGTTTGCCGGGAGACACTTCAAGAAACTGCGTTACGTTACGTTACGCTCCGCTCACGATACGCGCTCACTTTTCTCTTAACTTTTTCCGGTCACTTGTGGGACCATTTTCTGAACGTGAATGTGAATTCGCTGCAAGGAAGGGGCGGTGCTTAATAGGAATTTTAGATAGTATCAAACTAAGACGAAATACGTTATGTATTAGTTATTAGTATAAAGTACAAAGAAAATAAGTGTAGTTTATTTCGTAATTCGGTGGTATATTATGGAAAACTAATGATATGTGATTAGTGAAAGCCATTTTACTTTAGTTATATTCTGCTCATTGAAAAATTCTTTAATATGCTGTTTACAAAATTCAACATTTGACATCAATAAACATGAAGTAAAATGTGTTTAACAAACACAGTGTATTGCAAGTTATTGTATGTATATTTGTATATAAATACGTATGTATGTGTAAAGGTAAAAATAAAATTTTGTTAATATGAAATTCAGTGCGAGATTCTTTGTATAAATTAATGTTTTAAATATAATTCTTTGTATAAATAAATGTTTTAAATTGTTACTATTATTTCATCCTTCTTCCTACTATACGAATGAATATTCACATTAAAATTATTTTACAACTCAAAGTCGTTGTCACGTAAAACTTTCGCCCGTATACCGACTTTACAGGCAACCAATTTTTTTTTTTTTTTTTTTTTTTTTTTTTTTTTTTTTTTGTAAACTTGAAATTTTCACCCAAACAACTTTGTCAAGTTATCAAATAAACCTGCTTTTTTTTTTATTATTATTTTTTTTTTTTTTCTGAAAGTGTCGCCGGGAATGGGGAGGTAGAGAGGTCCAAATTTTAACAGGACTAGGGCAAAATTTCAGCTTGACTGGGCTCTGCAGATAGGGATAAACTGACAAAAGAGACACATTTATCATATAACCCTCTCTGTGTCTTTGGCTGTTGCTAAACTGAATTGTAATGAATCAGTACCTCTATAAATAGAACAATGTAAATGGCACGATGCGATTGAACATGTGGGAACACATTCAATTGTTCAGCAACGAGTCTCCACTGTATTAGAATACATGCACATACAAGGAGCAAAAATTGAGCCCTTGCAATTTGGCGAGTCAGATTGTTCTTTTACTCGCCAAATGGAGCGTTTTATCGCGACTTGGCGCAATGGCGAGCGACAGCGAGAACCGTGAGTACAGCTACAACTACCAAGTTTAACTCATTAAAATAAGCTATATTTTTTCATATAACAAACTGTTATTTTCATGCAGTATTGCAGCAATTTTGCATAACAAAGAAGCAAGATTAGTGTTTCTATATTTTGAAAATAATTCTCAAAAAAATTTACAGGTCTGACTACTGAAATTATTTAGAATCGAAAGGAGTTTTTTTTTTTTTTTTTTTAATATAGATAAATGACTTATTGAATTATAAATAATTTCAGTCACATGATGACCGGTTTTTCTACTTTATCACAATGTTATATGAAAAAATTCGATTCAGAACGCGAACTTTGGCAGGAATTTCTGAAAGTCTTCAAAAATTTTTCTATCTTTAAAGAAAAAAAAAAAAAAAAAAAAAAAAACAGCGAAAACGTTTTTTGATTAGATAGTTTCTGGATCAGAACACCTACCAACTTCACGTGTTTCTGAACAAAAATGAATTACAAAAAGGAAGTAACTAGTTTAGATTTGAGGACTGCCTTAAAAAAAACTATGATCTCTCTAATAACAAATTGTTATTATCATGCAGTAATAAGACAATTTTGTGAAATAAAGAAGAAATATTACTGTTTCTATTCTTTGCAAATATTTCTCAATAATATTCCGCAAACTCCCTTGGCAGAAACTATGCGACAATGTCGCAGAAACGGAATGTATCCTTTCAGAAATCTTTCAGTCTCGAGCTACTAAAAGTAATATTTTTTTAGATTGTCACCAATAAATTGATCTAAAGTTAACTTTTAAGTCTACAGTGTATTGCTACAAATTGCAGAAATTTGACCTCGTGCTCAATTAATAAACCTTAAGAAAAATATTGGGATAATTTATCTTTAATTTATCTATTTTTTTGGCATTATGTGTAATTTTTGGCGCACTCGGACAATGCTGGACAACAGGGGCCTCGCTAAGGGGTGGGGGTGGAGGGTAGAGCCTCCCCCTCAAACATTCGTGAATGTTGTTACACTTGGCAAATTCACAAACTTAGTTTGCAAATTTTCTTTAAAATTTTAATAAAAACTATAATATATTTTCAATTTTTGATAGAATTGGCAAAAATTACAAAACTAATTGGGAATATTATTAATCTTTTAACAAATAAGGGCTATATTACATTTTCTAATTGTGGTAAGTTGGCAAAATTGTAAAATGAGTTGGCAAGTATTGAAATTTGACTTGGCAATTTTAGGTCCTCTCCCCCACTAAAAAAAAGTCTTAGCGATGGCCCTGCTGGACAAATAAGCTAGTTTATTATATATTACTGTAAATATACTAAATAATTCTTCTACTGAATCATTAAATTAGAACTTCCGACTCTTTTGTTTTTTATTAGCATTTTAAAAATGGATAAGAACATAACGTACAAAAACATATATTTCACGGCTATATTGATTCTTCAATTACTTTTCTATAACTGTGTTACATATAAATTTATAGTTCATTTCTGCAGAAAAATGTTGTTCTTAATGAGGTTCGTCGCAAATAGCTTAAAAAAAAAAAAAAATCAGCCACAAAGTTCAAATTTTGATAAGTATAGCATTTGAAATAATTTTAATAATTTTTCCAGGTTTATAGCAGGGTCGTACGTAGAATGGTATTATGGGGGGGAGGGGGGGTCATATTTTCTCTCTCTCTCTGAACGCAGAAAGATAAGTTAGAACATATTTATTATGTTTTCCGACTATGTTTCTTATTAAACTGCTCTAATAACTTCATTTCATCTAAAAAAAAAAAAAAAAAAGATGATAAAAATGTTGCTTATATGATGTTAGCTTCATATGTGCAATATTATTTAATTTAATTAAATCACTTAATTTAATTACAATTCAGTATTTCTGCAAAACTCTGAAAAAGCCTCAAAACCAATATAAATTTTTGAACAAAATTTCATTGGGATTTTCGGGATATACATTCATTTAGTGACCTTGGAATCTTTTCTAGGGAAGGCTATAAAATGTTTTAAGGGAGTTTTGGGGGCGAGCTCCAATAGTACCCTTCTAGCTACGGACTTGGTTTATAGTATTTTTACATTTTATCAGAAATAATATTTCGAATCAAATTTAAATGCACCCACTATTTGATTTGATAGTTCCTAATTCAAATGTCAGTGTGGTGCTCGGAGAACAACAAGTTCAGTGTCAGAATTCTCTGACGGTTTCTTGTATAGCATTCGAATATGTGTTTTGCTTTGATTATTTTAGTGACATAAATTTCGATTAATCATTCATTGTTGTCTCCTGCTTTTAACTTTAATGGCATCTGATGTAGAAGAATTCGGAACAAGAAAGTTGATGCTGCTAACAAGAAAGGTCTCCATGTGGGCATACTCCGTAAAAATTACAGATTGTTCTTTTCATGAGAATATATACGTTTATATTGATTAAAAAAAAGAAGAAAAAAATGTCGGAACTTTTATACAGCGTCAGTAAAAAAATAATGAAAAATTCGTTATTTGGAGGTTTTTTATCAGTTGGCGATGGAATGCAGTTTCAAAAAATGCTTCATTTCAAATACACTTTAACAACAACAATAACAACAAAAAAAAAAAGTTTCATGTTGAACTTGTTTAGTCAAATTTAATTTAAATAACTTTAGTTTTGCCAGTTTTAGTTTGTTTTAAGCATAATATTGCTTTATCGATATTTATATGTTTTTATTTTCAAATTTAACATCAAAATTTGCGATTTAAAACGAAATTTATAATTTAAAATTATTAAAACTGTTTCAAGTTCAAAATCCAATTGAGCACTGTCGATTTAATTTCGCTACTATGGAAACATCTGGCGTTTATTTTTAAATAAGCTTAAATGTATATATGCATATTGCCAATGTTGATAAAATATCTTGATTAAGGGTGTATTCGAAAAAACATGTTTCTTCTCTCAACAGCTCGGAATTTCCTGATACATTTTCAGACTCATTTTTAGAAGTAAAAACATGAAACTCGCTGAGGTGATTTCTGAAGAGATGTATAAGACGCCCTGTGATTTCATTTTTTGCTCAATTTGATGTATAAACAATTATTTTCTCACAAGAAAGGTCTCCATACTGGGCATACTCAGAATTTTTTGAAAAAAATACTGATTAAACTACTTATGTATGTAATAAAGGATCAGTCAAATTTAGCGGCGGAATTACAGAAGAAACTCGGTAAAAAAATAAAGTACTTTCGAGTATTTGGCGCGAAAAGACGAAAGCGTCACGCGATTTGGCGAGCTGCATTTTCCCTCGCCAAAAGCGAACGATTTTAATGCACCTGCAAATTTCTTGTCAGTTAAATTTTAGAATACGTCTAAATAATATTTAATGAATTTAAATTTGAGCAATGAGAGTGTTTGACATATACATGTATTTTATATTACATATTTTTGTTGCAGTTAATTTTATCACTTTAAAAAATATTTCTTATACAAAAAATACTTTCATATTGAAAAGTATTTTTTCACATATTTAAGCGTATGACAAAATAAAGAATGCTGCAATAATGCATTTCAACATCGGAGACGTTTTTGTTTCCATAGCAACAAAATTTAATCGACAGTGCTCTATTGGATTGGACTTAATTTTTTGTTTGAAACAATTTTATTTAATTTAAATTTAATTTTAATTCATAAAATTTCATAGTTAATTTTCATTATAAGTATAATATAACGAAATTATAGTTATAACAAACTAAAACAGACAACACTAAATTTATTTAAATTAAATTTCTTCGAACAATTTCAATGTGAAGCATCTTTAAAAGTATTCGAGATATTAAAAAAAAAGTATCTTTTGAATTTTTATTTTTTCGCCAACAGATGATAAATCGCCAAATAGACGAAATGTTTATTATTTTTTTGCGAACATTCTGCCGGGGTTCCGCCAAATTTTTTTTATAAACATATCTATGCACATGAGAAGAACATTCTGTAATTTTTTCAGAGCTTTCTGAGTATGCCCGTATGGAGACCTTCCTTGTCAGTATGATAATTTTTTTCGTTCCCGAATCTCCCGGTTCGGAAAATACGATTCAAAACGCCAACCTTGGCAACAGTTTTTTGTAATATTTTCTGCATTTATCAAAAAGTCGACAAGCATGGCACATTATGTAGTTCCTAAATAAAAGAATTGGCGAGTTTTATATGTTTGAGAGCAAAAATGAAAAAAAAAAAATAATAATCAGTTTGGATTGGAATACGCCATTGAATCAGAAATAATTTCAATCAAATTTCACTACACCTATTATTCGATAGTTTCTTAAATGAATATAAACAGTATTTTAAGAGACCAATAGCTGGTGTGTCAGAATTGCTTGGACATATAAGACGCGTTATTGTAGCGACCGACATATATTTGGCCTTAATTGTTTTAGTGACATAATTTTCATTGTTGCACTAATGCAATTAATTTGAATAGAAGTTGTTGCAGAAGAATACAGATGAGGAAAGCTACTGGTTTTAGAAATGGTTGCGAGGTTGTTTCACACTGTAAATAAAAAATTATATTATAGCAAGGTCAAAAACGACCGCAAAGCTATATCATTTGTCTTCTTTTAATTGTTTATTTAACTAAATATAACTTATTTTCATGTTTAGTTAAATAAAATGTCTGGATAGGCGCATTATCTCGTTTTTATATGCGCTTTTTTTTTTCCTTCTAGAAGTGTTGCAACAAATGACATGTTTAGAACAAGTTTGATTAAATGCCTTTGAATTAAATTCCAGAAAGAATATACAAGAGTGACTCCATGTCATTGAACGAAAAGTAGCCCCATGTTGCAATGAATCCGTCAACTAACTGACGTTTTGAGAAAAATCGCTTTTTCTTTTCTGAAATTATCCAATTAACATTTCCAACCATGAGGGATTAATTTCTTTTCACCGGAGAAAATAACCTTTAGCGATTTGCCGTTACAAGTCATCATTTGCTTTGCAAACTATAAACACTGGACTTGGTGGTTAGATAATTTTAAAAAGCAAGTAAACTGACCGATATTAAAAAAGGTGCTGTTGAATCTTTTACATTAATGGACAGTCCACAATGAGTCGTAGGTCTGTTTAAAAAGGTATAGGAATGTCTAATACCGTCATCAAAAATTTTCTAATGTTAAAAGGCAAATATGGGAAAAAAAAAAAAAAAAAAAAAAACACTGGAGATAGGACAAATGTTTTGTCATCCAAAGATGGAACAAGAGTTTTAAATGTAGCATCAACTGGAAAATGCTTGAGATTGGTCTCAAAATGTGAAGAAAACATTCTGTAATACAATTAATCGATATGGAAATTTCTAATACACGACAAAATTGCGTATCTCCTTCCTTCATAACTGACTAGTTACAAACTCCAGGGTTTATAATTTGAAACACAAGTGATAACTTGGTCAACTGCCTCCAGGTATTTTTTCCCGAAAAAGAGAAATGAAACTTAAATGATTTTGATGGCTGGAAATATTATTGGGATGATTTAAGAAAAGAAAAAGAAATTTTCTCAAAACATGAGTTAGGTGGCGGATTCGTTACGACATAGGGCTGCTTTTCGTTTAACGACGTGGTGTCACTTGTATATCTTTCAGGAAAATTTATTCAAAGTCAAATATTCAAACTCTTTCTGACCATCTTTCCTTCGTTGCAACACTTCTGACAGAAAAAAAAAGGAATATAACAGCGAGGTAATACGCCTATCCACACAAGCCATGCGACAAAACTTTAGTTCCATAAGAAAATGAAAAATGTTGAAGTTTTGCAATGGCCACTTAGATATTTTGATCTAAATCCTATCGATAATTTATGGGAAGATCTAGCAAGATGAGTTTATAACAAGTTGGAAATTGCACGTGAAGCGTAGCAAATGAGGTGCGTTCGTACGATAACGAAGTTTTAAAAATATCACTCTCATATGTCAATCTCATAAAATTGTAAATAATTACAATTAAAATGTACACCAAACAATGTTCTCCCTATACCATTATGCAATGGAATGCTTTTGTGTGGCCTTGTAAATCAATAACAAATATTCTTTGCACCACAGATTATGAAAAATGTATATTATAATATGTACTTTATCGATGCATATCAATTTTATTACGTTCGAATGAGTGTAACGCCATTAAAATGCAATTGAAACATTTTCCCCCATTAACCGTTATGTAACGGAACACTTTTGATTGTCCCTGTAGTTGAACTATGCATTCGATTTTGATAAAATTTGAAATAACTCGACAAAATTATATAATAATTATGTATTTAAAATTTCAAACAATTTAAATGCATTTGAAATTTTTTCCCCCATTGACCGTAATATTACGAAGTCTTTTTGATTGACCCTGTAACTGATCTATGCATCCGATTTCCATAAAATTTGAAATGACACGACAAAATTATGTAATAATTATGTATTTTAAATTTCAAACGATTCAGTTGGGTAGTTTTTGCGTTATTATATGCGGACAGACAGACGGACAGACAGACGGACGGACTGAACGACAACAATAGGTGCTACGTATTTACATAATTACGAACGCACCTAAAAATGGAAGATATTTCCATTTTCTTAGTATCAGAATTCAGGTCTATTATTGAAGAGGAATAATACAAAAACAATCCTGAGCTTTGCCAAATATTAATGATGTCGAGGAATGATGAAATATTTGCAATCATTCAACTCATATAAGTGGGTGAATAATATATTAAATATTTGTTTTTTTGGTTACTATATTGAATTTATTTTACTCTTCTTAAAATTTTTACGCAATTTTTTTTTTTTTTTTTTTTTTTTTTTTTTTTTTTTGTAATAAAATACTCACAGTTGAATTTTTTTGACTTTTTCTGTTGGCTTTTTAGCTTGCTGATATATTTTATAAGAAAAAAGTTTCATTTGTTTTGAAATTCACAAAAAAAAAATAATAATATTTTGTGCTGTTCTTATAGTTTTTACACGCACTGTAAGTTTTAGACGTTTAAGACGGGAAAAAAGTATGATCCTTGATCGACTTGATTAATTGGACAATCCAGTTAAGGGTGTTCTCAACTGCTCCGCTCAACAAGCGCAAAACGTTTTGACACATCTTCAAATTCATTTTGTAACGGAGAGATATAAAATTGGAAGGTCTGACTATGGCAGCGATTTCGAATCGAACCTAATTTTCCATTTTATGATAATTAAATTACCTGTTCGGTTCTAAGCTATTTCGATTATGTGATCACCGATTTTTCTGCTGCTTTTCGACCGGTTTTTCTGCTTTCGTCGGCAAATGTACTCAAAAATGTCAACTTTGAAGGCTTGTTATGAAAAATCTATTGTGTTTTTTAAAAAACAGAAAATTGAGTGCAATTAGACAGTTTCTGAATAACAATCCCTGCTATTTTCATACATTTCCTAACAAAAATGAATCAAAGCATATGCCACAAAGTTGCTCGTTTTGATTTAAGAACACCCTTAATTGGACAATCCGGTTAATCGGCGATCTACTGTACTTGTACTTGTGAAGAATATCAGCATGCTTTCCGAAATCTGTATGTGGGATTGTATTATAAGACCACCCCAGATAACCCACAGGCAGAAAGAATCAATGATTCGAACTCCACCCATGAAAACATCATCTTCAAATCTCAAATCGAACTATAATTTTCGTTTCCATTGAGCGCACGTACTGTATACAATGCGTGAGGTCCTCTACTTAGATGTATACAGGTAGATATGTTCCACAATCTCGTGTTTTGAATTATCGCGCTTATCCCTTCTTTCCCTCTGCAATGTGTCTGATCAGAATTAGTGCCGATAAAATCATTTCTTTTTCTAATGAGCATTAAAAAGTAATAAAAAAAAATTATAAATGCTGTTCTCAACGATGTAAAATTAAATTCGAGTAATTGAATGTGTGGGCGATAATTGGTGCAATTCGGCATGATTTATTTATAATAAATATAAATGAAGGACGAATGAAATTATGATGCACTGAAGGAGAATTGAAATAATAATTTTTTTTTTCAATAAAAGAAATGCATGTTACATGCTAATTTTCTAGTGTTATTCAGTATTTAAATGATATCTAAAAATTAAGCATTCATCTTTTTTTTTTAAATATCAACTTGCATTTAAAATATGTGCCTATACTCAAATCGCTGTCTTTACGAAAATTTTACGATTTTTATTATTATTATTATTATCATTCTTCTTCTTCTTCTTCTTATTATTATTATTAATATTATTTATAGCCCAAAATACAAACCGGAAATGAACTTTCTAAAACTGGAAGTGACCGCATAAACAGCCACGGAAAGGCAAAGAATACATTTTAATACACAAATACATAACATGTAATATATATATAAAAAAATAAAAATAAAATAAAATAAAAATATTGACGAGATAGCAAACTCAAAGGAACACCCTTAAGGATATTCTTAAATCAAAAAGGCCACTTTGTGACACATGCATTAATTTATTTTTGTTCGGAATTGTATGAAAATAGCAGGTGTTATTATTCAGAAACTGTCTAATTGCACTCAATATCTTTCATAACAAGCCTTCAAAGTTGACGTTTTTGAACACATTTCCCGACGAAAGCAGAAAAAACGGTCAAAAAGCAGGAGAAAACGGGTGATCACGTGATCGAAATAGCTTAAAACTAGATAGGTAATTTAATTATCAGAAAATGGAAAAATAAGTTCAATTCGAAATCGCTTCCATAGTCGGACATTCCAATTTTATGTCTTTCTGTTAAAAATGAATTTGTACATGTGTCAAAACGTTTTGCGCTTGTTGAGCGGAACAGTTGAGAACCACCCTTAAGTGTTCTATAAACAGCTCGACTGAATGATCCGCTGAATAAAACAACTTCAATAAACGCAGGATACGTACTCTTTACGTACACTTTATAATTTTAAGAAGGATCTTTTTTTTAAATTATAGAGTTGTATAAAACAGCTCAACTGAATGAACTACAGGAAAAGCAAATTCAATAAATGCAGAATATGCAACGACAATTTATTATTTTTAAAATAGTCCTGGATTCAAATCACATCCTGGACACTTACGTGTTGTCTAAAACAGCTCAACTGAATGAACTGCAGGAAAAGTAACTTCAATAAACGCAGAACATGTAATTTAACTTTATTATTTTAAGATGGATCATGGGTTTAGCTAATTTAATGATTCGATCCTTAAATTATGTATCCTGCATTTATTGAAGTTGCTTTTCCGGCAGCTCATTTAGTCGAGCTGTTTTATACATAACACATAAGTGTCCAGGTTATAATTTAAGGATCATGGGTTTAAATTATAGACTGGACACGTATGTGTTGTCTAAAACAGTTCAAATGAATGAACTGCGGGAAAATCACAATGAATGCAGGATATGTAATTAAACTTTATTATTTTAAGAAGGATCATGGGTTTAAATTACAGCCTGGACATTTATGTGTTGTCTAAAACAGTTCAAATTGAATGAACTACAGGAAAAGTAACTTCGATGAATGTAAGGATACGTAATCTAACTTTATTATTTTAAGAAAAGTCATGGATTTAAATTATAGCCTAGGTACTTATGCGTCGTATAAAACAGCTCAACTGAATGTACCGCAGGAAAAGCAACTTTAATTAATACAAGATACGTAACTACACTTTATTATTTTAAAAACGGCCCATAAGTCAAATCACAGTCTGGACACTTATGTTTTGTCTACAACATCTCGACTGAATGAATCACAAGAAAACTGACTTCACTATGTGCAGGATATGTAACTACGTTTTATTATTTTAAAAAGAGTTTTGGAATTAAAATCAGAGTCTGGACACTTATGTGTTGTCTAAAACAGATCGACTGAATGCACCGCAGAAAACGCAACTTCAATAAATGCAAGATACGTAATTACACTTTATTATTTTAACAAGGGTCCTGCGTTTTACTTATAGCCTGGACATTTATGTGTTGTATAAAACAGCTCGACTGAATGAACACAGCGGGAAAAGCAACTTCAATAAATGCAGGATACGTAATTACACTTTATTATTTTTTAAAAAAGATCACGTGTTTAAATTATAGTCTGGACATTTATGTATTGTATAAAACAGCTCGACTGAATGAACAGCGGGAAAAGCAACTTCATTAAATGCAGATACGTTATTCACTTTATTATTTTAAGAAGGGTCCCGTGTTTTAATCATAGCCTGGAAACATATGTGTTGTCTAAAACAGCTCGACTGATTGAACCACAGGAAATGCATCTTCAATAAATGCAGGATACGTAACGACACTTTATTATTTTAAAAACGGTCCTGGATTCAAATCACAGCCTGGACATTTATGTGTTATCTAAAACAGCTCAACTGAATGAACTACAGGAAAAGTAACTTCAATAAACGCAGAATACTAATTTAACTTTATTATTTTAAAATGGATCATGGGTTTAAATAATTTAATACTTCGATCCTTCTTAAAATAGTAAAGCAAAGTTACATATCCTGCAATCGATCGAATGACCCGCTGGAAACGCAACTTCAAAAAATGTAGGATACGTAACTTATTTTAAAATGGGTCCTGCGTTTTAATCATAGCCTGGGCACTTATGTGTCGTCTAAAACAGCTTGTAAGATATATAACTGCACTTTATTATTTTAAAAATGGTCCTGCATTTTAATTATAGCCTGGGCACTTACCGGGTGTCCCAAAAATGACTGATGGATTTTAAAATTCAATAACTTGCAAACGGTGACAGCTATTAAAAAATTTTTTGCAGGAGGGCTATGTACAATGTCAGGAGTTTTTTTTTAACGCAATTCTTGACTTTAGTTCGAATTTCAAACAACAGATGGCGCTGTTGGCGGTTGGCGGCCAGTCGACCCCGAGACTTACTTCATTCAGCTTTGACGCAAAAGAAGGAGATTAAGGCTATGGAGTACGTCTCATTCTACAGTACAGTCTTGCTCTCAGGCCCCCGATTCTGGACTCATTCGATATGATTTCAATGGAATGCGTTCTTGCTATGGAAATAACAGATTGTTTGATAGTGGAATACAGCGTTCAGAAGTGGGCATAAATTTCGCAAGCAGTATTTGAATTGGCAGAAGATTTTCGTTTAGGAAGTTTTATTTTCCCGGATTAAATTCCTTTTTTATGGCACGATTTAAAGAATATTTTATGCATCATATTTTAAAACTAGATAAAGAGATTTTTTCAATTTGATGATTTTTGTTATATTCTTCAGAAATTTTAGATCTTTTAAGAAAATTCGTCAGTAGATTTTTATCAATGTTCAAAAAATAATCATGAAAACTGTTGATAGTACATTATTGTGTAAAATAACTACCAAAAACAAATATTATAAGTTGCCTTGTTTAGCCCTTTTCAATAGGATTAGTCTATCGTTGCATTAAAATAGAAAAAAATAAAATAAATGTGAGTTAATTAAAATTTATTTTCCCGGATTAAATTATTTTTTATGGCATGATTTAAGGAATATTTTAGGCACCGTATTTTAAAACTACACTGTTAAAAATTTGAAACCTTTGCTGCATCGTCACTCCTCCACTTTTATAGAAAGAGATTACTTCACTGTATTATGGAGCATTCTCATTGGTCAAAATAGAGATATTCTATAATAGCAGTGGAGTGACGATGCAGCAAAAGTTCCCAATTTTTAACAGTGTAGGTGAAGATATCTTGCTACAATCTTGCTCTTATACTATAAAAATCTGCTGCATTCTGTTGTATACGCACACCGCTTGTATAGAAACGGTTACTTGATTGTATTATGAAGCATTGTTATTGGTCGGAAAAGAGATATTATATACAAGCGGCGGAGTGCATATGAAGCAAAATGCAGCAGATTTTTAACACTGTGGGGCCCGATTCTGAACTCATTCGATATGATTTCAATGGAATGTGTTGTTGTCATGGAAATAACAAAAATTTCTATAGAAAAATACAATATTCAAAATTGAGCATGAATATAACAATCTAAATCGATCTGAAATTCCTTAGAATATAACAAAAGTTATCAAATTAAAGAAATCTCTTTATCTAGTTAAAATATGAAGCATAAAATATTCTTTAAATCGTGCCATAAAAAGTAATTTAATACGGAAAAATAAAACTTCGTAAACGAAAATCTTCTGCAAACTCGAATACTGCTTTCGAAATTTATGCCCACTTCTTGACGCTGTATTCAACTATCGAGCAATCTGTTATTTCCATGGAAACAACGCATACTATTGAAATCATATCGAATGAGTTCAGAATCGGACCCCACAGTGTTAAAAATCTGCTGCATTTTGCTTCATACGCACTCCGCCGCTTGTATATAATATCTCTTTTCCGACCAATAACAATGCTTCATAATACAATCAAGTAACCGTTTCTATACCAGCGGAGTGCGTATACAACAAAATGCAGCAGATTTTTACAGTGTAAGAGCAAGATATCTTCACCTACACTGTTAAAAATTGGAAACTTTTGCTGCATCGTCACTCCACTGCTATTATAGAATATCCCCTATTTTGACCAATGAGAATGCTCCATAATACAGTGAAGTAATCTCTTTCTACAAAAGTGGAAAAGTGACGATGCAGCAAAGGTTTCAAATTTTTAACAGTGTAGTTTTAAAATATGGTGCCTAAAATATCCCTTAAATCATGCCATAAAAGTAATTTTATCTGGGAAAATAAATTTTAATTAACTTACATTTATTTTATTTTTTTTATTTTAAGTCAACGATAGACTAATCCTATTGAAAAGGGCTAAACAAGGCAACTTATAATATTTGTTTTTGGTAGTTATTTTACACAATAATGTACTATCAACAGTTTTCATGATTATTTTTTGAACATTGATAAAAATCTACTGACGAATTTTCTTAAAAGAGCTAAAATTTCTGAAGAATATAACAAAAATCATCAAATTGAAAAAAATCTCTTTATCTAGTTTTAAAATATGATGCATAAAATATTCTTTAAATCGTGCCATAAAAAAGTAATTTAATCCGGGAAAATAAAATTTCCTAAACGAAAATCTTCTGCCAACTCAATTACTGCTTGCGAAATTTATGCCCACTTCTGAACGCTGTATTCCACTATCGAACAATCTGTTATTTCCATGGCAACAACGCATTCCATTGAAATCATATCGAATGAGTCCGGAATCGGGGGCCTGAGAGCAAGACTGTACTATAGAATGAGACGTACTCCATAGCCTTAATCTCCCTTCTTTTCCGTCAAAGCTGAATGAAGTATGTTTCGGCGTCGACTGGCCGTCAGCCACCATCAGCGCCATCTGTTGTTTGAAATTCAAACTAAAATCAAGAATTGCGGTAAAAAAACTCCTGACATTATACATAGCCCTCCTGCAAAAAATTTTTAAATAGCTGTCACCGTTTGCAAGTTATTGAATTTTAAAATCCATCAGTCATTTTTGGGACACCCGGTTTGTGTTGTCTAAAACAACTTGTAAGATACATAACTACGCTTTATTATTTTAAAAATGGTTCTGGATTCAAATCGCAGCCTGGACATTTATGTGCTGTCTAAAACAGTTCGACTAAATGAACCGCAGGAAAAAGCAAATAAATGCAGGATATGTAACTACACTTAATTATTTTAAAAATAGTCATGTGTTTTAATTATAGCCTAGGCTCTTAAATGTTGTCTAAAACAGCTCGACTGATTGAATCGCAAGAAAACAATAAACACAGGATATGTAATTACACTTTGTTATTTAACCTCTTCGCTACTGGCGATTATTACAGTATTTTTAATTATTACTGAATTATTTCTTCTCTCGTTTGACTTCAGAGTGAAATTTTTGTTTTATTTCCATTAGCTGGAATCTTAGAATTCGAAACATATTATTCTTATATCGAAATTTAATTTATATTTGAGTATCATAAATAAAATGGGACAAAACTGATGTACCCATTTTGGTACTCAGGGACTGAAGAGGTTAAAGAAGGATTCTGTGTTCAAATAAATAATTTTCACTCAGTTGAAAAAATTACAAATCGTGTGATATATTTGTCAATCAGTATTATTGTGCTAAAGTATTAAAGTGAAATATAATTTGATTTACTCTAAAATACAGGTAAAATGTTGTTTCTTTTAAACAAGTGATGGAAAATTTGGGAAGAACTTCGTTTTAGCATTAGAAGTAAAAATCCGATGAGTCTCAAAAAAAAAAAAAAAAAAAAAAAAAAAAAAAAAAAAAAAAAAAAGGATATTTTACCTTGTTTTGGGGACTTAAGAGAGAGAGGGGAGGGGGGGGGTAATCCAGGGATAGGACCACGTCAAAACTTTTTAATTAGGTCAAGTAGGCTTCCATAGGAAATTTTTAATTCCCATGATTTCAATTTACCGCCGATGATCAGGAAGCCTGAATAGAAAATTTCATCTTATTTAATCGCCTTATTCATATGCATTTTTTTTTTCCATTATACGATACAAACTTTCTATTATTTGTTTGTTACTGGTGTCAAATTGCATAAGTATTATGTTCTTTTCACTGACATTCACAGAAGGTTGTTTTGGTTGTCACAATGTGGCTGAACTAATACCGCTAAAGTAAGCTCTCACCAGTTTAAATGCATATCAGTTTTTGCTATTATTTTTTACTCAAATTTTCCATTAGTACGGCGTTTGAATAAAAAGAATATTTCTTCTTAAATTTACTGTTGGAAGTTCACTCCAGCGGTAATGAACCCCTGCGAAAGCGGCTACAGTTGAAGCTTCACTATTTGAAGGGGTTCTTAAATCAAAAAGGGCAACTTTGTGACACATGCATTAATTTATTTTTGTTGGGAAATTCATGAAACTAGCTGGTGTTGTTATTCAGAAACTGTCTAATTGCATTCATTCTTTTGTTTTTTAAAAAACACAATACATTTTTCATAACAAGTCTTCAAAGTTGATACTTTTGAGCATATTTCCCGACGAAAGCAGAAAAACCGGTCGAAAAGGAGGAGGAAAACGGGTGATTGCGTCATCGAAATAGCTTATAACTCGATAAGTAATTTAATTATCATAAAATGGAAAAATAAGTTCAATTCGAAATCGCTTTCATAGTCAGGCATTAAAATTTTATAACTTTCTGTTAAAAAATGAATTTGTAAATGTGTCAAAACGTTTTTCGCTTGTTGAGCGGATCAGTTAAGAGCACCTTTAAGGATATGTAGGTTTCTTTTTCTTAATAGTTCCATGATCTCAGGCATACCTTTTGAGTAGGCAGAGAAACTGTCATTCATTGATACAAAAGAATTGTTCATATAATGCTATCTAACTATTATATTACAGATTAATTTCAAGATAAGAAAATATATTATTTTACACCCTAAGTACGCAGAAAGCTTTACATGTTAAATGTAATACATAAGAAAAAAAAAATCAGATAACCATGATACTAAATACCTAAATGCCAATCAGCATCAGAAACACGGCAAAAGTTACATTTCGTGACTACACTCAGTGCCACATTCATGCCTGGGCATTCGAAGCACAGGCCCAAGGCCCCAGATTTTCAGGGTCCCCCAAATGCTGCTGAAGGTTTCTGAATCATATGATGTAGTTTTAATAACCAATGAAATTTTACATTTCATTCTACATTCTATTATGTTATATTGTATTTTTATAACGTTGTATATTTTGTCTGAAACATCCATTTATTACTTTGTTATAGTGAATATTTTCTTTTACCTTTATCACTTAAAAATATACTATATTTTTAATTCTTGTTTAATCTTTCCCCTGTTATCGTCAAATTATTTGAATGTTGGTCAGCATTGCTTGCAGGCCTAATATTTTAAATAATTATAGCTTTTGTGCTGTTGAAAAATTTTTTTAGTTGTTGCATACTTTATCATTCCAGGTACATAGACTTGCATAGAAAAAGATAAATTAGCACCACGCAGTTTAGTACAAAACGTTTACTCATTTAAATTTTCTAATAATTCCTTTGTGAAATAATTATTTAAAAGTAATATATTGATTATTATACTTAATTTTTTATTGGATATTTTAAAGTCAATAATGATTACTTTAGTAACTATCTTTTTCATGTTTTTTTCAGTCAATCCCCTTCTCAGTATCGGTTGAAAGGGGCCCCGTAAGCATCTGAGCCCAAAGTCCCCAAATTTGTAAATCGGTCCCTACTTCACTTATGAAACTTTTTGTGTATAGCAAGACGCTCTATGACAGACTTATTAATGGAATCAAACGTAAAAGAATTTTTGCGAGATGTCTCACTTTTCTTGCGGGTGAGTGACGTGATATTTTAATCGACACAAAAATGAGTATTTATTCATTTTGCTTATAAAAATGAATGATGAGTTGAAATTTGTTGCAACTATTAAATATTTTATTAAAAAATACCAGTAATTAAACGGATAAAAGCTTATGATGCTGTTACTTTATAAATTCATTTATTTTTCCCTGAAAAGAGAAATGTCAGTTGCAAATTTTTTAGGTTTCCAATCCCACACAATGTATATAATCTAGTTTCAATGTGACGAAAAGACCTCACACACGGCAACAAGTTGTTCGCGATTGGAAGTTCTCGACGTTTTAGATACAATCAAGAGACTGGGACATTGGGTGGAGTACCAAGATTAACGAATATTGCTCTATTCAGGACCACCTTCGAGGAAGGATTCGATGATTTCGTGAAATCAATTACTCACAAATCTTGCCAAATAATAACAAGCCATCGGCTCTTTGATGAAGATGTTCGAACATCGTTAGGATTTTTTTCTGTTACTCATTTTTGTAGTAATAATCGAATTGAAACATTTTTAATTTGTGGTTTTTAACAAGTCTTTCAACGGATCTGTTTTTTTTTTTTTTTTTTTTTTTTTTTTTTTTTTTTTTCATTGAAAATATTTTTTTATGTGTCATTGGCATTATAAAATCTCAAGATAATATAAATTGAAAGTAGAAATGTATTTTTTAAATTATGTAAGCAATTAATAACAATTAATTATTAGTTTAGGGTCTTCTTAAATCAAAAAGCGCAACTTTGTGACATAAGGTTTAATTTATTTTTGTTCGGAAATGCATGAAATTGGCAAGTGTTATTGTTCAGAAACTACTTAATCGCACTCAATTTTCTGTTTTTTTTTGTTTTTTTTCCCCCAAATGCATTAGATTTTTCAGAACAAGCCGTCAAACTTGGCGTTTTGAACCACAACTTCCGTTGAAAGCAGAAAACCAGTCTTACAAAGGAAGAAAAATACGTGATCACATGATCGAAATCACTTATAGCTCAGTAGATAATTTAATTATCATTAAATGGAAAACACAGCTCGATTCGAAATTTCTTCCATTGTCAGGCCTTCCAATTTTATATCTTTCCGTTAAAAAATGAATTTGTAAATGTGTCAAAACATTTTACGCTTGTTGAGCAGAGCAGTTGAGAACAGCCTGAAGGGGATTCGGTATTCCGAAAAATTACGAAAATATTGATTTTCTAGTTTTTTGATTAAAATATACTTTATTATGCTTAGTTTATTCTGATGAAGTTTCTTAAAGAACCGAGTTTTATAAATTACAGTTTAAAGCAATTTTATTACTTTGCCACCTCATTTATAAGTGATATTTTCGAGTTTTTCACTTCTTTTCACACTTTCTGATCTTTTTCACTTTTAAATGATTGTTCTTCAAATTCAGTTTTTTGTCAATCTGTTTTTCCGTAATCTAATTCTATATTTAATTCAATTCAGTTGCATTCGCTGTTCTAAAATCCAAGGAGAAACTTTATAACAGAAGTTTTAATTCAGTTTTCTAGAAACCCATGAAAGTGGTTGATGTTGTTATTCGAAAACTATGTAATCGAAAAACATTTTCCGTTTTTCTTTTCTTTTGTAAACACAATAGTTTTTTCAGAAAACTTCAAAATTTGGCGTTTTGATTAATTAAATCTGCTACATCAGTTGTGTTAACTGCAAAGTTTTGGTATCAAAATATATAGCAGCACTAGTGTGAGTTTGGCTCATTGGAAATAATTCGTCAAGATTCCACCGATTCAGAATGGATCAAAGTTTCGTAAAGATGGAGCAAAGTTGCCCTGATTTGGTGCAAAGTTACCCTGATTGACAGTACTGTATATACAAGAAGTTAGCATGTACAAAACAGACGGGAATATCTGTGTAGTTATCCCGGTGGATAAGTCTAGGTGAGTACTGTAAATTGAGAAGTGAAGAGCATAATTTAATGAAATAACTTAGTATGTAGGGGGAACTGGGGTACATTGATACAGTTTTTTTCTAAGATTTTTTTTGGTGTCAAGAAAGTAGAAAATTCAAGTTTTTTTTCCATGAGGTGACAGCAAAACTTGTGTAGTATGTTATAAAAATGTACAATCATTGTTTTATGTAGTATTTTTGCATGTAATTTTAAAAAAATCAAAAAAAGTCATTTGTATCAATGTGCCCCATCCCCGGGGCAGATTGATACGTTTAAGCAAAATGACGACAAAATAATACCAATGCATATTTTTCATAAAAAATGAGTTAGAAAACCATTTTATATTTATTTATAAAAATTCAAATCACCCACAATTTATTTTTAAGCAATATTAAAGCAATCAAAATTAAATATATTATGACTTGATGTTCTGTCTGTTTCTTGTCTGATTGTTGGCTGTGGTAACTTTGTCATATCTAGCACTTCAACCCCAGCATTATCTTCTTTCTTATGAAAGATGAAAAAATTACCAGTTTTTCTGTTTATAAATAGGTTCATAAACAGAAAATAAAGGATAATTATATTAAAAATTCTGTTTATAATATAAGTATCATTTTCTGTTCTGTAGTTTGTTTCTCTTACTTAACATTTCTCATGTCGAAAATACTTTTTTCTCTGGAGAATCGATATAAATTCGAGATTTGCCAGAATGCTGTCCTTTTCTTTTATTAGTTCTATTAGCACTAGATGCTGGGTAAGTTCCTACGTCTTCTGTTTTCAAAAATACTATAAAATGCTCTAATATAAAGAAATTAGAGCTATTTCACTTCAATAAAAACTAATATTAGAAATTTTTCGTGAAAAAAAGGTTGGATTAAGGAGTGTATGGTAAAAAAAATAATAAAAGATAATGAAAATATGAACTATTAAAGGATTTAGGCTGTATCAATGTGCCCCGTCATAAACTGTATCAATGTGCCCCATACAGCGATTTTGAATAAAATGAGTCTCAAATCCAACACTTCACAATATATCTAACAATAAATAATGAGGAACTGATAAAGAGTAGCAGTACTTACCAGGGAGAGTATTCATTTTGGTTGAAAATACTGGAACAGTTGTATAATAGCATTTCAATTGTACAACTCATATTTACTTTTGAACAACAAAAACAATAAATCACCCGTCCCATTTCATCAAACTGCTGAATCATTCCAAGATTTTCTGTATGTAGTTGAATACACTAGCATCACCTTTTGGAGCTGTTGTGAAACTTCCTGTAATGACCCTGTGAGCGGTAGAGGGGGTGTATCAATGTGCCCCATGTATCAATGTACCCCAGTTCCCCCTATTTAATATCATAATTACTAAGAACAGTGGCGCCAACTTATATGGGTCCTAGGGGGCCGAGCCCACCCAATAATTTTAAATTCTAGCATATCCAATTTTCATTGTTCTACTTAGTATTTATTTCATCATTTATTTTATGATTTTATTTTCTTCCAAAAACAAAATTTATTTTGTCAATGATCATGTGTTTTAATTCTCTAAATGATGTCCATAAATCCCAAATAACTGAAATGTCCATATTTAACTTTCAGCTATTTCAATTTGCTGCCATGATGATATTACAATAAATATTAGTGTCTTTATAAAGAAAACAGCATGAGAATATAATTTAATAAAATTGCAAGTTTATTAAAACATAATAGCTTGACTTAAAATTCTCAACTTTCACCTTCTGCCCACTCTTTAAAAAAGAACAAATTGGTCATACAATTTTAGCAAAATATCTTTCAGCCCACCCAATATTTTTGAACCAATCCAATATTTTTCAAAAGTTGGCGCCACTGACTAAAAATGTTAGGCAGGATCTATTTTATTCGCGCCTATAAATGTAAATAGCATCTTTTAATGTAAATATTTTGTAAATAAATCATCTCTCAATATTTTTCTAAGAATACTATTAATTAATTATTAATCTCCAACCAATATGTCCCGTATCACGTACTTATATTTGTGATGGCAACATATCAGCTAAAGAGTAGTCATTTGCATTTTTTACGTAATGGTAGACTAAAATTTGAGTGATAATTACTATCATATCGGCAACGAATCATCATAATGTATAAGAATGTATGCTTATTTAGTATAATCGTATACAAAAAAGCCTGCTATAACAGAATCAATAAAGAAAATTCCGTTTTAAATAGGGTTCTGTCTTAACAGATATAAATGTATGATTGTTTTATCGTAGAAGCAATGAAACCATGATCTGTTTTAATACAGTTTACTGTCTTTTCATGTATCAGTTTAAGCTCCTTTGTTCTTTTTTTTTATGGACCTGGACTGAAAACTAGTCCTTGTACAACTTCTAAAGTTAAAATATAAATCTGCACCGCTATCATTTGCTGATGATAGTGATAGCCAAATGATTTGCCCCAGATAAAACTATTTTTACCTCAGGCTGACGACTAATTGATGGCTATCCGACCAGAGAAATTGACCAACCGGTGTGTCCTGATGTCGTAATATTCGATAAATCTTAGCCCCACCCAAACTCCTTTCTTCGATTGTATCCCGATATCAAAAACTCTCAATCACGATGCGCGTGCTGATACGCGTGTGAGGTCCGGTCTGATAGACTCTTTTCCCTTCCAGGTAATCTAGAAAATCATGATAGATAGGGTGGACGTTTTCCTCGTAATTTTAAAAGGATGTTCCACCGTAATCTCCGTAATATACTGAAGTGAAGCGTATAGAATCGAAGAATTGGATGAGTTTTAGTCTTGGTTATCAATTTTAACCAAAAAAGCAGTCATCGGATTGCACCTGTTTAATAAAAAGTCTTTACAAGGGTGAATTGATTAAATTTGTGCTATAAATAAGGAGAATAACTAATATATTATCATAAATAATAAAAAGGATTTGTAATAAATAAATTTATAAATAAATTAAAATGAAATTAAAATTGCAATAAAAAGTGGTTTTATAATTGAATGTTTATAGATGTGAAGTGAAAGTGGTGTGATTATAATTAGAAAGAAGATGAGATCACTAACTAATCACAAATTATATTGTAAATAATTTTCACAACAAGTAGTTAACATGATAGAAAAAACAGGATTGCATTCCCCTGCTGCGTTAATAAAGCACTATGTATGCTTTTGCGATCTTGTATACTCCTCAGTCTTATTCTGAATTGAAAGTGACATTCTTCTTATGTAGCTTCTGTAGCAGTTAACTTCATCAAGGAAATGGCCTTGAAGTAATTAATTGTTTTAATAAACAAGTGCAATAATGTTCACTAATATATAAAAGTATAAACAATACAATGAAGTTATTCATAACGAAGTTATTCAATGAAGTTATTCATTCAAGTGATAATTTATGCTAAAAGGAATTATTTATGACAGTTATTATGTTACGATGAATCATTTCTCCCATTTTATAGGGGCCTTAGTCCTGATATATATGGATAAGGACTGCTTTAGTGATGGATCTCTTCATTATGGAGTTTCTGCTCTTTACTGTTACCACTCTAATGAATCCATCTCTGCCTGGATGAACCTCTGTCACCAGTTTTCTCGCTGACATTTGACGAATGTTAGTAATTTGGCTAAATAAAAATAAAAAACATTCGCCAAAAGAAAAAAGTATTAGCAAAATAAATTTGCCGTATAGCAAAAATAAATAAATAATAAATAAATAAATAAATAAATAAATAAGTAAATAAATAAGTAAATAAATAAAAATAAATAAATAAATCTTAAGTCCTTTAATATACTCACTTTTTTTCAATATGTTCTAAAATAACCTAAGTTTTTATAACTGCGACAACGATTGTTATTAATCTAATTTCAACTATTTGCTACAAATATATTAAAAGTATATATCTATTATATGTATGAAAAATGAAAAAGACAAGTAAAAAAAAGCAAAAATTGAGCACTAGCAATTTGGCGAATCTAATCGCTTGTTTACTCCCCAAATGAAGAATTTAGTCGCAATTTGGAGCAATGGCGAGCGACAGCGAGAACCTTGTCCATTACCCGTGCTAATGACCAAGAGTCTGGTAGTTGGTCACAGTCAAGCAGCAACACTATTTGACCTTTTTGGAGATTGGGCTTAGCGTATTCCCATTTGGCTCTTTTTTGAAGCGAACCAAGATATTCTTGTTTCCATCTTTTAAAAAAACTCCTCTTCAGATTTTGCAGCAGCCCCCAGCGATTCTTTAAAGTCGATGTAATAGATGTGGACTCTTCAAATATTGAGTGTAACACATCACCTGTAAGAAAATGTGAGGGATTGAGAACAAGTATGTAGTCACTATTAATATCATTTAAATGTATAAGAGGTCGCGAATTGAGTAATCCCTCTATTTGAGTAAGTAGAGTAGGTAATTCCTCAAAAGTAAGGAGTGTCTCTCCTACGACTCTTTTCGGATGATATTTCGTTGATTTTATTGTGGCCTCCTACATTCCGCCAAAATGAAGGGAAGAAGGAGGGATAAAGTGCCATTCTATAGAATTTTCCGTTAAATGACCAGACATGATTTCATTTTTATGACATGACAACCATAGTTATTGTATTTAATCTAATTTTCTTGACGCACAGACAAAATTTTTCTTATTGTCACTATAAAGATGACATGGGGCACCTCAAATGTCGAAGAGCTGCTATAAATGCTTCAGTTGTCAAATCACTTACATTTTCAATATACACAGCTTTAGTATAGCAAGACAAATGAATAAGGCAATATAACCCTTAGTTGTTTCTGCACCCCGACCCTTGCTAAATTTAAGGGAATTAACTAAATTATAGGGCCTACGTAATCAACTCCGCTGGAGAAAAAGTGGCGTTCCAGTTTTATTCGATGTTTTGGTAAATTCTTCATTAATTGAGGGGTTGCAATGGTTTTTTTTTAAATATTTGTAGCATTTTAAACATCTATTAATGTACTTGTTGATGAGTTTTTTCCCACGAATAATCCAAAAGGATTGTTTTAGGATGTGCGATAGTAGAGAAGGACCAGCATGTGAAGTGTTATTTTATTAAGAGTTCACCCATTTTATGTTGTGAGGGAAGTATTATAGGATGCTTGTGATTGAATGCTAGCTGTGAATTTTGCAGGCTTCCTCCCGCCCGTAAGAGACCGTTAGCATCAATAAACGGATAGAGTGAGTGTAATTTACTTTTTTTAGGTCAAGATTTTTGTTCTTTGATACATTTTAATTTCTTTTTTAAAGAAAGAATTTTGAATCCAAAGAACAATAGTTTCTTCGGCAGATTTTTTTTTTCTTTGAATGCAAGTGCTGCCGAAAAAGTTTGATATTCGTCAACATTTTCGCATTTTTTAATGAATCTTAGGCAATAAGCCAGAATGCGGATAATTTTTGAAAGCGAAGATTGCTTTTGAAAGAAATTATCAAATACATCGTTTGAAGAGGGTGTATGAGATGCAAAAATTGGATCGGACTTTTGCCCGGTTTGATTTGCTCATCGATTTCCTCAACATTTAAGTCGTCTTTTGGCAAATTACATGGGTCTAGAAGTAGCCAACTTGGCCCTTTTTCATCCATAACTCGCATTCTGGAAGACATTTAGGGTCAATACCGCGAGAAGCGATATCTGCGGGATTTTCTTTAGATGGAACATGTCCCCAGTGTTTTATGGGTAAAACTTCTGTTATTTGAAATATTCTATTCACAAAAAACGTTTTCCATTTGCAGGGATGTGCTAATAACCATGAAAGGGCTACTTTGGAATCAGTCCATGCAAAAATATCGAACTTGTAATTCTTTAGTGTGTCCATAACTGTGCGAAATAATTTAGGTAGTAAGTGAAAGTGAGCACCACAAAACTCTAATTTAGAAAAATTTGCATGATTGGTGCAACTTTTGTTTTAGACACTGAGAGAAAAGCATTATTTTCCATTATGAGTTTGACAGCAATAAATCGCAACAGCGTAAGCCAGCGTTGAGGCATCAGAAAATTCGTATAATTCAAATGTATTGCCGGACGAAAGCGTAACACATCTTGGCACAGAAAATTGATTTCATTAAATGAATTTTGAAATTTGAGCAATTCTTCTGCTAGGTGTTGCGGAATAACAGACTCCCAATCCCCCTTTGTCAGCCAAAGTTTTTGATAAAATATTTTTAAAGTTACAGTACATGGTGAAATTAGACCTAGGAGGTCAAAGATTCGCACAGATTCAGCTAAAATATGTCTCTTTGTAAGAGGTGGAGTGAGAGTTAGCGAAGTCTTGAAAATAAATGCATCTGAAGAGAGATCCAGTTTAAACCTAGAAATGTAGAGCTTCCATTATCATTAGGAATTATTTCAAAATTCGATTCGGGAGTAGAATCATCTTTAAATTCTCTGAGAAATTCTTTTGAATTTGAATTCTACTTTTTTGAGTGGAAATCATGCGTATGCAAATTTCTTTATAAGTTCCTATTAATTCTCTAACCTTATTTGAGCCTGAAAGCAAATCATCTATGTAGAAATCTTGCTCTAAGGTTTGAGAAACAACAACATTTTTTGTGTAATCATTAGCAGTTTGTTTGATACATTCAGGGCCTGATTACTAACGGGGCACTCTCCCACCAGGAAAAAGAAATAAAGAATTTTTCCTTATTCATGACAGTAATCTTGTATGAAAAGGGCGTTTAAAGAAGACGAAAATTTCTATAAATTTTTTCTGGTGAGAGAGTGCCCCGTTAGTAATCAGGCTCTGGATACATTTAGTGGGTAGATAAGAATCTGGGTCCAACCCACAAGTTACCGTTTTTAACTTGAAATTTTTTATTTCCTCATTAAGATTAAATTATTAAACGAAAATGCAAAGTTTTATGAAAATACAAAGTTTTTATTAAAATCACTAAATTATTATCAAATTATTTAATTCTAAAATATGGAATACCACAACATTTGACATTCCTATTTTTCTTCATATGTGTATGCCATGCATAATAACAGTTTGAGAAACCATATGTTTCGTATATTTCAAATAAAGCTTGTGTTTACTAATAAACAAAAAGAGCAGGAATAGTGTCCATTTGTGTAGTTGACAAGAAGTTCCCCCTGCCGTCCAACCCTCCATCGTTCAGGGCAAGTGTAAAAAGACTTTATTGCTCTTGAATGCATTCTGTAACAAAAAGCTATTATAAATTACTTTTAAATAGCAGCTATTTCTTTTAAATGTTATTTGATACAAAGTTTTTCAGATGAAAAGTGGCATTATATTGAATTGTCTTCAGTTGAAGTTGAACATAAAAGTATGCGAAAAATAAATGTAGCTAGTTTCGTATATCTTTTCGAACAAATGAAATAAATTTTAGAAATCAGAACATTTTTACACTTTTATAACGATATCATTACCAAACGGAGGGGGGGGGGGAGGAGTTCGAGAGGTGATAACGAAAAAGGGGAGGGAGGTCTTAAATTACGGAAAAGTTGATTACGCTACATTTGAACAACTCCAAATATATTAATTTAAGTAATGCTTCTATTTCAGTGAAATCTACAACATAGTGAACAGATATATCAATTCACGCAGCTGAGAAGTCACCTTGCAGACACAGGCACATCCCTAATATTGCCTTATAACATGGGTGTATTGTATGATATTTGATATAGTTTGATATTTAGATGTTTCATGATGACATACATTTTAATTTATTTTTATTCAGAAATGAATGAAACTAGCATGTGTTGTTCAGAAACTATCTAATCGCGCTCATTCCCACGTGTTTTTTTTTTCTTTTTTTGTGCAAACGCAATAGGTGTTTGAGAAAATAATGCCAAAGTGGGCGTTTTGAACCGAATTTCCCGACGAAAGCAAAAACAAACAGTCAAATTTGGGTAGAAAACGCGATCGTCAGGTGATCAATTTCGCCTATAACTCATCAGATAATTTATTGATCACAAAAATGAAAACTGAGTTCGCAACCAAATCGCTTCCATGTTCAGGTCCTCAAGTTTTATGTATTTCCGTTGAACAATGAATCGGTAAATGTGTCAAAAACTTTTGCGCTTGTTGAGCAAAGCAGTTGAGAACAATCAGTCGAATTAAGGCCCCTGTCCTCCCTCGAGGAAACGCTCGCGAGCTAATGCTATTCCTATGGGGAAGCATTTTTCTAATAACTCTTTCGCATTTTGATATTTTTGAATATTTTTTTTTTTTTTTTCTTGCATTGGATAGCTGAGGTGCATGCCGACAGCGCACCTTTTTTACTTTTTCGATTTTGGTTGCAGATATATTTTTTAAAAAGCACTTTCAGTTTCGAAACCGGTTTTGAAATTGAAACTAACTTTGTAAAAAATATCTGAAACCAAAATCGAAAAAGTAAAAAAGGTGCGCTGTCGGCATGCACCTCAGCTATCCAATGCAAAAAAAAAAAAAAAAAAAAAAAAAAAAAAAAAAAAATTCAAAAATGTCAAAATGCGAAAGAGTTATTAGAAAAATGCTTCCCCATAGGAATAGCATTAGCTCGCGAGCGTTTCCTCGAGCGAGGACAGGGGCCTTAAGTTTTCCATTTTGTGATTTATATATGAAAACTTATGTCATAAAGTTGCCGGGGCTCTCGCGAAGACTTTTATTGGTGGGGGAGAAGCCTTAAATTGCCAAGTTAGAATTCAGTATTTGCCAACTCAGTGAAAAGCAAACATAAATAGTGCTGGCGTTTGCCAACTAGTTTTATAATTTTTCCAAGTTATCACAATTAGAAAATGCAATACTGTTTTTATTTGCAAAAAGCTTAATAATATTTCTAATTATATTGGTGATTTTCATCAAATCTATCTGAAATAAAAAATGTATTATAGTTTTTTATTAAAGATTTGAACTAATTTGCCAGTTCAGTTTGTAAATTTGCCAAGTGTAACAGCATGGGCAAAAGTTTGGGGAGGGGGCTTCCCCTGCCCCCCCCCCTTAGCCAGGCCCCTGAAAGTTTCCTTACTTGATTTAAGAACAACCTTATAATCCTTCAACGGTGCCTATGAATCTCTCCCTAAGATTCTGGCAGCCATTTTCTCGGTAGCCTTAAGGCCCCTGTCCTCGCTCGAGGAAACGCTCGCGAGCTAATGCTATTCCTAAGGGGAAGCATTTTTCTAATAACTCTTTCGCATTTTGACAATTTTGAATAATTTTTTTTTTGCATTGGATAGCTGAGGTGCATGCAGACAGCGTACCTTTTTTACTTTTTCGATTTTGGTTGGAGATATTTTTTGTAAAAGCACTTTCAGTTTCGAAACCGGTTTTGAAAGGGAAACTAACTTTTAAAAAAATATCTGCAACCAAAATCAAAAAAGTAAAAAAAATGCGCTGTCGGCATGCACCTCAGCTATCCAATGCAAAAAAAATTATTCAAAAATGTCAAAATGCGAAAGAGTTATTAGAAAAATGCTTCCCCTTAGGAATAGCATTAGCTCGCGAGCGTTTTCTCGAGCGAGGACAGGGGCCTTAAATTCATATTTTTGCTGATGTAATGTGAACATCAGACTATTTCAAAGTCTGAAGAAGTTTGAATTAATTCATACATTTTCTTCTGTCGAATTACTGTTAATATATGTCTTTTCTAGTCCATCTCTTGCAGCCGCTTAGCTTACGAAATCTGAAGAAATTGCTAAGCAGCTTGAACTTACAACATTTTAAAATGAAGATTAAACTTAAATGCACTTTGTACATATTCTTAAGGCCCTTGTCCCTGCCCGCGAAGACACACGCGAGCTAATGCTATTCCTATGGGGAGGCATTTTTCTAAATAACTCATTCGCATTTGGACATTTTCAAATATATATATATTTTTTTTAATGGATAACTGAGGTCCCTCTCAAGATCGCTCCTTGACTACCTTTTTTATTTTGGTCGCAGATATTTTTTATAGAGTTAGTTTCACTTTCTGAAAGTGAAACTAACTTTATAAAAAATATCTGCGTGCAAAATCGAAAAATTAGTCATGGAGCGATATCGAGAGGGACCTCAGCTATCCAATGCAAAAAAAATCACTTAAAAATATCAACATGCGAAAGGGTTATTAGAAAAATGCCTCCCCATATGAATAGCATTAGCTCGCGTGTGCCTTCGCGGTCAGGAACAAGGGCCTTAACCCTTTCCGGCACACTGTGCCTGGTCTGGGATACCTAATTTTAATTCTAAACTTGCAAACGGCACCAATAATATTTGAGTAAAATTTTGCCTTTACAATAAAAGCATAAATTAAGGAATTCAAAATATCTCAAAAATTCGTTTGTGAATTCCGGTGTCAGTCGATAATTTATCATTTTACTAACAGTTTTTGCCCGTGCCGGAAAGGGTTAAATGTTAAGAATGCTTCTTTTTCAAAGAGTAATATGACTATTCAACATTTGTTTTTATTTTATTTGTTTATTTATTGAAAAATAAAGAAACAAATTTACTAGATGAATATTATTTATTTCGTGCAGATGTTTTTATTTTTTATTTTTTTTTAATGATAAATAACGTTTGACATTTTTCGTTACCAGTTACTACTTTCTGTGCATTTATAAGACATTACAAAATGCACAAATATCAATAAATTACCATACAAAATCCAGGTGCTTTAAGCGTAATGTCTTCTTGATAATATAACCTTAAGTAAAAAATCTTGATAAATAAATAAGATTTCCGTAAACAGAACCCGCAGATGGTTATCTCTGCTATTTAAGAACAATTTCGTCCTTTAAACCCCTTCTCATCCCCTCCAATTTCTCACATAAAAGCACGTGTGCAATCGTCCATGGAACATCGGCCCACACTCCAGAAATCGTCTGCCTGGTAAGCGTAATTAATAACGACCTTTTATATCTAAAGGCCTGAACGACGCTATCAGTTGATAAAAGATTATAAAAAGGGTTCCCGTTCCCACGGCATTTCGTCCGTTTGTTCTTTTCTCTAATGCATCGGGTTCTAATAACGAATTTAAGTGGCAGTTATGTTACTATGAGGCAGTGGTGAAGAATCATAATGAAGGCGACCAAAAGAACAGGTGTTAGTTTGGCGGTGGGAAAATTTTGAAATAGATGTCGCGAACGTCGGAGCTTAAAAAATGATGGTATGTCCTGAGGGATTGGTGTCGTGTCGTAATGTAACGACAGTCACATGTGGGTAAAAAATAACAAACATGAGAAACTACTTCGGGATATTTAGATATTAAACAGATGATAACATGGGAGCGCCTTGAGGAGAGATCGAATATTTAGGAATGTTGGCCGGTGATTGAGATGTCTTTTTAAAGAAGATTATGACTTTTAATTATCTTTTAAGTATCTAATGTCTCTTGAGAATGATAATTTGCTTCTATGGGAAAGAGATAATTTGAAATAATCGCCGAGATATGGGCATTGAAGGCTGATACGTAGATGTATTTTTGCACTCCTTTTTTTATGTTTTCATTTAATTATCCGCATTGATGTGCACAAAAGCTTAAAACCTTTAAAGTGAAGACATTTAATGAGGTTTGGAAGATTGGATAAATTTACCTCCTCAAACAATCCCCCCCCTCTTCCGTGGTCATAAATGGACAAATAGCGTAATAAAGTGATTTCTACTGTAATTAAACCAATGCAAATTTTTACGTAACGAGATACACCTATGACAGACCTATCAATAGAATCAAACGCAACATGAATTTTTGCGAGATGTGTCACTTTTCTTGCGGCTGAGATTTTATGCAATCCAATGCTTCAGCATCACTTGAATTCAGAAGATGGTATCGTTGGAAAGATCTCATCGGGAGCAGTAAAAAACTCAATGCAATTACCCTTCGGAAATGAGCCATTTTTGAGATATCCGATAATTTATATCACTTAACTAGTGCATACTTAATGGGGGACCGCAAAAAATTTTAGTCTCGATTTTAACGAAAGTGGTATCGTTAAAAAGATATCATCATGAAGGAGAAAAAACTCAATAGAACTACCCGTCGAAAATGAGCCGTTTTCGAGATATCCGATCATTTATGTCATGTAGCTAGTGCATATTGTTCTAGTGCATACTTAAAGGGGGACCGCAAAAAATTGTTTTCTCGATTTTGATGAAAATAGTGTCGTTGCAAAGATATCATTATGAGAAGTATAAAACTCAATGGAGCTAACCATCTGAAATGAGCCGTTTTCGAGATATCTGACAATTTATGTCACTTAATGCTGTTTCCTAGCAGTGTGCATTAGGAATGTGGCACAAATTGTCGGATATCTCGAAAGCATCTCATTTCCTACGGGTGATTCTATTGAGTTTTTTAATCCTCACGATGATATCTTTTCAACGATACTACTTTCGTTAAAATCGAGACTAAAATTTTTTGCGGTCCCCCATTAAGTGTGCACTAGGTACGTGACATAAATTGTCGGATATCTCGAAAATGAATAATTTCCGACGGGTAGTTCCGTTGAGTTTTTTACTGCTCACGATGAGATTTCTTTCAACGACACCACTTTCGTCAAAATCGGTGACTTACACTTTTTGCAGGTCCCTAGTAAGAATCGTCAGTTAATTATTTGATACTTCAACGGGGGTGGGGATGAGGGTAACGCGTGTCGATATCACATCTAAAATATGAAAAATTAGTAGCCATAAATTGCAAACCGTATAATAAAACTAATTTTAAAATATGTATTCTTATTCATTATATATTTATTATATCATCAGATATTCACAGTTATATATTCACAAATACACTTTTGATCATAGAGTCATGATATTCATTACGTTTTTATAGTAAATAAGCATTTTTTTCTGTTGTTTTTCATTTGGTGAATTTTAAAAGCTTAAAGTAAAAACACGTAAAATCTTGATGGTTTTATTTGATAGTTCTACAGTATTAATATGAAAAAGTAATCGAATATATGAATTTTTTTTTTTTTTTTTTTTTTTTTTTTTTCGTAAAATAAATGCATAAAATATTGTGACGATGTCAGTTTGATTCGAAAAGTCAAAGATAATATAACTATTCAAACTACTATTTTTCAATGTACAAACGGTCGTAACTAAATTAAAATGACCACTTCGATAAATCATGTCCTTAAAAATGTGAAAACTCTAATTTATCATCCAGAGTTTACATCCAGATATCAAGGGCGGATCTGGAGAATCCTCAAGGAGGGGGCGATTTTTGAAATTTGGAAAATCAAGTCTAATGCACGGGTCGAAGCTCATTTTTTTTAATGCGGGTCGTGTTTCGTCAACTTTTTTGCTGTGGGTCGGGTTTGGATCCGGTTAGCTTCCATTTTTTGACCCTGGTAGGGTTAATTTCTACTTGGGTCCAATTGACTTTTACTCTTTGCTTGATTCGAGTAAATTTCTGATTTTTTGCTTTTGCGTCGGGTTTGGGTCCGGTCGACTACTACATTTTGTTGTTGGTCGGGTTGACTTTTACTTTTTAGCTGTGCTTAGCGCATTTGGGGCAGTTTGACTAAGAATTCTGATTTGGGGCAGTTTAGGATTTGGTTTTTACTTTTGGGAGAAGGGTTCGGGTTGACCCGATTTTGATTGGGGCGAGTCTTTTCATAAAATATTCGTTCTTTTTCGCAATCTTTGTACAAAATGTGCGTCTGTTTCACGATCCTTTGAAGAAATTCGTGTTTTCTCCGCGATCATTTCACAAAATTTGATGTCCGGTTGGCATCTGTTTTATGCTGCTGGTCGGGTTAATTTTTACTTTTTGTTGTGGGTCGCGTTTGTATCCGGTTAACTTCTACTGTTTGCTGCAGGTCAACTTAATTTCGGATTTTTTCCTTCGGGTCGGGTCTGGGTCCGGTTAACAACTATATTTTGCTATTGGTCGGGTTGACTTTTACTTTTTTAGCTGCGCTTAGCACATCGGGGCAGATTGTTAGACATTTCGGATTTGAATCAGTTACAGATTAGGTTTTTACTCTTGTGAGAATAGTTGACCCAGTTTTGATTGCGATCCTTTTACGAAATTTGCTTTTATCCGTGAATGTGATCCTTTGAAGAAATATTCACGTTCTCCGTGATTTTTTCACAAAATTTGTGGTTTTTTGTGATTTTTTGATGAAATTCGTGTTTTTTTTGCAACCCTCTGACGAAGTTTGCGTTTCTTTAATGAAGTTTGCCCTTATTTGAGGATGTTTGATGAAATTCGCTTTTCTTTGTTTAATAATTTTTACGATTAACAAGTCAGAAAGTTTTCAACCCAACTTAAGCTCGTAAGAAAGAATTTAGAGGAGTGCACGGGTCGCGGTCGAGCCAGTAATGTTTATCATACTATCTAGATCAGAGACGTACCGAACGTTTAGTTGCACGGGTCGTGGCCGGGCAAATATTGATTATCATGCTATCTAGATCAGAGACGTACCGAATATTTAGCTTTTATTCCAGACCAAGCCACGACCTAAAAATTTTGTTCAATGCAAACTTCTGGGAAAAATGAAATCCAGACCAGGCTCGGTCTGGAAGGAAAAGAAGCCTGTCCCCACCCGAATCTGCGAAAAAAACAAGAACAGGACAAGACCCCCGATTCAAAATGAGAGAAAACCTTACCCAATCCGAGTTTCGTGGACTTAAACTGGCGCGACCCGTGCCCGGCCGTGACGGGCTCGAGCTTCGCCCCAAGTTATTTCTCGTGAGGATGCATGATGTCACTTTGGAAATCCTTTATAAGCCCAAGGGGGCAGGGATAATTAGCCCAAAAGGGGGAGGACCTCGCTCCCTCCACCCGCCCCTTAGAACCGCCACAGCATACGAGCTGTGTCGATCCCAGATCGAGCGTTTAGCCTTTATATCGGACGAAACCTGGGCTTGAAAATTTTGGCCCGTGTATACCTCTAGGAGAAAGGAAGTCCACGTCAGGCCCGACCTGGAAAAAACGGTGTGCCTCGGTCCAGCTCTGCAGAAAAAAAATAAGACCCGACCCGACCCGGTTCTGAAAGTGTGAAGACCGGACCCAGTCCCAGTATAATAAATTAAAGTTGGCGCGACCCGACCCGGGTCGCGCCGGTCTCGAGTTTAGGACCAACAACTTTTCCGTCCGGGCATCTAATGTCGTTCTGCGGATCCTTTATTGGGCTCAAGGGGGGGGGGGCGATCGCCCCATCGCCCCCCCCCCCCTTAGATCCGCCATTGCCAGATATAAGATCCACCTACATCTAAAGAATAAACAGAATGACCCATTCATTTCCCAAATGATATTACCAATTACCATGAGTGTGATTAAGATTAGAGGAGTCACGAGAGTTAATCAGCAAGAAAAAAATAGTCTGAGGTCGGTCTAATGCAATCTCTTTTGAGATAATCTAGTATATTTAGAACATTAACAAGAACAGTACCTATTGGAATTGAAGCCTTACTAATATATCTTAATTACATCGCCCCTCTCTTTGACCTAGCTATTAAATACTCACCTACTAGGTAAGTTACTTTAAGTCTCCGTCTCTCTTCGGTTTTAGTAGGGGACACCGGGGCTAGCCGTAAGATTTGAACTGAAGCGGAACATTTAGTGTATCATATCATTAGAGTACGTCTTGCATAACATATTTATAAAACTACTGTTAACATTATTAACATTTTTCATAACACAAAATGAATTCTGCGTAACCTCGAAATTTGTCACTACTAACCCCCTGTACGGGGCAAGTTGTGACATGTTTGGGGCACATCGTGACACATACAAGTACATTGTAATATATACAAATTATCTAAGAAAGGCGATTAAATACGATATGTTAAATCAAGAATGAGTAATGTGTTCATTTATAACGTTCTTAACACAATACTACACTTTCCTGTTTTAATATTATTGTAAATCAAATGAAAATAAAATAGTTGAATTGTTAACGCTTGTAAACTCTTAATCCTTTATAAAGATAATTTTATGGACACTTAGCAATAAAAAGAAAAATAAACTGTCTTAATCAGGAAAGAAATAAAAAAGTAAGCCAACACTAATATTTGGCCATAATTTGATCTTTGACTCGGGAGACTAGTACAACGTGTAGGCCTATATCCTATATTTTTAATCCCTCATTGTCATCGCTTGTTTCAGCGTCTGATTTGTAATTAATACAAATATAATAAGATTCATTTTTGGTCATGCGCCCATCTTTTACATGTCATGCATTGCACCCAGTCTTCTCCGGGTCTAGAAAGTTTGTATTGCTCCAAGCAAATTAGACATAAGCAATTTTCGACATCTTCAGAGCTATCCAATATTTGCTACTCCCTTTTTTTCAATAACCAAGGTGTAATTTTTTATGCACTGCTTGGCCTTTCCATATAGTTTTTTTTTTTTTTTTTTTTTTTTTTTTTTGCTTTTTCTTCTTCAATTTGTTTTCTGCGTTCGTTTGCTTTTTGTTCTGATCGAATTTTCTCTTTTACAGGTGTGCTTCTTAGAATGGCAGATTTCAATTTTTACGAATAGATCGCCTGCATTTTCGAGGTCCTGATTTAGGAAGAGGTCTTATTTTTGTCAGACTTACCGCTGAAACATTACTATTATCAGCTGTCATAGAATCATCTAATTCAGTGAGATTTCTTACTTCTGAAGACGATCCTGCAATTTCACCATCATTGATTAAAGTTATTGCTGAAGTGCTTGGTTTATTAACAATTACATATTTACTAATTTTTTTTTTCATTATCATTCTGGTCTTTAACGCTCTCATATCCGATAGATAACGGTCGATCAGTTACTGAGGAACATAGGAAGTCTTCATCTGTAAATAAATCATCTGTCTTCAACTGTTCCAATTAAATTCCCAAATTCCATTACAACGAAATCCTGCTTGAATGTTTTTTGGAGTGGCAGCACTAGGAAGGGCAATTTTGACAATACTTGGTACGTCGTAGATCGACTCAGTGCTTCCAGGATGCGATTTCAACCATCCACATACAGCCTGATTGTAGAATTTTTTTAACGGCCCGTATACTGACACATCAAGGGCTGTAATCTGTGACTCGTGTGAGGTGGAAATGATAACAAAATCACTCCGTTGTCCGTGCAATAATCCAAACCATCAATATTTTGATTAGAGCTATGGCTATCAAGCAACACTAAGACTAGCGACTCTTTCGAGCATCTTACATTTTTAACAAAATATTCATGAAAAGTAAAAAGTCATCCTGTAATCCAGGGCTGTCCAACGTGGCGCCCGCGGGCGCCATGGCGCCCTTTACAGCTTTTCTTGGCGCCCTTTTGAAGGTTTCCTTTTTTTAAGCAAAATTCCTTTGTAAAAAATACTTTATATAAAATATTTTATATTTCTTGAGAGTTGTTTTAAAAATTTCTACAAGTGATTATTGTCTCAAATGATTAAGTCTCACCTACAACTTACGCGACGTATTTAAAGAAAGGCAACAGTACATGATTAGTTTTTTAAAGAAACAAAACATGTGCTGTTGAGTTTCTTTACTAATTTATAATTATTCATTTTATGGAAATTATGACAATTGAAATTAATAAATGTTAGCAATATTTTTTTTAAATATATTTAGAAGTAAAATGTAGAAAAAAATAAGAGATCATCCCCCTCCTTCATGCACGAAAGTTCAGCATGTTTGTTATCGTTATTGACATTGTTTCATTTGCCATTTTATAAGACAGGATAAAGGCTGTCTTTTTCTCGCCCAGATCTTTGTAACTTTACGTAATTTTGATGATTTTATTAAATCTATAAAGTCGCGCGAAAGGATTTCCATGAATGAAAATTATTTCAGGCTCTCTTTTTGGAACCACACATGAATTTAACTCTGTACTTTTAATAATGACAAATTTGCACCTAAAAACAACAACAATAAACAGTTATTACAGAGTATTTTCGTCCCCCGAAAATTTGACAATATATCTGATTATCATTTTATTTTAATAATAGGTGATATTTTATTTTTTAGCTCTTTCCAATTCAAAAATGTTTGAGATATTCCTCTGGAAAAAAATTTATCATTATCAAAATTTACAATAATTTACAGTTTGTTTACGAATTGAATATTTCCAAACTGAGCGGGACGGGAATCGAACCCGGATACTTGGCTTACAATGCTAATGCTTTACCTGTTAAGCTACCCGGGCGAAAACCGGCTGGGATTTTTCGCTCAGATAACATGGTATTTTAGATCTATAGGCGCATTATGTGTTTACTGCATTATGCATTTGCCCATATGTATTGCTACTGATATTGAAAGATGATTTTTTGTATGTTTTGAGACAAATTAATAATGGCGCCCTTAACTGGTTTCCAAAAGCTAAGATATCCAAAAGCTAAGAGCCTGCTTAGTAAAAGGTTGGACAGGCCTGCTATAATCCATCCACTTGGGTTTGATGTTCCGCAACAGCCTATGAGACCGTCACGAATAAAATGAGCTTTAAAAAACTTACATGGAAATACAAACATCGGTGGGACTGAATTTCCGAGGGTACGTTTGTTCCCCTTTCTGCAGAAGTCATTCCCCCAACTCTCTTTTTACCCTTTTCTGCAATTATTTTTACAGGTTTCTGCACTGTTTCTACTCCTATCTCATCAATATTCCATATGTTATTTGAATTAAATTTATTAGCTTCTAATACAGACGCTAAGTTATTAAAAAAAATAGTTCTACATTATGTTTATTAAAACTTGTATTTCTACTCAAATTTGTTGCTTCAAGAACTCGAAAGGAAATTGTAGGATGTCGTTGCATAAACTTAGTCAACCAATCAGCACTTGCAGTTTTTTTTTTTTTTTAAACCAATTTTTAGGCATGTTTATGTCATTTCTAATGACAAACTCATACGCTAAATTTCGCAGTTCTGCAGGACTAATTCCACAAAACATATTCGCTAACTGTTTGGCGTATTCACACAACTCCATCTCCTGTTTAGGTGTGAATATTATACGCGGTTTTTTATATCCCATTTCAATATTTCCTTCCGTATTAGTACTCTTTCTTCTTTTTATTCATTTATCTAAGAAGGGACATTCAGTTCAAAATGAACAGTACTTGGACTTTCCTTAAACTGCACTTTCCGGATTTAACTTTTATTGCAGCCCTTTCATAATCTTCTAAAGTAGCTTTAGCTCTTTCAGTAAGCCTCTTATAATTTCGCACCATTTTTCCTGAAATATAAAAACCTTTATTAAAAATTATACTGGGGTAAATTGTGACACTGTCACAACGTGCCTCTTAGATATCGTCACAATTAGCCCCGCTTCACGCCATTTTGAACTTTATTCATTTGTTTCCGAAATGTTGGCATGATTAACAAATGAAATACATGGAATAGCAGTTCAAAATATAAGCATTTAAATAATGTTAGGGAAGTTTACATACCTCAGTATCGCTAGTAGCAATGACGATTCAAATCTAGGTCACAAAATTTACCTTTACGATAGAAAACAAGATAAATATTTTTATCTCGAAAACAAAGCGACGCTATATACTTCAAAATAGTCCTTCCGGCAGTGCCGGGAGGAAGAGGTAGCTTTCATATACTTATATATTTGTTTATTTATTTTAAATCAAGTTATATTATTCAAAAATACTAAGCTCAAATTAGTGGAACCTGATTATGAGCTTGGTCGAAATCTTAATACAGGTGCACATGCACACTCATATTGAAATCGATTAATATATACGAGTGCTGTCGCGGGCAAATTGATTTTTTAAAAAATGTCACCCACGTTTGAAATTCAAACTGCTCAGGCGTTTTTTAAGTTAAAGACAAAGCAAAAAATAATCCTGAATTTATTATTAAGATAAATACTTTAAAAATAACCTTTTTTCAATTTCTAATTTTTTGTTTGTACATCATTATACATTTAAAAGATTTTTGACAAACTTAAATGGCTTCCATTTTGAAACAAGAGGACGGAAGAAGTTGAACAGTGAACGTGGTCAAGGCATTGCTATGTACTATGTGCACACGGAGTTATATCCAAATCAGTTTATAAATACGCGTGTTATCACGTGAGGAAAATCAGATCATTTCAAGATATGGGCAACACTAGAAATGAAAAATGCGATAACTCAGCCATTTTTTAAGATACAGACGAAACAAAAAATGCTCTGGAATCTTTGTATCAAGTTCAAATGCATAAAAGAAAAATCTTTTTCAATTTCTCACTTTCTAGTACCTAATTTTAAATTTTAAAATTTATAAAATTTTTTAAATGGCCGCCATTTTGAAATAAGATGGCGGGTGGAACTGAGTATCGAACTCGATTCAGGCCTCAGTATATACTATATACACACCAAGTTACATCCAAATCGATTCATAAATACGCGTGTTATCACGTGACAAAAAGCAGATCGTTCCAAAAATGTCAGCCATAAGAAAAATTCAAAGTGCTATAACTCAATCATTTTTTAAGATATAGACAAAATAAAAAGTGTTCTGGAATCGTTGTTTTAAGTTCTAACACGTAAAAGAAAAATATGTTTCAACTTTTATTTTTTTCAAATTTAATTTAAAATTTTAAATGTTTTTAAAAATTTAAAATGGCCGCCATTTTGAAACAAAATCGCGGATGATGCTGGACAACGAACTCGGTCGAGACATTTGTATGTACTATGTACATACCAAGTTTTATTCAAATCGGTTCATAAATACGGGTGTTATGACGTGACAAAAATCAGATCGTTTCAAAATGTCAGCCATAAGAAAAATTCAAAGTGCTATAATTCAATCATTTTTTAAGATATAGACAAAATAAAAAGTGTTCTGGAATCGTTGTTTTAAGTTCTAACACGTAAAAGAAAAATATTTTTCACCTTTTAATTTTTTCGCATTGAATTTTAAGTTTATTTTTTTTTTTTAATTTAAAATAGCCGCCATTTTGAAACAAAATGTCGGATGAAGCTGCCCAACGAACTCGGTCGAGACATTTATATGTACTATATACATACCAAGTTTCATTCAAATCGGTTCATAAATACGTTAGTTATCGCATGACAAAAATCATATATATATATATATAGATATAGATATAGATATATATGGTTATATATATATATATATATGTCAACATTTGGACGGAGGGTGGTTTTGGGGTCTGGGGGTCATGATCGGTGTGAAAATATACCAAAAGTTTCCGGAAGTGCTTTTCTCCGGACGGCTGCAATGTAGCTTTTTACTTTTTGTAATGAAAGCTACCTAAAATACGCAGCTCATTGAGACAATCAACCTATTCACTCACATTCACATGACGCAATAAGTGTTGCAACCTATTGGCTCAGTCAGGAAGCTCAATGGCACAACTTGCCCCTGGCACAACTAACCCCGGTTTCCCCTACTACTAAATAATGTATTTTTTATCATGTTTTATTTCTATAGTACGAATAAATATCTCACATAAGCCCCAAAAACTATTTTCTTCTTGAATTTTCTTATAATCGCTCCGTGTTTCGCCCCTCACATTTCACTTATGCCCGCATATATTGTTTTTTTAAGCAGATGTTCTGATTGATCTTGTTCAAGAATTTCATAAATTTAGACATTCCAAAAGCAATTTGTTTTAACAAGTTCAGCGTGCATTCTAAAAAATCGTCTGTATAAAGAATATTTCTGCCAATTCCCTCATATATGCGTGACAAATATCCAAGAGCATAAGGATATGATCAAAGAAAGCGCCACGTTTACATTAAACTGCAGAAATTAGATCTTGCCATTCATCAAACACTAAAAACATCAGAATGAATAAAAGAATATATAAGCTTCTGGCTTCTTTTAACGAATTATACAAAAACCAAAGGTACAACAGCAACAGAGAAATAACAACTTCTAATTTCACCAAAACTGTTATGGTGTATAAAATTTGAATCTCAAAAGCACTATTTAAATATGATGTTGTATCGTGTTTTCTTTCTATAGAACAAATAAATATCCCGCAGATTACTTACAAGTACAAGCCTCTAAAATTATTTCTTTCTTAAATTTTCGTGTAATCACTTCATGTTTCGCGGCCGTCATATTCTAACAATCGTAACATGAAATTTGGGTAATTTTGGAGGGAAAAGTTTATCGTCGAAACACATGCGATAATTAACTTACAAGACTAGCGACACGGAGATGGGAACAAGTTGTGTAATGCTGGACAAGTTATCTTTTATGAGAGCCATATTTTCACAACAGAATCAGTAAGCAAAACATGGTTTGTCCTTTAGAAACAAGGGAGGTGTGCGAAAAGAATTAAAAGAACGTCCATTTTGTTTTCTTGGACATAAGGCTTGGCCGTGAATCATAATGAATCAACCTGAAAGGAACAGGTGTTTCTTTATCGATGAGATCTTGTTCATTATAAATAAGCAGTGGTGTGGGAAAATAAAAGTATGAAATTATTGTCCCCAAAAGAATTTATGGGAAAAATCGTCATGTTGAGACGCGGTTAACGAGAAGGTGTGTTAGCAAAATGCGGCATGTAGACATGACAGTAATTATTGCGTAGTATTTTATCGATTAAAATCTCTCTTATTTTTTGACGCTTCAAAATAAAAAATAAAAATGCGAAGTTTGTTGAAAAAGAAAAATGTTTCATCTTGAAGAATTTTTAGAAATGTTTTTCCTTCTGCGATGATTGTTTTTTGTTTCCGTAGGGAAAATTTACTTCAAAACGAAAGAAAATTCTTTAATATATGATATGATAATAAATTTATGTTTATTTTTCTATTTAATTTCAATATTTTATTCTTTGCTTTGCATACGATCCCTAAAAATTCAACTAAAATTTTTAGATGAAATGTCTCTTTTTGGCGATACCCCGATTTGACGATACTGGCTAAAGGTGATTTCGCCGTAAAAAGGACATTAAATTTTGATTTCCAACTTCAGTTTCTTTAATTCATTTTTAACTGATCCCCCCCATAAAGACAAATCGCGTGTAAAAACCTCAATTTTTGAAATTTAATAAATGTGTCAATTTTTGATGCACAGAAGTAAAAAATTGTGTTATTTCTGTTATGATATGAGTAAAATTTTACTAAATATAACTATAGGGATTAATTAGGGGGGTGTATAAAAAAATAGATTCCGTAATTTTTATAAAATTGATTTTTTATTTTAAACAATGCCCCAACATGAATATTTATCTTATTTGAAGGGTTTTGTAATGGGAACTATATGTCTATGACTAACGGTTGATAAATTAAAAGTCGGCGATAGATAACATATTGCACCCTGTATACATGGTGAGCCATAAATATCGAAACAATAGGCTATCTCCTTAAATATTGCCTCTAGACCTATACTTCCAGTTGCAAAAAATCATCAAAAAAGGGTAAAATTTTTGATAAAAAAAGTGTCAACTCCATGGGGGGAGGGTCAGCTTGAAAAATTACGAAAATTAAATTTTTATACAGCCCTCGTAGGATAAAAATTCCTATTAGGAAAACTTCCCTTATCCAGTCCTGAATTAGACACAAAAAATTGCATCTTCAACATATCTTCAAAACTCGTTGATTTATAGCCTAGGGCTCCCAAATGGTCCGCGAACTGAACATCAGTATTTTTTAACAGAAAATTTCATAATGCGTTTGAGCTAGAATTAACTTCCAAAGGTGGTTTCTTGACAATTTGCAAGAAAAATCTAAAAAGAAAATTTCTCTAAAAAAATTCTGATGTTCAGTTCGCGGACCATTTGGGAGCCCTGATAGTCGTTTAAATAATTCATCAGGTTTTAAGGGATTAAACACAAATTGAAATGCGCGCAATTTAAGAAACAACGTTCCTTTAACAGTTCAAGGAAACATGTAAAAAATCTATCTTTTGAGTTAGAAGTTCGATTATCTTTTCTTATTTTGTGATGGTTAGCTATATAATTTGCTAAGAAAATCACATCCTAAAATTTATTATAAAATTTATAAAAATTTCAAATGATTAGTACTAATTTAAATGGTATAATTTAAAATCGTTATAACTCGAAACATTATTTATCGGATTTCAATTTATTTCCATTTCATTAAAGATGAAAATCTGATTTTAGTTTTGTTCCAAGGTTTTTTTTTTTTTTCAATATTAATTTTAAAACTATATAAAAAAAAAAAATAATATGATTTTAAAAATACTGGTTTCATTGGTTTATTTAATGGTATTGTCTGAATAACTTTGGATGTATTTATAAAAGTATTTATATATTCAACTTTCATAATGATAAGATGCATAAGCGCAATCATTAAGGGATAGTTTAATCTTTTATGTTATTTATGTTATCATAAGATAACATGACTTCTTGCAGCTTTTTCGTGGATTACTTCACTTTAGGCCTATTTTGGCATAAATTAACCTTATTTTAATATATATATATATATATATATATATATATATATATATTTAAAAAATCACACAATTAAAAAAAATCATAATTTCAAAAGTAAATATTTTTACAAATTTGTCGAAACAAAACTAATGTAAAATAATCAAATATGACTTGTTTCATGTTTTTGCACTTTTTTTCTTCAACAATTCTAGACTTTTAATAATTTAAAGACGAGAAATAGTGAGAAAAAACTCATCATGCAGAAAAACGAATTTAAAGTTTTAAATAAAGTTGGCTCCTAATAAAAAGTTTAAATGCTTTTTTAAAAATTGAAAGTGTACAGTAAACTACCTTTCTCTAGCTCAAACTTCCGATTGAGTTTAACTTTTCTCATTTCCATCTCCTTTCTGTACTGTTTAAATGTTCGTCAATAATTTAAAACAATGCTTTTTCTAAGATGCGTATTAAATCTTTTTTGTGGATTTAGCTCTCACAACTTCAGGCCTTTTATCATCCTGGAGAGGCTGTTAATTTTTTTTTTTTTTTTTTTTTTTTTTTTTTTAATCCTGGGCCCAGGCCAGGCCGGGATGAAATTTTCAATCTGGGTCTCGAAACAACCCGTATAAAAATCACTGTCTTTGACTGACCTAATACGTGCATAAAATAAGTAGAATTTGACTCAATCAAAATTTTTACGAAAATCACATAGATTTTGAAATCGCCTTAATTAAAAAAAAAAAAAAAAAAAAAAAAAACTTTTGAAATTTATTTTTTTGAAGATTAGCGTATTTAAAGGCTAAAAAATTAAATACAATAAATCCAATGAAAGAAAATCTGTCTATGATGGAATCCTGTCTTAAACGGAAAATTTGTTGATCCATGAAAAATAATACATAAGAAAAAAATTAACTTCATTTAGACACCTTCTTGGTAAGGCATTTGCATAATGTATTTTTTCTTTCCTATGTGATTCCGTCTTAAAAGGTTTTACTGTATAACATTTTTCAAAGTCTCTAACGCATCGAATATGGATTAATGATATTAAAATATAAGTGAAACATTTACATGATATAAATAGAGATTCATTGATAAAATAAATATATCACAGCCTTTAACGATTCTTTAATAATAAAAAGTATAAATATGAAAAACGAAAAGCTATAATAAGTATTTTTGACCAGAACTCCTCCATACGAAACAATTTTTAACATATCGAAGTAAAAAATTATGTGGAAATTCACGGCTGAGCCGGGCTATGATTTAAATTTTTTTCCAGGTCGGTCCGCATAATGATTTTAACATTTTTCTAGGCCGGGCCGAACTTTTTTCCCTATGGGTCGGTTTGGGGCCAGACCTAGATATTTCGGTCCATGCAGACCTCCATTGCAGACAACCAACATATTTTGAAAACAAGTTTAGATGTAATTCAATACGCTGCTTTGTTATGTCCAAATAAGAGGCAATGTCTTAAATCGACATTTAATAACGGGCAATTTGTGGACGATCCCTCATTTGCTCCCAAAATGAGTAAAAACTCTTCGTTTACAGTCATGGTTAAGTAGTGTAAATCACGATTTTTGCAGAATTTTGGATTTTAATATCTCTGTGAAGTTTTTAGATACGGAGATGAAATTTTTTTTTGTTCAATTTAGGAATGTATAAGGAATGATTTCCTAATTGGGTATTTTGCTCTACGGGGGCCGGATAAAAATTTAATTTTCGCATTTTTTTCAAATATATCCCGCATGGAGTTGCAACTTATCAAAAATTTCACCTTTTTTATGAATTTTTGAAATTGGAAGTATGGGTCTAGGAGCAATATTTAAGGAGATAGCCTATATTGTTTCGAGATGTATGACTCACCTTGTATAGGGATTTCCATGTCTTTATATAAAAATAAATTTATCTATGTTAAAACTTGTTATTTAAAATACAAACTTTTAAAATTCTTTTGCAGTTTTATTAGCTCACAGGCTATCATAGCCTGAGAGCTTATGTGCCCGCCCGTTCTGTATGTATGTATGTTCGTTCGTTCGTACGTGCGTAATGTGATAACTCATGATAAAAATATCCGATCCACTTGAAATTTTGTATATACGTATATCCTGACAAGGCGCTTCCCTGATTAGTTTTTGGAGTTCATTCGATATGTATAAGAGGGGGAACGGGGGGGGGTCATGCCCCTCCCCTTAATTGATATAAATGGGTTTTTCATGCAGAATTAAGTTTTCGTTCAAAATTTAGATATAGGATCATTCTGATGAGGCGATTCCGTGACTGTTATTAGGTGTTCCTTGAATAAGTATAAACAGGGGGAACGGGGGTGCCCCTCCCCTTAATTTATATAAATGGGTTTGTCAAGCAGAATTGTCAGATTTCGTTCAAATCTCTGAATAGTTTTGGAAGTTCAATGGTTAAGTATAAAAGAGGGGGATAATTCCTCTTAAATTATATAAATGCTAAATGGGTTTTTATTAAGAATTATCCGATTTGCTCTGAATTTTGGATGTAGATTTTTATATGATAAAGGATGTCCTTGATAGTTTAGGAGGTTCAATGATTAAGTATAAAAAATGGGAAAGGGGAGAGCTGTTTCTCCTTCTTAATTTTTTTTTCGAACGGAATTAACCCTTGAAAATATAAGGCTGTAATGAACAATTAGTATGCGTAGCCTGTGAGCTCAATGCCATTAGTTTAACTGGGCAATATTCTTTTTATTTGAGCTTAGAATAATTTAGAAAAAGAAAAATCATCTCTCCGGAGATACTGGGATTTTTATGGGCAAACAGAAAATTAGGATAAAAGACATATATTGTTCTCAATAGCAACCATTTCAGCTCTGTCAGTAAAGTGCCCTATCACTGTCAAGAGATCTCGGGTTCAAATTGTGAGAAAATTAAATGATACGTCAATTCAAACTTGCTGGAAAAATTAAAATTCTTTCAAGTAGCTAAAGAATGAGGGATTAAATAATTTTGAAAGCGAAATTAAATATTTGTGATTAAAAATAAATTTACAGAGTCATATATATCTTTAACGATGTCAATTTACAGAGTCTATTGTAAATACCGAATAACTTCTCCATTTTTTAACAGGATCTCGATTTTTCTAATCTGTGTTATTATACAGAAGATATAAAATAATGGTTTACCCGCAGTTTTTCTGTAATTTTACTGAAAATTTTTTAACAGTGTATATGTTAAACAAATTTATTTTCTTCTAATAAATCTTTTTTTAAACATATTTGAAGTAGAAGAAAGTGCATGCCTTTACGTTACTCTCAATGCCATGATATCGATCTACATTTTTACTTTCTTCTATCTTTACAAAATAAAAGTAGTGGATTCGTGAAAATATTCGAAATCCAGTTTTCGACGGATTTACACGTTTTAGAAAACACGAAAAACATGTTTTTTACAAAAGGTCTGTCTGTCCATCTGCCAGTCTGTCTGTATGTGACGAAAATTGTGGGCTCTCTATCTCAGGAACTAATGCACGGAATATCACAAAACTTTAGATTCTATTAGACTTCGATATAAACTAGATCTGATTAGTTTTTGGTGTATATAGTTTTTGGTGTACAATAATCATATCTCAAGAACTAGCTCATGGATTTTCATAAACTTTAGATTTAGTTAGTACTTGATATAACATGATGCTTATTACGTTTTGGTGCAAATCGCTCAAAGGTAGCGCTTCTATGGACATTTTTTGTGATTATTGTAATGGTTCTCAAGAACCAACGCACGGAATTTCACAAAACTTTAGATTCTGTGAGTTTTTGAAATAAACTAGGTCTCATTAGTTTTTGGTGTATATCGCTTAACATGTGGCGCTGCTATACTGCATTATTTACAATTTCCACAATAGCAAAATTGCAAAATCTAGTGCATGGATTTTCACAAAAATTATATTTAGCTAGTACTTGTTATAAATTGGTGCTAATTACATTTTGATGCATATCGCTCATCAGGTGGCGCTGCCATGGTGCATTATTCGTGATTGTCGCAATAGCTCCATCTCCAGAACTAACAGGTGGAATTTCACAAAACTTCACATTCAGTTAGTCCCTGGTATAGATTAGTGTTTTTAGTTTTTTATGTAAATCGCTCTACAGATGGCACTTCTATGCTGCATTTTTCACGATTGTGCAATAAATGCATCTCAAGATCTATTGCATGGATTTTCATCAAACTTCAGATTCGGTTAGTATCTGTTCCTGGTCTTGTTCCTGATTAGTTTTTGGTATACATCACCCAACATGCGGCGCTGTTATGCAGATTTTTTAAAAAGATTTTACAATAATTCTATCACAAAAACTAATGCACGAATTTTCATCAAACTTCAGATTCAGTTATAATTTGACATTACTTGTTGCTGACTAGATTTTGGTTTAAACCACCTAACCGATGGCGCTGTTATGCTACATATTTCAGGAAGTGTTAACATGCATAAGATAGAAGAAAGTTTTGGGATTGTCACATATGACTAAGTTTTAATACTGCAAATCTAAAAATCTCTAACCCATTCTATTTGTGCTTATTAGAATAAAATTCATGAAAATTCCAGTGTCCTTTGGCTACAAATTGCACTTTTCATCACAAAGCACTTCCGTTCAAGGGTGGATCTAGAATCATTTTCTGAAGGACGTATAAGTATCCTAACGAATTTATGAACTGCCGAAATAATCTGCAGATGCGGGTTCATTAATGAATGAATAAATAAATAAACGAATGAAAGCAAGAGTCCCTATTACGTTTTGCTCTGATGCAACGATTTTTTTAACATTTTCTAATATTAATAAGCAAGGGTCGTTAATATATATCAATGGATATTAAATTATATGGCTAAAAGTGACCGGCCTCTTGCGATTTTAAACATTTTGTTAAATATCTAGAAAAATACTTGAGGAATTATCTTGAAATTATAAGCGTGTAAACGTAATACTACAGGTCATACATTTCCGTGAAGATTTTTTCCTGGAACTCTGCAGGGGACCATCAACAAATTGAAAAAGAACGAATATGTTTTGGATAACCTTGTCGAAACTAATGTAGCAAAAGCCTTCAAACTATACATTATTATTAAATGGCTTATTGTAATAAACTGTGTTCGTTTTTATGCGGAGAGCATGTATACTTGTTGAGAAATTAAGGTTTTTATAAAAACAGTCTCAATTTTTTCCAATTATTTTGCTTATAATTTGCAGAGTTCTCAATATAAAATAATGTTCTTTACCGAAAATAAGATAAACAAAATTGTACACAAATTACCTTGTAGTCAGAATTAAAAAATAATAAAGATTGATTAAATAGTTTACTACTTTAGTTTACTAAATAATTTTTCACTGCGCGAATTGTGAACGCTATCGAAATTTCATTTGCAGATTTTGTTAGTTAAATGTATAGAGCAACTTTTGTGAAAATCTCAAAAACATAGCTTGAAAATCCTGAAAGTGATCGTCGATAGAATAAGCTCAAAATCCATTGTTCCCAAAATGGATTTTTAAAAAAATGAGGAACTGTATCCAAATATAGTAGTACGTGCCATAGTGTGTATTCTATAATTGACACTAATCAATGGATAAATGGATGCAGCCCCTCATCTTTTTGCTTTATTCATTTGTAATAGGGTAACATCCCCAGTAATTAGCACTTTAAGAATTTGTCTTTAAACATTACTTCAATTTTCATTACAAAGAAATAAGATATTTACTTGGAAATATTTTTAAATCAAATAATGCATATCTGTGCACCTATTTTGCCCACTAAAAGCAAAAAAATTTGAAAAAGTATTTTTATTAAAATATATTTATAAAAAATCACCAGTAATTGGCACCTGGAGCACCAATGTATGACACCTTGTGATCCAGTAATTGGCACAAGTTTATATTTATAAAAAAAACTTTACATTTTGCAATGGGTTTAATCGCTTTAAATGAATTTACTGTAGATGAAGATGCCATATTTCAGGTTTTTGAGAGTAAGAAATCAGCATATTAGTCTGAAATGTGAACACTTTAAAAAAATACAATATACTTATATTAATACCCAATAATTGTCATGCTGTCCCCAGTAATTGTCATATGAAGCTTTAATGGATTCCAATTACTGATAATATTGCATATTTTCAAATAAAAACAAATGATAAACAAAATTAGTCTATAACTTTAAAAGTACTTCCAAAATAAGTGGTTTAATCTCAAATTCCTTGCGAATTCCTTGTAATTGGAATAGGTGCCAATTACTTGGAACTAGCAAAATTGAAGCACCATTAATTGGCATCTATCATTAATTCAGAAATCCAAATATTTGTGTCGAAAATACTTTTACACAATTAAAGTAACCTTTTTTAACTAAACAAAACTGTTGTCAATTAAAATTTAAAATATATTATAAATCATATAATAATGAATTGAAAAGCATGGCTTCCTTAAACCAAAGAAGAAGCATTTGCAACAAAAATGGCTAATTTCATACAAGTCATAATTATTTCTCTTTCCTAGGCATTATTGTCATCTAGTAGCATAAATCAAAGTTATAATCTTTAACGTAAATGAGCATATAACTGGTATATGGTCTTGCATTTTTAAAAGACTGGATATAAATCTTATTTTAGGACATGTTTGTATGATGTGCCAATCACTGGTGCATGCCAATTACTGGGGATGTTACCCTACTTTCGTGCAGAAATTCGGCTAAAAACGCCCACTCTGACACTATTTTCTAAAATATCTACTCACTCCAGAAAAAAGGGGGAAAAATGCGATTAGATACTTTCTTAACATTACAACACCTGTTAATTTCTTGTATTTCCGAACAAAAATAAATTTAAACTTAAATTTGCCCTTTTTGATATATCGCTGTTCTCAAGTGCTCTGCTTAACAAGCCCAAAGGTTTTGATTCATTTTTAAATTTCTTTTTTAATGGAAAGATATAAAATTGGAAGGCCTGACTATGGAATGAATTTAGAATCGAGGTGTGTTTTCCATTTATGATAATTAAATTCCCTATCGAATTATAAAAGATTTTGGTCACGTGATCACGCATTTTTCTTCCTTCGTCGACTGGTTTTTCTACTTTCGTTGGGAAATCGGGTTCAAAACACCAACTTTGACGGCTTTTTCTAAAAAATCTATTACGTTAGAAAAAGAAAATTAACTAAAACTATTTCACAAAGTTACATTAAAAAATCCCCTTAAAACGTGTTTATAATTAAAACATGTTTATGGTTGTGATTTGTCTGCCCTTCTATTTGCCGTCTCTACGTTCTAACTTACATAAATATAATCAGATTGCCATGAAATTTATATACATTATTGGGTTTACTTATTAAATGGGGTTTTATAATAGGGGAATGTTGTAGTTTGAAACTGAAGTGTGTATAGGTGTATATCACTTTACACAGTGATTTACTTTTTTTTTTCCTCCAATGTGTTAGATCTTATTTGAAATGTTTAAATGTCACAAAGTTGTCCTTTTTGATTTAAGAACACCCTTAACAAACGGTAAATACATAACTTTTCAACAGTTAAATAAAGCAGATTCATTTAAAATATATATATATTCCGCAATTGCAGCCAAAAATGTTTTTGAATACATTAAAAAAAAAAAAAAAAATAATAATAATAATAAATCCAAATCTAGAAATTGAAAATCGGCAAAAAAAATGACTGCCATGTCCGGCCGAATACTTCATGTACATGATAGCCTAAGTTAAATTACTGTAAAGCTAAAGATTTGCGAAATCGCTCATTGTGCGACGACTGTACCGCTCCGGGAAAAGGGAAAAGCTTTCCCTCCGTGCTTCAATATATCCGTTTGTCATTCTTATCTGGGATGTTACTCCACAATCTGCATTCCACATAAAAAGCACAGACATCGAGTTCGTAGTCCCTGTAGCGCAGTGGATAGCGCGTTGGACTTCTAATCCAAAGGTCCCGGGTTCGAATCCCGGCAGGGATGAGTTTGTTGTCGACGTCTTTAAATACTTTCATTGTATGGAGACGAAATTTTTCATTTATATTTCGACACGCGTATGCTGGTATGCATTAGACAAATCATGGTTATTTTCTTTCCCTTTGTCAATCCTTTTCCCAACTAGATCCTAACAGGGGATTCAGTGGAGGGTGTACGGGGGTATACGCTCTGGATTTTTTTTATGGAACACCGTGTACCCACTGTTTCTCAAGAAAGCTACAGTACGTATACTTTAAGGTATACCCGCTGTTTTGAGATTGAGAGTATACCATCTGCTTAGAGCGCATACCCTGTGCTTTTTTTACGACTACACCACTGATGCTGATTATATTTTTTGACTTACATTACAAGAGAAACAATAAAGTTTATAATTTTGGCACTTAAGGTAATTTTTTTATCCTTGCTGTATGGGAAAAAATGCATGACAGATGACGTTATTTAGTAATTTTTGCCAAATTAGCTCAATGAAGAGTTAAAAGTATCATTAGTTTGAAAGTTACATATTTTTTAAATTTATATAAAAGAAATGTTTAGCTTGTCACCGTTCGCTAATGTTAATCCTACGAGAATTTCTTTTTACATATCACGTTTGCATTTCAATATTTTTAAATGATTGTTTTTGCATCGGATAGCTCTGATCGATCTTTATAAAGGTAGTTTTTAACCTTTTCGATTTCATTTTATTTATTTATTTATTTATTTTAAATTAGGATTATTTTGCTATCGAAACCGATTAAGAAAGTAAAAGTATTCTCATAAAAAAAAAAAAAAAAAAAAAAAAAAATTGAAGAGATTAACTTTAGCTATCTAATGCAGAAAAAAAAGTATTTGTGCATGAAAATGCTTTTGCTGTCAGAAAGGAGATATTATTAGTTGCTCTGTCTTGGAATTGACAATAGCTGATATAGATCATCTCGAAATATGAAAACACGTAATCTTTTAATTTTAATTTGAAAGCTTTTTTCAATTTTTAATTGAAAGGGAATAATATTATTTATCATGTTTTTACAATTGCTAATAATATAAAGTATTAACCTTTTGAAAAATATGAAAAAATATCTCATGAAAAGGTAAAAATTTAAATTAAAAGTGGAAAAAAAGCTGTCCAGAAATTAGTCAAATTAAAAAACAAATGCAACCACACTGTAAAAAATGTATGTAACGTTACTATACAAAATTGGTGGCAACATACTGAATCCATTTTTAGGGAGTAATAACGGATATTAATGAATTTATTATTTTAAGTTTTCTTTCTTTTTTAACATTCATCTTAATACATTTTTTATGAAGTAATTTTCAATATTTTCCTCTTTGAGTATTTTGATTTGACCATCCTCTATTCATATAGGTTGCAAAAGCTCGTTTGGTATCAATTTTATATTTAAATTTACAATGTCATGAAAGAATATATTGTGAATATTGTTCAAATTAATTACTGACATTTAGACTTTAATATAATAAAATTTGTTTAATATGTTTCCTCATATTTACAGCGAAATCTGCATCTGCCTATGGCGGAATCTGTCTAAGGTGACAAAATTTCAAAATCCCACATTTTTAAACATAGATATTTCCGTGAAATCTGTCTAAGACGGAAGCAATCTGGACAAATTCGCGGAACTGGACATTCATTTTACGCCCCAAGTAAAAAAGTTACTGCTAATAATGGAAGAAAATTCCGCTGGCAAATATAAATGGAAATAAACCTTATCTTTTCATAATGACACGTATTATCCAGTCTCATCCCCAGAGGACAGAAGGGTTGGTTGGTTATGTTTATGACGGCCAATTATCAACACGAGGGATATAGGCTCTAAGGGGTTAAGTGCCCTCTGTGGGGGGGTCTTTCTAAGGTAACCTAAATCGTATTTATGTAAAGGAGTACAATGTTCGAAAAATATGGTAAACTCCGAACGATAAGGCCGACGGCTGCGATTGGGTTCGAACCCCGCACTTCCCGTCTATCAGCTTTGAGGGCAGAACCTCTCGGCCACTGGTGGGGTGAGAGGAGCCTCAATGATTGATAACAGTGGTTTCGGGAGATAAGGTTGATTGTATATGACTGTGAAATTTTGTCCAATCTTACTTTGTTATACAACAAAGTAAGATTGGCACAAATAACAAGGGCTGATTTCTTCGTCTAATTTCAGACAAAAAGGGAAAAAATTGCAACAACTTCCCGCAATATCTACAAGCTTCATTCAATGCGAGAAGAAAAAGCCATTTGCGAAACTTTATTTGTGTTTTACTCCAGTAAATGTTCGATGCAAAACGACAATGTTGTATAGTATATGCAACATACAATATTTTTATTATATATATATATATATATATATATAAATGTGTAAAAAAGATTTCATGTTTATATAATTAAAAAAAATAATAAAAGATACTTTAGTTTTAATTTTTAGCCAAAAATTTTCCTGTCTAAGGCAGAATTGTATTTCATTTGGACTATTCCGCCTTAGACAGTTTTTACTGTAATTATTTTTTATTATGTTTTTTATTCCAAATTTTGTATTAAAATTAAGTCGCACGTAATATGTCTTTCACTAGGACTAGGGCGAGGCATGCAAAGGATTTCCAAAAATATTGAAGCACATTTTAATTTTATACTTGTTAGAGTCAAAAAGTCACATTTTGTAACTTTTTATACCATCTCTGAGTCTTATAAGTAATGGTTAGAAAATTAATGAGATTAGACAGTGGGAGTGTGTATGGGAGTTATCCGTGCTGTTACAAGTGAAACAGTAAACTTCCATTCTTCTACGACCAAATCTCACCGAGTTATGATACTTTAAATTTTGTGAAATTTCGCGTTTACTGCAATATAAATTAATATAAGTTACTGGAAAGGTTACTGTTAAAACGGACAGACTATTTTTTTAATACCGGAAAGATCCGAAAATTCAGATTTTCTATTTATTTAATTTGGTGTCAATTTTGTCATTGTTTTCTGAAAGATTTTCTACTTTTAGCGTAAAATAATAAAAATAAAATATTCAGCTGTATAGTATTTGAAAAAGAACATCTGCGAAATTTTATATGTCTGAGAACAAAACGAATCGAGAAATGTTAGAGAAAGTAGCCACTTTTGATGCGAAGCCACGTGTATTTTTCATCCCCCGTCTCACCTGTCGGCGACAAGCAGTCTGCGAGATCGACGCTGCATCCCACCCTCCCGGTGTCACGTGACATCCCCAGATACTTGCTGGAATGCGGTTCCATTTTTTTGTGAAGAAAAGGTCGTCAAGCAGAATGTTATGGAACGTTTATGGAGAAGCAGATGTCTGCAGCAGATATTCCTGGGTAAATACAATGAAAATGCAGGGGTGGGGGAGAAATAAAATATCGAATCTGCCTCTTTCTTTTGTATTTTTTCTTTCTGCCACAAGTAGGGATCTGGCGGTTTCTTTTATTTACTTAAACATAGGTGTCCGGTTGGTGTGATATGTTGCCGTGATCCTCAAGGAGAGATAATATTGAAAATTTTATTTTGTTTTTCTCTTAGTGTTATATATTGCTATGAGCATTTTGCACGTGTTGAATGATAAAAATAAATAAATAAATAAATAAAAGTTAAAATTTTAGCATGTAATTTGCAAAATTTATAACAGGTTGCACGGGTGCTGGCAAGAGGAAGATTTACTATGTTTACTCTGAGGTGTCAGCGTATAAAGATAAAGCATGAAATACAACGATTATTAGACACAAATCTAAATATCATATAACGCATACAGCCGTTTCAATGCAATTTACCTTCATCAATGCATAAAGTCTAAGTTAAAATTACATTAAAAACACAAAATAAAAAGGAGGGAGCTGTTTCATATCAATGCATAAAATCTAAGTTAAAATTTCATTAAAAACATGGAATAAAAAGGAGATAGCAGACCCCTCCCCCCCCCCCCCACCTTTGTTAAAATTTCATTAAAACATGGAATAAATTCACTTTAAAAAACTAAATTAACAAATAAATAAAAATGGTAACCTGAACCTAATGATAATGAGAATATATTGTTGGTTTCTTGTTTCAATCGATCTTTATCACGTTATGCAATACAAGTGCTGCCATCTATACATTATCTTTGAAGAAACTTTTCTTGAGTAATCTGTCCTTCCGCCAATCTTACACACATTGAAAATAAGTGCAATAGAAAGATGCGATTTTTTTTTAAAATCATTTTTTCAAAAACTGTGTGATGTAGGGTAATCGCTGTGGTTTTCTTACACGGTTTTAGACTCTTACTAACCCTAAGTTTTTCATGATCTTACCTTCGGAAATAAGGCTGCTTTCAGATTGCAATACTCTACATGTCAATTGAATTCTTGGAAGAAGTGGGGAAGTCTTTTGTATACGGTGTATTTGCGGTTTCTTCATAATAGAACGGAGGGGAATTAACAAAAGAATCGGAAGATAAGCAATCCACCCTACTCCACGGAAATTTTTTTTCTTTTGCTGGACAACCGTCCCTTTCCTACGAAACTCATTAAGATCAAAAACACCGCGTCGCTACAACAAACAAGCCGACACCGAACTTCAAGAAGTAGTCAGATGTGTTGGGGCCTAACCCTTTTAACCCTTTGCGGGGCAGGGCAAATTCATTGCTTAAGTATTGAAACAACTGACTGGCACCGGAATTTCAAAACAACTTTATCTGTAAATAAGAAAAAGCTATACTTCACGCATTCAATTAACCGTAATTTTCTTTAACAAAATTCCGGTGCGAATGTGGCGTTTGGGAATTAAAATTAAGTGGTATATCTATGAAACCACCGCCCCTCAAGGGGTTAATTCCCACGATATAATACGTTCTAGAAATTAGGTAGTTCAGAATGTCTGATTTTAAACCAGAAAAATACTATGGCTAATTTCGTTTTATTTAAATACGGAATGTTGTGTTTTTAATTAAAGCAAATATTGCTGTTTTAATTTTCTGATGGCAATTAAGATATACGAATTAAAATATCTCAAAGTATCTTGGGCGCTTTGGGATCCAAGAGGGTTAAGGTTGTTCTTAAATCAAAAAGGGCCACTTTATGACACATGCTTTAATTTATTTTTGTTCTGAAATGCATGAAAATAGCAGGGGTTGTTATTCAGAAACTGTCTAATTGCACTCAATTTTCTGTTTTTTAAAAAACACAATAGATCTTTCATAACAAGCCTTCAAAGATGACGTTTTTGAGCACATTTCCCGACGAAAGCAGAAAAACCGGTCGAAAAGCAGGATAAAAACTGGGGATCGCTTGATCGAAATAGCTTAGAACTGGATAGGTAATTTAATTATCATAAAATGGAAAATTCAGTTCGATTCGAAATCGCTTCCATAGTCAGGCATTCCAATTTTATAATTTTTTGTAAAAAATGAATTTGTTAATGTGTCAAAACGTTTTGAGCTTGTTGAGCGGAGCAGTTGAGAACACCCTTAAGGGTAGGGAACATTTTTTTGCAGTACACTTTCGATGACAAATTTCCGAAAACATTATTCTTGCTACTTCAGTCAAATGAAAAGTCCCGTTCGCTAATATTAATTCTGTGGAAGAAATTTATAAAGTTATCTTGGTTGCATTTTAATATTTTTAAACGATTTTTTTTTCATCGGGTAGCCAAGATGGATCTGAATCTGAATGTAGGCCGTTTTTTACATTTTCGATTTTACTTGCAGATACTTTTCATGAGGGTACATTCGCTTTCCAAACCGGCTCTGAAAATGAAAACGTCCTCATAAAAAATATCTGTAAACAAAATAAAAAAAAAAAACGGCCTGCATACAGATCGACATCAACTATCCAGTGAATATAAAAAATATATACATATATTAAAATACAGCCGAGATATCTTTATAAATTTCTTCCATGGGATTAATATTAGCGAACGGGACTTTTCATTTGACTGAAGCTGGTTAGTCACTTTCGGAGTTTCCCTCTTTAATGTAAAGTCTATGGGCGCTTGATGCATTCCTATATTTAAGAGTGTTCTTAAATCAAAAAGGGCAACTTTGTGACACATACTTTAATTTATTTTTGCTCGGAAATGCATGAAAATAGCAGGTGTTGTTATTCAGAAACTGCCTTATTGCACTCAATTTTCTGTTTTTTTAAAAAACACAATAGATTTTTCGTAACAAGCCTTCAAAGTTGACACTTTTGAGCACATTCCCCGACGAAAGCAGAAAAACCGGTCGAAAAGGAGGAGAAAAACGGGTGATCAGGTTATCGAAATAGCCTATAACTCGGTAGGTAATTTAATTATCATAAAATGGAAAAATAAGTTCAATTCGAAATCGCTTCCATAGTCAGGCATTCCAATTTTATATCTTTCTGTTAAAAAATGAATTTGTAAATGTGTCAAAACGTTTTGCGCTTGTTCAGCGGATCAGTTGAGAACAAACACCCTTAAGATATCTCTTCGGGAAATTAATATTTTTAACTTCTTCTTTGGGTGATCGCTTCTTAAAAGATATCATTTTTTTTTTAATTATTTCTCAAAATATTTCTAACATCTATGCTGAATTTTATATGAAGAGTTGAAATTTTGCTTCTTGTTCGTCAGTTTTTAACATATAAAATGCTAAACTAAGCATAGATTTTAGAAATATTTTGAAACAGTTTTTAACACATAAAATGTTAAATTAAGCATAGATTTTAGAAATATTTTGAAAACTAAGTAAAAAAAAAAGTGACATCTTTTAAGAAGAGACCACCAAAAGAAGAAGTTAAAAATATTAATTTCCCGAAGAAATATCTTAAATATAGGAATGCATCAAACGCCCATTGACTTAACATTGCGGAGGAAAGTTCGGAAACTGAGTGACCAGCAGCCATAAAATTAAACGGAAACCTTTTTTTTTCTTTTCTTTTTTTTTTTTTCTTTTTTTTTTTTTTTTGGTTTAGCCTTACGAGATTTTTCGAGCAATATTTCTCATGATATACAAGGAGAACTTTTTTTTTTCCAAGTAATTTAATTAGTTTCTAAACTTTTCCTAAAAAAATATTTATAAATGGCTAAAGTTCTTTCCGGATTAGCTGATGAAACAGGAAGTGTTTTCATAGAACATCAATTTCTTGATGTTGGGCTAAACAGTCGTATTACAACTTGATAAGGACTGTGCATTGCAGTGCTTGATCTTTTTCTGTTTTTTGATGAAAACAATTTTTCAACCCGGTTTTTTATTTCTGTTTGTAAGATATTCTGAATATTTTTATATAAAAGGAAAATAACTTTATTTTCAATTGGCATGTTTGTGTGTGGGAGGGGGAGACTTGATCCAACTTAATTCTTCTTTTCCTACACCATTGATTGGAGGGATCTTAATGTGACTTGCAGTGTTAGTTACATAATTTTTCAGATATAATAGCAGTGGATTGCTTAATCATTATTTACCAAATTCTACTGTAAGTGATAGTTTTCCTGAACAACCTAAGTTTTGCTTGACACATTGGAAAGTATAGAAATTCAATGACATTCGTATCATTTTCAGCACATTCCAGGTAATGGCTCATATTCTATAAAACATAAGGTCATATATATATATATATATATATATACATATATGTGTGTGTGTAATAAATAAAAAAAATTTCGTCATTTTTCCCGCCTTGAGTTTGTTCTAAAGTTTTATAGGAACATACTTTTATTCTCAGTTTCCGTAATGTATTAATATTTTTAACGGCTAAAGTTCTTTTTATTTTATTTTATTTAACTTAGTATAATCTATTGATTATTTTCTTAAAAAGAGCTAGAATGTTTCTTGAATGTCAATATCTTATTGCGAAATCTTAAATTCATTACACAAATCCATTTTCCTTTTTAGAATTAAAAACATTTATCGAAATTTTAATTTTGTTTTATTATTTAATTAATCGTCTGCTAGGAAATTCATACGCTTTTCGTGGGCATATAACTCTACAGTTTACGCGATTTGTTAAATAGTCCTTGCATCTAGTTCCGTCCATCAGCCAACAGTAGAGCGCGAGGTGGATTACCTTTACCTTGAAAACATTTCTAGTGGCTTTTTAAAAGTCTTACGTCAAAAGGGGAGGGGCTAGGTTAGCTTAGAATTTTTGAGAAAGTCATTTTGGTTTGTCGGAGCGAGTAGAATGCTTTTGACCTTTCAAGTACTAAGACTCACGTCTCTTCTCAGAATATTTTGGAATGTTTGTGGAGTGCAATGTATTCCCGGCAGTCTTTTTTCAAAGTCCATTTTGTGTTTTTCTTATTCTTTTTGTAATGATACGGACTTACAACAAACGGCTTATTTGATTCCTTCCATTCTCTTTAAAGGAACATGAGGAAATTAAGAACAATTTTTATCTATTATAAATTTGTGGAGATTGGAGATGTGTGGAATAGCCACTGAAAGTGCTAAAAAAGAATAAAGGACTAAAAACTGATCTCTTGCATTATTTCCGGAGAAATTCCCATACATGTCATCTCCATTGCCTTTAACTCCGGCCACTAAATCAAGAAGAAATCCTCCTATGACCAATGACCTTCATCGCATTAATGGACGAAAGTTTCTTTTCGTCAGATCATCAGGTGTTATTCCAAGATAATCTGCTTATTATTTCATATATACATACATATATATATATATATATAGTTACAGCATCTAGAATCTAAATTGTGGCTTTATTAAAAAGTAATTCAGTGTCATCCTTATAAATTCTAGTTCATTTTGCTAGAGAATTCTAGAATTTCCTACTAGAATTCAAGAGCGTGTTTCTTTATCCTCCTCAGTCCTAACAGAAGCATCAACAGAGACAAACAGAAGCATCACAAAAACCGGTTTAAAATTGCTATACAACATCTCCAAAGTTGTATCTGTCTATATATTGATTCTTATGACATCCATGCATTTAACAAAAAGTCTAGAGTAGTTTTAGTAATGCTTAGAAGCTTTTAAATTAATCTAAAGGCTGTTATTTAGTGTTTCCTCAGGCGACATCAGGACTAAGGAGGATATTCTCGCTGTCAAACTTATTTTAAAATCTCTGAAAATAGATACGAACACAAGAAATTTCATTAATCATCTAATAATTCTAGATTATGAAACCATTCCCGAAATCAAGCGACAATTTATCGCTACTGAAATGATTCAATGTTATTTTGTCTCCTAGAAAACAAGAGACTATAAATTCCAGAACTAGATTATTGCACAAGCCAATTAGGACAAGGTCTTGTGTCCAATTCTTAGGAAGGCCCAAATTTAATAAAATGATTTAGAAAATATTTATTAAAATTATAGTTTTCTGCAATTAATTTCTCAAAAACCAAAAATGATTTTGGTTATCTCGGTTACAATATGATAATCTATTGCCCCTCGAATACTTCCAGGCATCCCCCCCCCCCCGAAACAAAAAAAAAAAAAAAAATCTAGCTACTATTTTGGTACGAGGGGGCCCTGAAAAAGCGTCGGGCCTTGGACCCGCTACAATCTCCGTCGGTCTCTGATAAATTCTATATTATTTCGTCTATTCAGCTTAGTTGTTTATCCTATTCGTATAATTTGATCATCTATATTTCTAGCTTAAGTATTCAGAAAGTGACTAACTAATCATTCTAGCTGAAGGAGGTATATATATCTATTTTTTCTGAGTGCATCATTGCGGGCGAAGCCTGATAGTTTTTGAATAAAATTCTTTTATTTATCGTCGCCCGAAGTAGAAAGTTATGATGTATGGAAATGTTGTTATGGTAAGTTTACACGGAAGACCTCCCTCCAAGTTTTAACCCATCCTTCAAGTAAATATGCAACATTTACGCTTTCCATTATGATATATTCAAATTCCAAGTAAAAAATAATTGTCTATATACATTTTATTATTCAACATGTAACGATATAAAAAAAGAAAAACATTTATTTCTTTTTTCCGGCGCTATTCTTTCTACGAACATATTTTCCAAACTGGTTCCTATTCATAGGCCACGTCCATCTGGGATTTAGGCGTTTCCCCAATTTTATTTCACACAATCTTTTATCTCATCCGTGCTCATTTTTATTTTTTTATCAGTCGGTTTTTACATATCTTGACACTTTCCATTGTTCGTAAAAATAAGCTTTTGTAGGGCCAGAAGCCTACGCAATGAAAATAATGGAAGAAAAAGCCCATCCTACCCATCACAAAATTTCTCGATGAACACCGGGCAGAACGAAACTGTTAAAGAAATTTTTAAGAAAGTTTCATCGAATCACAGCGCAACATACACACTCATATATATACAGAGTGGTTATAAATTAACATGAGGTGTTCAGAGTCCTCTAGCGAATAAAGTACTGGACGAAATATAACCAAATTTCATAATCATGCATAATAGACCATGGGATTTAAAATTCTTAAAAAAAAAAAAAAAAAAAAAAAAAAAAAAAAAAGCCACTAGAGGCAATTTTGGAGCTGCAAAATTATGTTAGTGTAAATATTGAATGATTAAATGTCAAATAATACAGTGCCCGTCAATTTTATACTGCCGAGTAACTGCCGGTGAGCTGCTGGTACCCTTCACATTTTCCATATTTTGTTCGACAATAGCATCTGCAATTTCGTCAACTTGTTGCTGAGTAGTCATTTTGCATCCTTGGCCTGGTTGCCGTGCTAGAGTTCCTGTAGTTTTTACCTTTAGTTGAATCAACACTCGTAAATTTGTTATACTCATTGGTCCTTTTCGCACTTTCTTTAACCGGCGAAGAGAGCAGGAAGAGCAGCATTGCAATTCTCGTTCCTTTGATAGACTAGCAAAGCACAGTCACGTAAAATGAGAGCAATCAGAAAGCAGTTGTCTCAAAATGATGAGAAGTCTCCCAGCCTTTCCTTTTATACTCATAATCACTACACAGAACGGATTCTAAACAAATTAATGCACTTTAGTCGGTAAAAAGCGCCAAAATAGCCCCGAGTGGCGATTTTATTTATTTATTTTTTTTATTCATTCTTGTTTTAGAATTTCAAATCCCATGGTCTATTATGCATGCTCATCAAATTTGGTTGTGTTTGGTTCAATACTTTACTCGCTAGAGGGCACTGAACACCTCACGTTAATAAATAACCACCCTGTATATAACAGGATTGATCGCTAGCTTCTAGTACTGCCAGGGACCAATTTACAAATTTGGGGGCCCTGGCCACAGATGTTTATGGGGGCCCCTTGCACTGATACTTACAGGGGAATAGACTAAAAGAAATGAAAACAGATAGTTACTAAAATTACCATTATTGACTTAAAAATATCCATTAAAAAATTAAATATGATAATCAATAAATTACATTTAAGTATTATTTCACCTCCTTTTATACTCATAATCGCTACACAGAACGGATTCTAAGCAAATTAATGCACTTTAGTCGGTAAAAAGCGCCAAAATAGCCCCGAATGTATGATGAATAGACATTTGTGAATATGAATAGACATTAATATGAATAATGAATAGACATTTTGTAATAAACTGCGTGATGCTAATTATCTTTTTCTATGCAAGTCTGTATATCTGAAACGATCAAGTATGGAACAACTAATAATAAAATTTCGACAACACCAAGCTACAATTAAGATATTACAGGGGGCTTTACAGCTTGCAAGCTACGCTCACCAACACACAAATAATCAGACGATAACAGGAAAAAGATTAAATAAAAATTAAAAATGCAATATATTTTTAAAGTGATAAAGATAAACGGAAATATTCACTGTAATAAAATAATAAATGGATGTTTTAGACAAAATATAACTACAATATTACAAAAATTCAATATGAAGGTAATAGAATGAAGAATGAAATGTAAAATTTCAATAGATATTAAAACTATATCAAAATTTGGAAAATAATTGAAAAATCTTCAGCAGCTTTTGGAAGCCTCTGAAAAACAGGGGCCTTGGGCCTGTGCCCTGAATGCCTTGCCGTAAATCTGATTCTGAGGCCTGCATTGCATCGGGTAACTCGACTTTATCTATACTCGAACCGACTCTCAATCAAGGGCGGATCCAGCCCTTCATTTTGAGGGGGTTCAAAACACCTTTTTTTTTGGGGGGGGGAGGGGGAGTACATCATTTAATAAGCAACTTTTACAGGGTGACAAGAAATAACTTGGACACACATGATACATTATAACTTTAATGCTAATGAAAATATTACGACCAAACTTCAAAATAAATATGAATACATTATTTCGTCTAATATATTTACAAATTTTCAAAGTGGCTACCTTTGGCCTTAATACAGAGCTTTAAACGTGTCACAAAATTTTCGGCTATGGGCCGCAACTCACTTTCTGATATTTTATCCCATTCCTTGCATAAGGATTTCTTCAGGGATGCCAAAGTTTTATGAGGTTTAGCACACACCCTTGTCTCCAAGATGGACCAAACAGAATAATCCATTGGGTTCAAATCTGGGGAATACGGTGGCCATTCTTGAGCTCCAATGAAGTCAGGAAAATGTGTCTTGCACCAATCTTGAGTGCCTTTAGCTCTGTGTGCAGGTGCGGAATCCTGTTGGAAGGTCCATCTTTTGTTTCCAAAGAACTTTTGTGACCAAGGTAAGACAACATCTTCCAAAATGAGTTTGCGATATGTTTGTTGATTAATCTTTATCCCTTGATCAACAAAAACAAGTGGTGTTTTCCCACTAGCACATATCCCACCCCAAACCATTACAGATTTGGGTCGTTGACGCCGTTCAACAATGCAAGAAGGTCCAGGTACTTCTGCTGACCAAACTCTATCATTATGGCTATTGTGTGCTTGTTCAATCGAAAACAGTTTCTCATCTGTGAAGACAAATGTTTGCCATCGATCACCTGCGGCCCGCTTTAACAGTTCTTTACACCTTTAAAGTCTTATGCGTTTGTTCTCTGCTGTTAGCTTTTGAGCCTCTTTCATTTTGTAAGGGTGAAGACCAAGCTCTACTCTTGCCATCAAACGTGCGGTTTCTCTGTTGATCTTCATCTCTCTAGCAGCCTTTCTCATTGAAATCCTAGGATTTCGGTGAACTCGCTTTTTGATAACTGCACGGTTTCTTGATGTGTTAACCGTGCGCTTTCTTCCTCTCCCTGGCCTGTCACCATTACGTCCGAGTTCTTTAAACCTTTTGATTGTGTATGAAACCGTCTGCTTAGGCACTTTCAATCGTTGAACAATTTCACATTGTTTCATCCCTTGCTTATGTAATTCAAGTATGGCAGATCGTTTGTTAACCATAATGGTTATCACAACTAACTTCCTTACACCTGTTTATTAGCTTTCTAGAATCAATTCCCTATGACAATAACTTTATCATTTTAGTGGTAGTTACAGATTTTTGGTTTCAAACTTCGTCCAAATTATTTCTTGTCACCCTGTATATTAAAGACGGTTTCTCATACCCAAAGTGGTTAATTTGCTGATACTTTAGGAAAATCGTTTTCATTCGTTAATGTAAAAAATTTGCATTAATAACCATAAAATATATAAAATTAACACATTTTATTAGATACCAAGAAATTGAAGAATTTTCTATTTTCTTATAAATTTAACTTTTTCAAAAAAATGTATAACCGACTCCAAAAAAAGCGCTAAAAAGAATTAAATAATTCTATAAAATTCTCTAATGACAAATCGTTATCCAATAACCACACATCGACTATCGTCTACCGGTATAAAACGGTTAAATTTAATATATAGAATTTAATATCCACCAAACATAGGTTTTCCAGAGAATACTTTTTACAAGGGATTAATTTACATATTTTTGATTTAATTTTTGAATATATACATATAAAAAGTAATGAATTACTTTTTGAAGTTGGTGCCAAACAATCATAATTGATAATGATTTCCCCATTTTATTTATGGTACTATACATAATATATCCACAATTCTTACTATACTTAAGATAGTTTGGCACCAACTTCAAAAAGTAATTCCTTACTTTTTATATGTATATATTCAAAAATTAAATCAAAAATATGTAAATTAATCCCTTGTAAAAAGTATTCTCTGGAAAACCTATGTTTGGTGGATATTAAATTCTATATATTAAATTTAACCGTTTTATACCGGTAGACGATAGTCGATGTGTGGTTATTGGATAACGATTTGTCATTAGAGAATTTTATAGAATTATTTAATTCTTTTTAGCGCTTTTTTTGGAGTCGGTTATACATTTTTTTGAAAAAGTTAAATTTATTTCCTACTTTTTAGTTATTTATACCGTAATACATAATTATGTGTACTGACATATGATGGCTCTTTGCAACGCATTACTAATGAACGCATTTTGCTAAGTTCTGATGTATTCGCTTTACTTGTCACTGTTTGATTGTCAGCTTTTCAAAAGACACTTACAATATCGGTTAGTATCGTTGTGAATCTTTAGGTTTTCTGGATGTGGTAACTTCTTCAGATCTGGCGCGACGAAAAGATACCGCATTCATGAAATCTTAAAGTCAACATCTAATCGTACGGACATCAGATGTGGTTATCGAAAAGTGACAATGCCTCAAGTAAAGTGTCCTTACACATAAGCGCGCGACAAAGCGCTTCCATATATGAGTAAACAGCAAAATGACTCCATGTATCAATGAATAGTAAAATGCTTTTCTAGTGCAGTCAAAAGTACTCCCCCTTCAGTCAGAAAAAGCAAAAAGAAAGATTTTAACAAAAATCGCTCTATGATTCAATAGATAAACAACAACAATCTAATTCCTATAAATGCAGTAAAGGCATCGGAAATGAGCGATGATGATTCGACGAGGAATCCGAAAATCCTAACCTGTACTTGGCTGCATCTATAAGAGAGTGACAGCATTAGATGCCCAAATACTTTTTCACGAACGCTTTTGTCCCAACTAAACTGTTAAAAATTTTAAACTGACTCCACCGCTTTTATGGAAAACGATTATTTCAGTTTATCATGGAGCATTCACATGGGTCAAAAGACAAATATTTTGTAAAAGCGGGGGAGTGACGATGCAGCAAAAAGATAAAATTTTTTACAGTGGATGTATGAGATATTCCATAAAAGGGATGGAATGACGATGCAGCAAAAGTTAAATTTTTAACAACGTATCGCAATGCTAGGCATTTTCTATTATAACATTTGATGATGATTTCCTGGTAGAATTCGATTGTACGCCGAAAGATCCTTTATTTCTAAACAGAAATAAATACATAATCCATATTATTTTACAAATTCGTGGTCATACAAGGACAAGATAGCACAAGGAAATATTACGACGCAAGAAAAGTACAACCGGGAGCTACACATAAAAAGTGTGTGCAACGGAGCCGGTGGGATTCGAACCCACAATTTCCTACGCTCTCAAGAGATTAGCAGCGTGGTGTCTTAGCCACTCAGCCACAAGGACCCCCTTGATGACTCATTTCTGTCCAGAATCTTTTCAATCAATCGTATACTGTGCTCCATGTGCCGTCATATTCACATCGAGGAATCCTACATGAACAAAATCTGAAATCATTCTGGTGTCTAATCCGGTAACCAAATCTGAATCTAAAGATAATTTTGTTATACATATCTATGCATTTTATTTTGCATTGATATGTAGAGATAATTTTTTCCTCCGGAGCAAAATATATACTAAAGGATTTTGATCTTTTCAACAACTTAAGGATGTCGAATGGTATCGATGTCTATTTCCGCTTTAGTGGATGCGAGAACTTGTCCATTTAAGCTTTAACGTTTCGGAAATTTATCGCATCCAGCAAACTTTAAGGCCACACACTAGCACTGTTAAAAATCTGCTGCATTTTGTTGCAACGCACTCCACCGCTTGTATATAATATCTCTATTCCAACCAATGAGAAAGCTCCATTTCACGGCCAAGTAACCGTTTTCTATACAAGCAGGGGAGTGCGTTGCAACAAAATGCAGCAGATTTTTAACAGTGAGGCACAGAAAAAGACCCAGATGATAATGTGAAGTCTATGGGGGCGTTCTTTTCAAATATCTCGCTCAAATTTTAAAATTTTTACGTGATTTTTTTTTTTTTTTTTTTTTTTTTGCATAGGATAGCTGAGGATATTCCACAACCGGCCTAGTTTTTACTTTTTCAATTTTGGTTTCAGATTTAAAAAAAAATATATATTTTAAATTTCAAAACCGGTTTATACGGTTCTGAAATTGAAACTATCATTATATAAAACGTACATAAGCAAAATCGAAGAAGTAAAAACTAGATCGGTAGTAGATCATCCTCGGCTATCCTATGCAAAAAAATCATGTAAATATATTAAAATTTGAGCGAGATATTTGAAAAGAACACATCCATAGTCTTTACACTAACATCCGGGTCTTTTTCTGAGACTAGTGTAGTGCCTTAAGGTCCACATTTAAATCTACAGACTTCGTAAATGGGCATTGTAAAGCTGACAATCCATCAGTATACGTTAAAATTATTGTGAAAAATTACATTTGTTTTTAAAGGTATCTATTTTCTGACTAATGAGAGCGATCTAAAAACGTCTATGGAGCGTTTTCATTGGTCAGAAAATAGATAGTCTTTAAAAACAGAGGTAATTTTTCAAAATAAATTAAACAGGGTACACTGTTAAAAATTTGACCCTTTTGCTGCATCGTCCCTCCACCGCTAATACAGAAAACGATTACTTCAGCCTATTATGGAGCGTTCTCATGGATCAAAAGTGAGATATTCTATAAAAGCGGGGTAGTGACGATGCAACAAAAGGGTCAGATATTTTACAGTTTAAAGTACGCGTACACAATCAGAGCGCGTCAAGTTGCTTCTATGATTCAATGCATAGCAAAGTAATTCTAAATGTTCGTATGTATTAAAATAACCTTTTCAGTCATAAAAACTAAAAAGGAAGGTATTATCAAAATCCCACCATGATTCAACATGCATCTATATGAAAGTAGCAATATTTGAAGTTAAGAATGTTCTTTGATAAACGCGGTTTTCCAAAGTACAGAAAATTTAAGAATTTTTATTCCAGAACTTGGCGGTAGTCGCCTGAACGAGTTTATTTTATGGGTGAAAGAAGTTAACTAGCTTAACTTTAATGGTAAGCTTATCAAAATTTTTCGTCATTTATATTTGTCCAAATGTAAATCTAGCACATACGTAGCAATGTACTTTAATCACTTTGTGAATCCGGCATAACAAGCACCCTGATACACAGACACTCTTGCTTTAACGTGTAAGGCTCTTTAGAGATGAATTTTAGCTTTTCGATATCGAATTCTCATGTCTGGATCAATGTGGATCTTTCACTTTGGTGGATACGAGAATTGCTCCAGCTAAAATTTCGCACTTTGGAAAAAAACTAGCATCACTGCAACAGTGGTTAGAATCCAGAAGGATTATTCACTTTTAAGCAAATCAAGATTTACCAATCATAAGCCTTCATTTTTGACAATTTTTCATTGTTCGAAGGAGAGAGTCTGGAATACATGGAGTGAAAATCTGCTATCGACACTGTAAAAAATTTGACCCTTTTGCTGCATCGTTACTCCATCGCTTTTATAGAATTTCTTTGTTTTGACCAATGAGAATGCTCCATAATAGAGCGAAGTAATCGTTTCCTATAAAAGCGATGGAGTGACGATGCAGCAAAAGGGTTAAATTTTTTACAATGCAAGCAGTGCTAAAAATTAGTATCCTTTAAATGTGCAACGATGCTACTGAATTCCAAAGTGTCGATCACAGCGACATCTGCGGCATTTTCGTGATACATTATCTAGACTAGCAATAATTCTTGCATTTTTAGAAAATGTCTTGCAGATGTCGCTTCTATCTTTAAATTTCATTAGCAATGTTGCACATTTAAAGAATAGAACATTTTAGCGCTTTTTTTGACTGTTACAAAGGGCGTGTTCAGCACAACTTACCGGTTACTTACCGACCACTTACCGATTGTAGACAAGTACGAAATGAAAATCAAAGCGAAGTGTGACGTCAGCTACAGTTCAACAGAATAGTTTTCATTGATGCCACAATTTGCTTTCGTACTGCCCTACAATCGGTCGGTAACATTGGTTACTTTTGTAAGTTGCTCTGAACACGCCCTGAGATAGCCGATTTCCATACTATATCCCCTAGATGCTATATTTCCGGTTTCTTGCAAAAGAGAACTTGTCCGGAATCCAGGTAGAATTTGCGCTGTTAGCGAAACCAGATTAACGAATCAAAAGCCTGAATTTTAGCAAATTTTTCAATGTTTTAAATAAATTTTCTTGTTAATAAATCTCGTTTCGCAAACAGCGCAAAATTTATGTGAATCCTGGCCCTCGTCCAGTTAGGATTTTGCACTTTGAACACTGTTAAAAATTTGAAACTTTTACTTTATCGTTAATATTTCGCTTTTATAGAAAATGATTACTTCATTGTATTATGGTGAATTCTCATTGGTCAAAATAGAGATATTCCACAAAAGCGGTGGAGTGACGATGCAGCAAAAACTTCAAACTTGTAACAGTGAAAAGATCGTGTGTCTATGTAAAAGTAACATAAAAGCATGCAAAATGAACACTTCTAATTGGTCGATTGCTTCAAAATGAATTTGAAATTTAAAGTTTTTATTTTTTTAAAAGTTCCAATTATCATATTTTTATGAAATTCGAATGGGACCACATGGGCCTCATACGCTTTCAAACAAAAAAAGAATTATCAAAATCGGTTCATATTTGCAAAAGTTATGCGTGAACAACAAATACATACAGGTCGAAATCATAACCTCCTCTTTGAAGTCGGTTAATAAAAACAGAGAATCATTTAGAAATTGAGCATTTTAAACCAATTTTCGGGACTTAACAGCTACAAAAAATGCTGTCATCAAGGAGCAGTAGGCTGTCTCAATCTGAAATTCCGTTTAAAATCCCTCATTTTACGCAGTTTTCCCGAAAGATTCTTTCGAGAAATGGAAATCGGTAATTAATCACATTTGTTCTGAATAACTATACTTACAAATGTCTTGCATCAAAAATGACTTCTTGGAGGTGTCAGAAATGACCTGCTTTGGATATAAGTAAAGCAAAAAGTTGAGTTGTTAAACAAAAAGCAAAAACGAAAGTTGAGGCAAATTTGAAAGAATTTAATATATATTTCATTTTTACAATGTGCTTTAGGGGGAGGAGGTCATAACCCTTCTGACCCCCCCCCCCCCTTGGATCCGCCATTGCTCGCAGTTAAGGGTGCATTCTGATCAAAACTGCCTATTTTCAGATTTATTTTCAAATTTATTTTAACTCTAAAATGCACCAAACTTTCAAAATCTCTTATTTAGAAACTACACAAGGTGCCGTGATTCTTGATTTTTTGATAAATGTAGGAAATGTTGCAAAAAAATGCTGTCAAAAACGGCGTTTCGGACCAAATTTTCCGAAGTGGGAGATTTTCGAACGAAAAAAAGGGTCATACTGAGAAAATAATTGCTTATAAATCAAATTCCAATTAATTCAGCGAAAAATTACATGACACGGCACATTGTACATCACTCCAAAGATTCTCTCAGCAAGTTTCATATTTCTAATTTAAAAAATGAGTCTGAAAATGTATCGGAAAATTTCGAGCTGTTGAAGGTGGAAAATCATTTTTTCGAATAACCCTTAAGGGTGTATTTCGATCCAAACTGCTTATTTTCCGATTTATTTTTGAATTTATTTTTGCTCTCAAATGCATCAAACTGGCAAATTGTCTTATTTAGAAAGTACACAAGGTGCCGTGATTGGCGATTCTTTGATAAATGCAGAAAATATTGCAAAAAAAGCAATCAAAATAGGCTATTTGAACCGATATTCCCGAAGTGAGAGATCTGTGTCCGAAAAAAAGGGTCATACTGAGAGGATAATTGTTTATAAATGAAATTCAAATGAATTGAGCATAAAAAGACATCACACGGCACCTCATATGTCTTTTCAAAAATCACCTCAGCAAGTTTCATATTTCTACTTTTAAAAATGTGTCTACAATTGTATCGGAAAATTTCGAGCTGTAAAGCATTTTTTCGAATACACCCTTAAGATCAGATGGGCTTGACGCTAATTTCTTTTCGTTTGGCGGGTTGCGAATTCATTCTTTTGGGTAGGGCTTGGATTCATCCAATTTTGTAAAAACATCTACAATATTTTTTACAAATAAAAAACTATACATTTGAACATTTTTCAGTATATGAATTATTTATTATGAAGCTCCTTTGACGATTCCATAAGATAGACACATAGTTTATCTTAAGGGTGTTCGTAAATCAAAAAAAGCAACTTTGTGACACATAGTTTAATTTATTTTTGCTCGGAAATGCCTGAAAATAGCAGGCGTTATTATTCAGAAACTGTCTAATTGCACTCAATTTTCTGTTTTTTAAAAAAACGCAATAGATTTTTCAGAACAAACCTTCAAAGTTGATACTTTTGAGCATATTCCCCGACGAAAGCAGAAAAACCGGTCGAAAAGCAGGAGAAAAACGGGCGATCAGGTGATCGAAATAGCTTATAACTTGGTAGGTAATTTAATTATCATAAAATGGAAAAATAAGTTCAATTCAAAATCTCTTCCATAGTCAGGTATTCCAATTTTATAACTTTCTGTTAAAAAATGAATTTGTAAATGTGTCAAAACGTTTTGCGCTTGTTCAGCGGATCAGTTAAGTACACCCTTAATTATATTTTCATTTCATTGTGTTTGATTTTATATTATCGTTTACTTTGAATTTTACTCATGTGGTTTTATTTTAATTATATACATATGAGAGGCTGGCTCACATAACCAAATCTGCTCCCAACTGCTCAGCTCAACAAGTGAAAATTTTTAGACACTTTTTCAAGCACATTTTTAATGGAAAGATATGAAATTAGAAGGCCTGACTATGGAAGTTATTTGGAATCAAACTGTCTTTTCCATTTTTTTTAAATGAATAAATTACCTTATTAAATTATAAGCAGTTTTGATCACATGACAAAGATATTTTCATGCATTTCTGAACAAAAATAAATTAAAACTTATGTCATAAATTATGTTGAAAATTAAATTATGTCATCATTATGTCACTTTTTTTGGATTTGAGAACAGCTTATCCATAAGAATCTACTTTGTGACACATTTTTTAATTAATTAATTAATTAATTTCTGAAGCGCATGAAATGCAAAGCTATTTGAACTGCAATATATTAATAATCTGCATTAATGCTGATAAAGTTATTTTTTTATGGACTGTTTCTTAATTTAATTTCGTAAAACGCTTGATGGAAAAAACACAAAATATTGAAGTACTTTTTTAATGCAATGAAAGGTAAGATAAAATAATCTTTTTTAGAATAATACAGCCATTGGCATTAGCGTGTACGATATAATTTAACTTTTATAAATGTTTAAGTATTTAGTCATACAGGGTGTCCCAGAAATATTGGGACAAACTTTAAGAGGAGGTAGACGTTATAACAAGATTCAGAATTGCATACAACATGGTCGGAAACGTTATCCTGATGTGGTAGTGACGACACGAAACGCAAGAAAGAAAGGGCACGAACAGGAAGCGAAAACATGGTTATTATTCTTAGTGGTGCAAAAAGGCCAGGACAAAGGAGGAAAGTTCCGAGGAACTTGTTGCACACATCGTGCCATCTCCTGGAAAAGTGCGAGATATTCGCGGTATAATTCTAGAGAACATTAGATCTTCCATGTACCGGAGATGTGCCTCCATGCATCATGGCCAAGGGCGTCATAATTTCGAAAAACTACTTTGATGACAATTGTTGTCTCTTTAATGCATTTTTTCTTAGTTTTCTGCTATATTAAGGATAATAAAGATGTTTTATTTCCTTATTCGTTACCTGTTTTTCTTGTGTTTTTTGTCTTCACTACTGCGCCAGAAAAACGCTTCCGACCATGGATTGCTATACAAGTCTGAATACTCGTGATATCTCCTACCTCCCCTTAAAGTTTGTCCCACTATATCTGGGATAACCTGTATATGATTCTTCTGATTGATTCATATGTGATAATGCATTAAAATGTTTCTTGTTTTATTCATAAAGCTTTACTCGTTTAGTATAAAAATTAGATTTATTTCAGCACTTTAAGTGGAGGAGCTTGTTGAAATTTATCACTGATGAGGCAAAATCGATATATAATTCGATACGCAGATAAATATTCAATGACTGTAAACTCTAAAATAAGATGAAGTCTTTACTTGCAGCAGTCGTACATACGTTATCTTAGACGATATTAAAGTTAACATGTCTCTGATATACGTTACAGATAAGCAGTGTTCTCGCTGACATTTGACAAACGTTAGTATTTTGGCTAATTAAAAATAAAAAACATTCGCCAAATGAAAAAATTATTTGCAAAATAGATTCGCCGTGTAGCACTAAAAAATTTATCTTTAATCCTTTAATGTACCCCCTTTTTTTTCAATATGTTAAAAAAAAAAAAAACTAAGTTTTTATAACTGCGACAACACTTATTAATCTAATTTCAACTATTAGCTTCAAATATATTACAAATATGTATATATGCATAGGTATGGGAAAAAAAAGAAAGAAAAAGCAAAAATTGAGCACTAGCAATTTGGCGAATTTAATCGCTTGTTTACTCGCCAAATGAAGAATTTAGTCGCAATTTGGCGCAATAGTGAGCGAGAGCGAGAACCCTTCTGACAAGATCAAAATTCATTTACTATCATTTAGTACACTTTTATCCAATCAATGAATTTTAATTCCTTCATTAAAAATCTCATTATTAATTGTAAATAAACATGACATGTCTGAAAAAGGAAAAATTCCACCCGTTGATTCCTTTTTAATGCTATATAGGCGTAAACCGAGTTGTGATTTCCCCTACTTACGACGTCGTTTAAAAGCTTATAGTCTGTATTTCAATTTCCTTACTACAAAATAATGCAGAACATTTTAGTGTACGCCCTAATTCCAGAATTAACACAAACGGACAAATTGTTCAATAATTCTTTGGAACTACTTTTTACCAACAAATAAATCTTTTTTTTTCTACCATTTTTGTTTAAGTTAATACTAGCTCTTTGGTCATCATGAAGCTTTTATAAACTTAATTATCTTTCTTGGCAAGCAAGCAAAAAAATACAACACTGCATGGGGTAAAAAGTAGTCCTAATTCCATAAAAGAGTTTTTAGCTAAACTCCGGCAACGCCTACAAAACTAGAGAGTATGTGTATAAAGAGCTCATACATAAACCTACGAAAGAAAACAATGTATTTGAAGATATATGGGATTATATTTTTAGACGTTTTTATTATTTATGAAAAGAATCAGAAGCAGATGGCAATCGTTAATAATACTCTGTTAGAATTTAGATTATCTCTCTTGAAATAATGTGAATGAACACAGAAAATAGTTAAGGCTGCGTTCTCCAGCTGATCTGCTCAAAAAGCGCAAAATGTTTTGACAAATTCATTTCTAAATTCATTTTTTAACGGAAAGATATAAAATTGCAAAGCCTGGCCATGGAAGCGATTTAGAATCAAACTGTGTTTTCCATTTTATTATCGAGTTGTAAGCGATTTTGATCGCGTGACCACGTGTTTTTCTCTCTTCGATAACTGGTGTTTCTGATTTCACCGAAAAATGTGGTTTAAAACGACAACTTTGAAGGCTTGTTCTGAAAACTCTATTGCGTTTGCCCCCCCCCCCCCCAAAAAAAAAAAAAAAAACAGAAATATTAGTGCGATTAGATAGTTTCTGAACAATACGTCTTAGTTTCATGTATTTCTGAACATTAAATTAAAACGTATGTCACAAAGTTGCCCTTTTAGATTAACGCACATAAATTTACAAACATATATGGAATTTTCTATAATAAAATATTATTTCTAAGAAAAAATAAATATTTTTCAATAAAAGTGGCTCTTAAATTCAGAGGCTACTTTAGTCAAACGAAAAGACCCATTTACTAATGCTAATCAGAAGAAATTTATAAAGCTACTTCGTCTGCATTTCAATATTTTTAAAGGATTTTTTTTTTTTTTTTTTTTTTTTTTTTTTTAATGGCTAAATAAAGTTAATATCTACAAATCCTTTTTTTTTTTTCTTTTTTTTTTTGTTTACAGGCTTTATTTATTGGAATATTTTCACTTTCGAAACCAGTTTTGGTTTTGGTGTTGCTTTTTATGGCTGATTATCTACACTAGAAATATAGATCCGAGTTGGTAGGATGCCTTCAGTGTGTGTGTGTGTGTGGGGGGGGGTGTCTTATTAAGGGATTCCAATCCGAATTTGCACAAGATAGGGGGGAAAAAACACGAAAAACTCCGAACGATGAAATTTACTGGCCGATCGGTTTCAAATCCAACAGAACCTCTCAGCCACTGCTGAGGCCGGATCGGTCCTCTATTAATTAGGTGACACTTCATAAGGGGGAATGGCACAATATGTCACACAGTGTATATAGCACTGGAGGGGATGAAAATATTGTGAGGTCACATGTAAAATATGTTCATATATACATTGATTAGTGTCAATATAGCATACACAATATTGCATGTTCTACTATATTTGGATACGGTCCGTCTCAAAAAATGGGCTGGTACACAAGGGCAGATCCAACCCTTGTGTATCAGCCCATTTAAAGGGTGGGGTGTCATGGCTCTTTTTTGCGGGGGGGGGGGGGGTGGTGGTGTCACATTACTTTAAAAAAAATTAAAGGCTGTTTTTCTATTTCCAAAACAGCTATTTTTCTGATATTTTTGGGAATTCTTTTTCATTTTTAAATATAAAAAATTGCATTATATTCGTAAAAATATAAAATTTACACAGTTTATTAAATACTAAGAAATTGAAGAAATTCGCATGTTCTTATAAAAGGAAAGAATCAATCGGGAACTAGACAGTTACAAAAATCGACTAGACATAATCGACTAGACAGTTACAAAAATGCCGTTAACGAGGGAGCCGTTAGCTACTGCGAACTGAAATTCAGTTTACCCCCATCCCACATACACAGACACACATTTTGCAGAGACTTCTTGAAAGATTCTTTCTCTTTATCGAGAAATGGAAAACGCTAATACATCACATTTGTTCTGAATAAGTTCACTTGCAAATGTCTTGTATCTGAAATTGAAAATGACTTCTTAAATGTGTCCGGACAGTACCTGCTTTGTATTTAAGTAGAGCTTTAAAGAATTAGAAAAAATCATATTAGTGAGCAAGAGGTAAATTTGAAAAAAAAATTAATGTATATTCCATTTTTAAAATAAACTTTAAAAAAATTTCTTCGTCCAGAGGGGAGTTATGGCACCATGACCTCCCCTTTCGATCCTCCACTGAGTGTACAGACGACTGGAATTTTTCTTTTCAGGTATAGAAATATAAGCGATTTTCTAATTATGTGTTTCGTTCTAGAGAAATTACTTTAGCCGAATAGTAATCAGTATTGATTAAATATAAATTTAAAGAAAATTGTACTCAACTATTTTTACACTTGTTGAAATAAGAGTTCAAAGCCTGCAATGAAACAAGCAACAGTTTCCTACAATTCGGATAATTCGGAATAATTGGGACCGGACTCATTCCGGATTATCCGGAGAATTAGAAAAAAAAATTAAATAAAACAAAACATACTTACAAAAATCATCTTCATGTTATGCGATAGTTATATGCGATGCCAATTTCAAGTATTGAATATTTACAGTCAGTAAAAATGTTTACTTTGTTTAATTCTTCCAAAAAGATTTCAGAAAAAAGTTTTTATTATTCAGAATACGACAAGGAAACAAGTTAATATTATAAAAATTAGCCAATCGCTTCTCAAAAAAAAAAAAAAAAAAAAAAAAAAAAAAAGAAAAGAAAAGAAAAAAAAAAGAAATGATTAAACCGATCCGAATTATCCGAAGATCCAGATTAACGGGGTCCAAATTAGCGGGGTTCTACTGTATTATTTCATTTCCATCAATTATTATATTGGTGTTCAGATTTAAGTCAATTATCTTTAAACTCAATTTACAAGAAATCGAATTTTTGTCACTTGTATCCCTTGGCTTCCGAGATCGTCACTTCAATTTGTTGGATTGAAACACTTCTTAGAGTTCGAATGAAATTCTGTACCTATTCCTAGAATTCGAACTATAATTATTAGCAACCCCCAGAAATTATAATGATTCAGATTTCTAGAAAAAAATAAAAAAAATGAAGGGGTATAACGGGATGATTTTTTTTCTTCGCTTTTAAGGTTGTTCTTAAGTTGCTCTGCCAAACAAGCGCAAAATGTTTTGACACATTTATAAATTCATTTTTTAACGGATAGATATAAAATTGGATTAATTGACTATGGACGCGATTTGGAATCGAACTGCGTTTTTCATTTATTGATCAATGGATTTCCTATCGAGTTATAAGCGATTTTAATCACATCAAAGAAGTTTTTCACCCTTACTGGAATGGTTTTTCTTCCTTCGCAAGGAAATTTGATTCAAAATGGCCCCTTTTGGAAAATCTACTGCGTTGGCAAAAAAAAATTAAATAAACTAATAAATAAAATGAAAAAGGGAGAGGAAAAAACAATTCGATTAGATAGTTTCTGAACAACAACACCTGCTTGTTCCATGCATTTCCGAACAAGAATAAATTAAAACTTATACCATATGTACATTTTTCTTAATAATGGGCGCTATATTAAAAATATATATATATTTCTTTTAACAATAAAAAATCACTAATCACGGTTTAACTTTTTCTTATGTTCCTATTTATGAAATGAAAATTTCCTTTTAAACCATTACTATTAGATTTATTTTTTCTTTTGGCAAACGATATGCTTTATATTTCATGTGTAAAAACATAACCATTTGTTTAGTTTGAAAAAGCATATCAATAGTTAGCTACTTCTCTAAGTTTCAATGAAACTCTAATATACAAATTTCGCCGAAACATCTTTTAAATCTGTAGTATTTAAAAGACCAGACTTTTTTTTTTAGTCATCTGGCCTGAGATTTCTTCTGAATCGATTTCGATAGTCATTTTCGTAAATGAAATCACTTTATTTGTAGATGTACCCGTACTTACTATTTTTTAAATTAACCCCATTTTTATATTTATATTTTTATTTTAAAAGTATTTTATGAAATTTCTTCACATTAGTGGCAATCAGGTTTGAATTACAGATTTTAATCAATTTAATTATCAATGAATTAGGTTTAGGGAGACTGGGGTACAATGGTCACCCCCTATTTTTGATATTAATTCTGTTTTTGAAAGCTTCATATTTTAGTATATCGATGGCAGTCATGAAGTAGTAAAAAGAAATTTGAAACCATGTGCATAGCTGACATTTTAGCCATTTTATGCTTGATAGTTGATTTGACACAGGAGGAGTAAGGCAAAAGTAAATATTTTCAGTGAAACATATCTTCATTTATTTATTATATATTTGTAATTTGAAAGACATTGTGTGGCAAAATAAAAAGGTAAGACAGTACATTATTATATTTATTATAGCTAAAATAATAGAATTCTAAATTTCTTTTTTTATCATCAAGTTTTTGTCAAACTTCCATATGGGGTACAATGGACCATCAGAAACTGGGGTACAATGGACCATGGTCCATTATATCCCAGTTTTGTATCTCATGTTTTTAAAAGTTAAATATTATATGTGAAATTCAGAATTAATAAATTATTTTACTTCTGTGTGTAGATTAATTAATGATTCATGTTGTGTAATGCATTTTTGAAATATTTACCTGTATAATATATGCTTTCAAACATAAAAATTAGCTCAAATTAAGAATTAATAAATTATTTTATTTCTGTGTGTGAATTAATTAATGATTCATGTTGTGAAATGCATTTTTGAAATATTTATCTATATAATATAAGCTTTCAAATTTAAAAATTAAGCCAAATTGAACACCAAAAATTAGTAAACAAAATATTTTGTGCATTTAAGGGTTTTTTTTTTTTTTTCATATAATTTGTTAATTCAATATTCCTGCTCTTATGCATACATGCATCCATAATAAGTTAGATTTAAATAAAATAGTAGAATGAGAAAAACAAAAATATATTTACCTATTAGTTTGTATCTGGATAAAATAATTAAATAAGGTAAAATTCATTAAAAAATACAGATCATGTAAAGTAGACAGGAAAAATTTATTATATTTTTTCCTTAGTCATATATTTAGACATATATTTCTTATTATAAAGGTTTATATTTAACTTTAAGTGGCATCATTGGAAAAAAAAGGTTATATATATTATTTTTCATATTTCTTTTAGCAATGCCAAGAAACAAGCCTCGGAAAACCAATAGAGGTTAGGTTCTGTGCCACATGAAGTAATGGAACAGGCTATAAAATGTATTATGGAAGATAATAAACCTAATTGTTCAATCTGCGACCGGTATAATGACTTAATGATAAAAAAATGAAGAAACAAAATGTTACTTTAGTAAGAGTTAAAAGAGTGAATAAACAAATAAAAATGAATAATAAAATGTGAATAAATAAATAAAAATGAATAATAAAATGTGAATAAACAAATTATGATATAGTTTATCTTTTATATTGTTAAAAATTGAACTACACTGATATATTTTTATTCAAATTACAAGTGGTCCATAGAGCCCCATGCTGTGGACCATTGTACCCCGGCATTGTGGTACAATGGACCACTTTGTCACTTGCTATTTAAAAATATATATAAAAAAAAGTATGCATAATTATTATTCTTGAGTGGATGCAGTATAAACTTTAATGTATAGGTAACATACATGTACTTGATCAAAAGAAAAAAAAAAAAAAAACAATACTTGAAGAGTAAACAGTCAAAATTTACAAAAGTGGACCATTGTACCCCAGTCTTCCCTATTTTATGAAACTCAAACCAATTTCTAAACACCTGAATAACCTAGAAAGATTTTATTTTTCCTTAAAAATTTAAGGTATCTGCTATAGAAAAAAAAAAATCCTGTAAAAAAAAATAACCGTCATGTTCGTGAATGAAAGCAATTATTTTCCGTTAATCATCTATAATATTTGAACCAAAGATACACTTCTGTCATTTTGTGGATAGGTTATAATTTTTTGACAGTACCACCTGCACCGTAAAAAAATAAATTGACTAAGTAGGGGCAACCACCTTGGATAAATCTTGTAGATTATAACTAAGTATATACTTTGTTACTCTCGGTTACATACTTTGGCTCAACTCTGTAATAAGGCTGAAACAATTTAATGATGTCATTTACTAAATGTACAGTTTGAAGATGCAAATTATGGGTTTACCGATATATTGAGATAGAGTATTACTAGCAAATATCTAATGGGTACAAGATAATGTTCGTGAGAGTTCATAGTTGCTACAAAGTTGCATGTCTATGCAGATTATTGGACATTTTTATAAGCATTCGACCTTGTTTTTTTACATTAATTTAACGAATCATAAATTAATATCAGGGGATACCTCATGATGTCTTTATATCTCTGAAGTATTTTTTTTCTAATTAAAGGTTTTCGTGCTTTTCAGGCAAACCGAATTGACTTGTTTAATTATATATTTAAATTTCTGTAATTTATTATTCAACATTCCACATGATATTCTGTTAATGATATATCTTATTGCATGTTGAAGCATAATAATTTTTTTTTTTTTTTTTTTTTTTTTTTTTTTTTTAAGAAAGTAATAGTCCAAGAGCCGATAACACGAAAACCTAATGTATCGAGCAAAAGAAAAAAAACCTTTTATTTTATGGAAGAATACGCTGTAAAAAAATTCTGTAAAGTTACTTATTATTTAAGATATGTGAAGTAAAACTAAGTTAACTCCAAGGTGGTTGTTTGGGACCGTGATAAAAATTTAAAATATACCTTTAAATGAAATGTACTCAATCGAACGTAGTAATGGGTCCCAAAAATATAATTTATTTTACAAATGTCAAAAGACAACTTTAAATATGATGGCCAGAACTTTTCCGAATTATAGAACTAAGAAATTCGAAAAGATTCAATAATTACACAGCAGAACAAAGAGTTATATCGAAAAGACAAAACTATTTCTTTCTCCCTATTAGCTAATAATGATTTGGTAGTCTATGGCACTTTTTTTTTATTATTATTGATTTAGATAGTATTGCTTCGTAGCTTCATAAATTAAAATACAGTAAAACTTTATAAAAAAAAAAAAAAAAAAAGAAAAGAAAAACATATTTACCTATAACGGAATATTGTTTTAAACGTTTATTTTTATTATTTTTTTTATCATTACTATTTCTTATTTAATTTATTTTTGTAGCCATTCAAATAATAATGTAAAATAAAACTTCCTCAAATTTTGATTTTTAAATTAAATAGCACGTCTATTAAGCACTAAATAAATTAAAAATTTTGCTATCTTTTTTCGTAAAACGAAAAATGGCGATATTCTATGTTTGAAAGCAAAAACAAGTGCAACAGAAAAATACTAGCAGAGCGTGGTTTCGATCCACGGACCTCTGGGTTATGGGCCCAGCACGCTTCCACTGCGCCACTCTGCTTCGTTTAGAACTGCTTTCAAAGTTGTAGTTCGGCGTTTCTTTTAGAAAAAGTATATCGGTACAGTTTTTGCATACGAATGTTGAATACGGATGCACCTCAGAAGTAAAGGAACAGATTCAGTATCTTCCCGCGAGCCGCGATTTTATTTCCTATTATTTCTCACAAATTGCTATCATTATCATTATTTTGCATTTTTTTTTTTTTTTTTTTTTTTTGAAAACTTAAAATAAATATTTTTAATTTTTATGCATACTAAAAAAAATATTTTCACTTTACTTGAATGTTTTACATAATAAATGAATATGTGAATCAAACGATTTTTACTATTAAAAATTTGATCTTTCAATCTTTGAATTTCCAAAGTAAATTGTCTTGTTTAATTTGATATCATTTTTTAAGAGTGTTCTTAACTGCTCCGCTGAACAAGCGAAAACGTTTTGACACATTTACAAATTCATTTTTCAACGGAAATATATAAAATTGGAATGCCTGACTATGGATGCGATTTCGAATCGAACTTTTTTTTCCATTTTATGATAATTAAATTATCAATCCAGTTCTAAGCTATTTCGATCAAATGATCATCCGTTTTTCCCCTGCTTTTCGACCGGTTTTTCTCCTTTCGTCGGGAAATGTGCTCCAAAGTGTTAACTTTGAAGGCTTGTTATGAAAAATCTATTGTGTTTTTAAAAAAACTGAACACTGAGTGCAATTAGGCAGTTTCTGAATAATAACACCTGCTATTTTCATGCACTTCCGAACGAAAATAAATTAAAGCATGTGTCACAAAGTTGCCATTTTTGATTTAAGAACACCCTTAAAGGTATGATTCAATCATTAAATAATCATTTCAGTTGCATTTTGTTGTTTTGGGTAAAATAATAATGTATGAGAGATAACAGGGAAACAAAATGGCGACTCGCCGGAAGATACTGCATCTAAGCCGAAGTAAATATAGAAGTTATACACTATATGGCCATAGGTGACAGGTGACCGGTCACTTGCGATTTAAGGGTGTTCTTAAATCAAAAAGGGCAACTTTGTGACACATGCATTAATTTATTTTTGTTCGGAAATGCATGAATATAGCTGGTGTTGTTATTCAGAAACTGTCTGATTCCACTCATTCTTTTGTTTTAAAAAAAACTGAATAGATTTTTCATAACAAGCTTTCAAAGTTGACACTTTTGAGCATATTTCCCGACGAAAGCAGAAAAACCGGTCGAAAAGGAGGAGAAAAACGGGTGATTGCGTCATCGAAATAGCTTATTACAACTCGATAAGTAATTTAATTATCATAAAATGGAAAAATAAGTTCAATTCGAAATCGCTTCCATAGTCAGGCATTAAAATTTTAAAACTTTCTGTTAAAAAATGAATTTTTAAATGTGTCAAAACGTTTTTTGCTTGTTGAGCGGATCAGTTAAGAATATCCTTAAGCCGTTTTGTTAAATATCTAGAAAAATACATGAGGAATTATCCTGAAACTCCAGAAGTAATAATAGCAGAATCCATGTATTTCCGTGATGATTTGTTTTCCGAGAACTTTTCTGGAATTCCATAGGGGACCGTCAAAAAATTAAAAAAAGAACGAATATCTTTTGGATAACAGGATAACTCTCAAAACGAATGTAAAAAAAGCGTTCAAACTTCAGAATATGATTAAATGGCGTATTTATTGTAATAAGCTATCTGTTCATTTTTATGAGGATAGCATATGGCAGATGCGCCAGTAATGGGCCCCCTTAAGGGTCTTCTTAACTGATCTGCTCAACAAGCGGAAAACGTTTTGACACATTTACAAATTCATTTTTTAACAGAAAGTTATAAAATTTTAATGCCTGACTATGGAAGCGATTTCGAATTGAACTTATTTTTCCATTTTATGATAATTAAATTAGTTATCGAGTTGTAAGCTATTTCGATGACGCAATCACCCGTTTTTCTCCTCCTTTTCGACCGGTTTTTCTGCTTTCGTCGGGAAATATGCTCAAAAGTGTCAACTTTGAAGGCTTGTTATGAAAAATCCATTGTGTTTTTTTAAAAAACAAAAGAATGAGTGCAATTAGACAGTTTCTGAATAACAACACCTGCTATTTTCATGCATTTCCGAACAAAAATAAATTAATGCATGTGTCAGAAAGTTGCCCTTTTTGATTTAAGAACACCCTTAAGGAATTTCTTTTTAAAATATTTTTTTATTAATAGTTATAATCATTATATTCCAGTTTTTTCATATTATATTAATCTTTCAACAATATTTAACTGATCCCATAGTTACATTTCTCAATAAAAATAAAAATTTTATTTTAAATAACATAAATACGTCAAAACACCCAAAAACCCAGTAATAGACACCCCTCCTAAAATCTTAAAAATAGTAAATAAAATTTTGTAAATAACCACTGATATATAAAATTGAAAGTTTTATATTACTATCCAAACAAAAACATTCAATTTTTACAAGAAAATATTGAAGATTAAATAAGTAAAGTCAGCTCTTAGCATGTTCATTAAGATTTTGAATGAAAAACAGTGAAACTTTATTTTCTGCTTCCTAATTACTTTGATGAAAAGTGTAAAAAAAAAAAAATTAATCCAGATTATAAAGCATGCATGGAGGAGTTAAGAAAAAAAAGATTAATTATTATTTATCATTTTTTTATAAACCAAAAACTGTGAGTCAGCCCATTATTGGAAGGTGGTCCTTTACTGGCACATCTACCCTATATACTCGTAGAGAAATTAAGGAATTCATAAAAACAGTCCCAAATTTTGCCAAGATTTTTTGCTTATAATTTACAAAGTTCTTAATGTAAAAAAAATGTTCTTTTCAGAAAGTATGAAAAACAACACTGTACAGATTACCCTGTAATCAGAATTAAAGAATAGTAAAAATTGCATGAAAGATGAGTAGGTTTACTAAATAACGTTTCTTTGCGCATGCATAAATGTAATCAAAATGCAATGTGCATAATGTGTTAGCTAGATTTATAGAATAACTTTTGTGAAAGTCTCAAAAACATAGCTTGAAAATTCTGAAAATTATCGTCGATAGAATAAGCTCAAAATCCGCTGTTCCTAAAAGGAACAACGCAAAAAAGATGAGAGCTGGATCCGTCCTTGTGTACACTTACAAGGGCACCACCAAACATGGTGCACACAGATTTTGATGATTTCAAAGTATGTTGTAGGGGTCATACCACTAATTATTCAGCTGAAAGGATTCTTTCAAATGGGCCTTAGTTTTTGAGAAATTGGGGGTCAAAGTTCAGCGTATATTTCAAATACTTATTAGTACGAACGCCGCATGTGAATTCGTGGCGTCGTGGTAACGTACGATCCTGCAAGTCGAAAGGTTGCGGGTTTGAATCCGTCCTCGGCCTTTTACTTATTTTTACATTTTTTTTTTTACACTTCGCAAATTATAAGCGGAATTGAAAATTCTACAGCTTTGAAACTTTTGATATTTTCTGAAGAGGACAGTTTACTTTGTCAACATTTTATTATTATTATTTTTTCAAAATATGGTGAACTGACTGCACTTCAGGGTTCAACTAAAAGTACATTTTGCAACAAATAAATAAATAAAAATTTTTATTTAATTAAAATTTTGAAAAAGTATAAGAAAATTTCAATATTTTAAAATCTCCACTACTTTAAATATTAATATTTTTAGATTAATCAGTCACTTTTTTTCTTTTCAAACGTGCATTACACAATATTGTGCTTGGATTTTTAGATAATTTAATGCTGCATTTAATATAATTTATATTACTAAAATACTTAATTCGTGATAAATATGTTTAAAAATACATTAAAAGTATATAAAAAAAAGAGGTTTAATCATCATTTGTAAAAGTAGAAAAATAAGACCAATAAAAAGAAATCTTTATTTATTCTGATTATTACGGAGGAAAGCAGACGATTAAAAAAAGTATTTTTATATAATAAATTTTATCTCATTAAACAGACGATTTTCGTACTGCAGTTGAATTACGGAAAGAGTGTTTTGATTCGTTATAAAAATAGATGTAATATGTCATTTCTTATTTGTGCAAACGATAACTTATGTTCATGTTGAACTTTGGAGATAAATGTATTTACAGAAAATTGGAAAATTGAAAACTTGGATAACTGGTAACAGCTTGCATATTAACATTACTGCATTAATATTTTATTATTTTTTCGAAGATACGCATTACTTGAATAATCTAATCCTAAAGACGTTTAAAAAATTGCACCCGAAAATTATTTTGTATTATTTATACATATACAGAAAAAAGGCAAGTTTTTATTTAGAATGCTATAAAATAAAAAAGCGATAGGAAAAAAAAATCAGGATTGTGCTTAAAATAAAAAACGCGAATAATAATTAATAAAAAAAAGTTCTAGGCGTAAACTAGTTTTGTAGTTTTGTGAATAGAAAGATTCGTTTAAAAATTGCAGAAAAAAAAAATAAATTTTCATGAAAAAATTTAAAAATGTAAATGTAATTTATTAAGAAAATATCAAAAGCTGTAGCAATTTTGTAATAAAAATACTTAAAATTTGTAACGTGTAAAAATACAAAAATAAATAAATAAAAGGCCGAGGACTGATTCGAACCCGCAACCTTTCGACTTGTAGGATCATACGTTACCACGACGCCACGGATTCACATGCGGCGCTCGTACTAATAAGTATTTGAAATATACGCTGAACTTTGACCCCCAATTTCTCAAAAACCAAGGCCCATTTGAAAGAATCCTTTCAGCTGAATAATTAGTGGTATGACCCCTACAACATACTTAGAAATCATCAAAATCTGTGTGCACCATGTTTGGTGGTGCCCTTGTTAGTTAATTTGTTTTTCAATTTTGTCACTTACACCTCTTGGCTTCTGAGGTTCTCATATAAATTCAATTATTTTAGTAAAATTTAAAAGACATTTTGTTGACAGTTGCATACAGTGGCGCAGCCAGAATTCGGTTCTAGGGGGGAGGGGGGTGAGTTTCTGATAAAGGCATTTGCCGGTTATTTGGATCACCGGTTAATATAATCAATACTAATTAGGTTTGGTTTGGTTTATTTTTGACGTCCGATTATCTACACTAGGGATATAGGACCAGGGGGGAGTGCCCTTCGTGGGGGTCTTTCTAAGGGAACCTAACCCGTATTTACGCAAGGTTCGAAGAAAACCACGAAAACTCCGAACGGTTAGGCCGACAGCCGCGATTGGGTTCGAACCCAGCACCTGCCGTCTACCAGTTGAGAGGTCCTTACCTCTCGGCCACTGGTGGGGCAAAAATACTAATTAGAATATTCACTTTATAATACTTAAGCTAAAAGAGCATCTGTCTGGCAGGAAATCATCATTCTTTCAGCATAATGCGTCTCAGAAAAGTGATTTAGTTCAAATAACCAATTTTTACTTAACTAATCCATGTAACACGCGCTTTCACTGTTTTAAATCGAATTTTTGCCATTTAATTGAATTTCTTTATTAAATGAAATCTGATTCAATAAAGTGGCGGGATCCGAAATACGCCAAAACGTTTAAATATCAAATTTGGTTTTGATTCATATAAGTGGCAAATATAGCGATATTTCTTAGCTCTGGGAGGGGTCTTAACCCCAAAACCAACTCCTTGGCTGCGCCACTGGTTGCATACTGGAGCTTCATTGAAGCATGGAAAAACAGCTAAATGTTTCTGTGCTGTTTTGGAAATACTATAGATATGGAGTTAACATTTGCAAAATACTGTATGAAACACTTTTACAACAGTAACTGAACATAAAAAATCAATACTTCGAACTAAAATCGTTTTCGATTGTGTTGTTTGAAATAAAAGATTGTGCAAAAAGTACTGTTAAAAATTAGAAGAAGAGAAAATGTGTTTTCAAAACCTATTTTAAAACATTCATTTTTAAAATTGTGTCATTTTAAAGGCACCATGTATAGAAAATATTTTGAAAGTGTTCAACATGTGTTGTTTTACAGTGCTCTAAATTGTGTGATGTTTGCAATGTGTTGTTAATTTGGGGACAAAGTATTGTGAAACACAACACATATTTTAACCCGTTGGGGACGAGCGACACGTATACGTGCCACAAAAAAAGGGTTAAGAATCCTTGTTTATACCCACCAGTGAACTTTTACTGCAAAATGTGGATTATTTAATCGGAACATTATCTCGATTTAAGGGTGTATTCGAAAAAACGCTTTTCCACCTTCAGCACCTCGAAATTTTCCGATACAATTTCAGACACATTTTTAAAAATGGAAACATGAAATTTGCTAAGGGGATTTTTGAAGGGGTGTATAAGGTGCCGTGTGATGTCTTTTTTACGCTCAATTCATTAGAATTTGATTTATAAGCAATTAACTTCTCAGGAAGACCCTTTTTTACGTTCCCAGATCTCCGACTTCGGAAAAATCAGTTCAATTTGCCATTTTTGAATTGCTTTTTTTGCAATATTTAGTGCACTTATCAAAGATTTGACCTTCACGGCACCTTGTGCACTTTCTAAATAAGAGAATCTGCGAGTTTCAGGTGTTTGAGAGCAAAAGTGAATTCAAAAATAAATTGGAAAACAAGCAGTTTGAATCGAAATACACCCTTAACAAGGCATAAATTTCTGTTTTTAAAAGCTGGAGACAAAGCACTAAAATTTTCCTAAAATGCTCTCGTCGCGAAGGAGTTAAGAAACTATTTTCAACAACACTATTTACAACACTATTAACAATACAATTTTTAGAATACATTTCTAGATACTAATACTTTGCAATAGATTAACAAATTTTCAAAAACAACACTTTTGCAGCATATTAAGAATATAATCACGACACAAAAAACGATTCACGACACATTAATGTGTTGTGAATTTGGTGATAAAAAGTGTTCCGAAATGTACAGTGGAACCTGTCTAAAGAGACCAGCTTTGGGACCTCTAAAGTGGTCACTACATAGAGGTGGTCTCTTTATGGAGTGCCTTTCAAAATGGCACTTTAAACTTTTGTAACATCAAAAAATAAAACAAAATATAAATAATGGAAAATACACTATTTTAAGCAATGAACTGATTAGTAACTGAAGTATAATAATTGAATTACTAATTTAAAATATATTACACAGAAGATAATTTACTTAAAAACCACATTTTTTTAAATACAATTGAATTTCTATACTAATTGATTTAAAAACCACATTTTTTTAAATACAATTGAATTTCTATACTAATTGATTTAAATAACACATACCTATAAGATACAATGCAATTTACGTGCGTAAATACGGGTTAGGTTCCCTTAGAAAGACCCCCACGGAGGGCATCCCACTCCATAGGGCCTATATCCCATAGCGTAGATAATTGGCCGACATAAATACAGACAGACAGACAGGCAGGCAATTTATGTCCATTTTTATTTTCATTGTAATTGCATAATGATGTTTCTACAGTTGGCAGTAATAAACTTTTCATCAAAAATCACCTTAAACAAGTGCAAATATCATTATAGTAAAAGACAAAACGGTCGTTTTATACATTAAGCAAATACACACTACAGAAAATAAAATTCCTGCACTTTTTTAATGGATCAAAATAAATTTTCAGAAAATGACCACTTTAGTCTTTTAGTCTGAAAAATTTCGGCATGCAGAAAAATGTATGGTGACATTTTACAGGTTCAAATAATATTGACAATGACAGGATAACTGGTCACTTTACAGAGGTAGACACATTAGACAGGTGGTCACATTACCGAGCAATTATCATTTTATTTTATATGAGCACAAGTAAAATTCTCCAAAAGTGGTCACGTTAACCAGATGGCCACTTTACCAATGTGGTCACTTTAGCAGGCTCTACTGTATTTATTTTTGTGTTTGAGAATTTGCAGTGAAGCTCTTACAAGAGAAAATATATCTCCCGCTATTGGAAAAGAATTAAGTAAGAAATATATACTTCTTCATTATAAGAAATGAAATTCAAGAAAAAGAAATTTTCATCTATACACTCTAAAAAATAAAAGTGTAAATTAGGCAAATTTACATATATATGTGTGTAAATTTCTAAAATTACACACCTGACATGAAAATTACCCACTTTTTGCAAAGTTTTGCCTGTTTTTATGTGCATTTTAGCTTAACAAACTAAGTGTGTATTTTATTATCACTTGAAAAACATAAATAAATGTGTAAATGCTGAAAAATGTCTGAATTTACACAAATTGGTACGTTATTGTAATTTACACATAATGATATACACATAGGTAAGAGTGTAAATTTCTAAAGTCACCCACTTGTCATAAAAAATACCTATTTTAATGTGTGTTTAGTTTGTGGCATTAAGTTTGTAAGTTTGTTATCAGTGCATAAACTCATAAAAATGTGTAAATGTAGATTACTCCTGAAATTACACTAAGTATTGTGTTGAAAAAATTATAAATGCGTGAATTTTAAAGTAAACGTTACGAAAGGGATAGGAGACTTACATATTATTCAGAGCTACACTTTTTATTTTAGTAAACCCATTCCATAAATAACCTGGTGTCATTGCTTTGCTCTAACAGTATTTTTAGGTAATAAATTAATATATTTATATATTTTTATAAGATATTCTGACCACCTCTCTCACTCTCCCCGTTTCAGCAGCACGTGAACATTTAAAAGAAGTTAAAAAAATTTAATCTCGACACATGTAACAAATGTAACAAATATTTTGTTACATGCAACGTAAAATTTTATTCATTTGATTAGTAAATTTTAATTTCGTTTTCCGAATTCCCTTTTAAAATTTGTACATCAAATATAAGAATGCTTGATTGTATAGTTATAGGTTTTGATTAAATCGTAATTTCTTTCAGCCATCGCACAGACTGCTCTTTTTCACAATTTTACTTGTAATTTTCAGTAATAGTGCTAGATTTCATTCTTAAAGCGACATTAGGAAGATTTCATAACGAGGCATTATAATAGAGATATAATCCCACTTTATGCTTATTCATAAACTTAAATTATATTTTTTGTACTGTTGGTATTCTTTTTTGCTGCCCCCCCCCCCCCGCTTATTAAAAGGATAGTAGTTTAATCTTCAGTAAAATCTAAAAACTATTTCGAATTCATTTAATATGTAATATAAAATATAATTCATGTAATTAAGATAATTCTAAATTCGTATCCTGAGTTATTTATACGTTTTGCACATCAAATATAAGTATGCTTGATTTTACCCTAAATTATTTGAGCCGTCTGGTAGCTTGTAAACTTTTATCCATTTCAAAGTTTAACTTGTAATTTTAGTTTAACTTCAGTTCGCAGTGCAATTGATGGTTGTATTCAGGAACTACTTCAACCCCGAGTTAGACGCGAATCTAGCATAGAAAACTAATATCGTAATCTTCGTTGACTTGGCTTCATCATGTTTAAGTTGAAAACTAATGGTGTGTCCAGCTGATTGCAGGCGCTCTCGTTCAGAAAAATATAGTATATAATAAGTTATTCGCTTATAAAATATAAGGTATGTAATGTCATACGTCCGTATTACCTCCAATTTTTTTTATCTGGTTTGTTTATATTTATGTATAAATGTATATGATCAGTGTTGGGTATGAACGCGCTCACTGAACGAAAACTCACGAGTTTCGCTCACTATTTGTGAACTTTGAACTGAACTTCGCTCACTATTTTATAAAGGAGTTTGAACTGAACGGAAACTCAAAAAATAGACGAGTTTGAACGAAATTTACGTTCAAATTTACGTTCAATTTTCTCATAATTTATTTAAAATTTTTCCAGACCTTAGTACATTTTTTTCCTCTTTCAAATGCCATTTAGAGGCCTACACGAGCCTCAGGACGGGTTAAGTCTGGATATCACTTCTCTGGGTAGTATCCTAGTCTTACTTCTTCTGCAGACTCGGGTTGCGCTGAACCGGACCTGGGCTGTATACAATTTCGCCGAAAATAGATATATACAGTAAACTCTCTGTACAAGTTGGATTGTGTAAGGCGGAAATATGTCTAAATCGGAAAGATTTTAAAGAAATCGGAAAGATTTTAAAAGAAAGCATAAACATCGCAGCCTACGGCACTTCTGTATAAATGGAGATTATAAACAGACTAAGATAAGTTTTTTTGGCCAGAACTCTTATGTAAGGGTAAATATCAATGTCCTGTAGAAATGTACTCGGGGTTGGGCCGGGTTCGGTGCGAAATTTCAACTTTTTATTCCGGGCCGGACCAAGTTCGGGCCTTGTTTTTACCTATTATGTCGGGCCTTGTTTTTAGCTATTATATCGGGCCGGGTAGAGCCTTGATTTTAGTTATTATATCGGGCCGCTAAATTTTCTCTACGAGCCGGGCTGGGCTCGGGCCGAAATTTTTATTTTAATATCGAGCCGGACATTTTTTTTCTATGGATCGGGCCTGGAAATTTCCGTCCGTGCATACCTCTATCCTACATATCGAATAATCAGATGATTAGTTCACAAAATTTTGTAAATTTGGACAATAATATCCAAACATTAAAAAAAAAAAAAAAAAAAAAAAAAAAAAAGCGAACTTTTTAGTGAATTTTGTTCATTTTCACAAATGAGTTTGATTTGAACGAGAAAAGAATTTTTGAATTTGAACGTGAACTTAAATCACTTTTCAGAAATTGAACGTGAGTTTGAGTTAGTTCGTTTATTTTGTGAACGTGCCCAACACTGTATATGATACATGTTGGATTGTTTTTACGTATAAGAATTTTTTACACGTATAATTTACTTGCCTTAAAAAATGTCAACATTACATAACTCCTGATAAATGTCTATTAAAATAACAACTGTTGTATCTAAAGTCATTTATTTCTTGAAAAATTTTCATCTTAAAAAGAATTTATGAATGTATGTTAACAGTAGCAAAATAAACATTAACATCATTTTTTTTTGGGGGGGGGGGGGTGAAGTGTTAAATTTTGATTCGGTTGTGTGAAAGATATTATAGTTTATTTATAAACTATTATACAAATGTATACCATATCTATAAATTATATATTCTGATTTATAAGTTAAACAATTCATCTGAGTTTTATTTATTTATTGAATTTTTTTTTAAATTATGAAACTTATAATGTTAACTAAGTTTATCATCGATTAAAACTATAGCGTTGCTTTTGAGTTTCTACGTTACATTTCCTAATTTTGAGAAATTAATTTTTTTAATTTTTTATCTTAATTACATTAAATTTTCAGCTGTGTTTTAGTTTGAAAATATTACATCGGAAGAACTATGTTCCACTAAAATAGTAATAGTAAAGAACACATAATTTTTTCTTGTTAATTATAGAATTAATAAAAATTGCAAAAGGGCGCAAATACGTTGATTTAAAATAATTCCAGATCAAAAATTCTGAAGAAAATTTACATTAAAGTAATGGCTTTTTCTTCAAATATGCATTTTTCCATTCCAATTTTACATATTATTACAGAACTTATATAACATAAAACATATGATTGTATGTATATAAAAAATTATAACATTTGTGTCATAATGACTATTCAAAATCGAACTTATCATTCTCTCCCTCCCCCTCTACATAAATATCCCCCGCTGGGTGAGTTTTATACACTTAAGACACAAATGTAATTATCAAATAAATTCTACGAGCATTAATTTCGAAAATTTATAAGAGTCAATTGATATTTGGATATAGACACAGTATTTCTCGTTTTATTTTTTACTATAGCTGATAAATAAAAATACACATTAGTTTGATATCTAAAATTTTAATTAGAATATCTGAAATTTTCATTTATGAAGATAGGATTAATTTCATTAATGTTAAAATATATTTGTATTTTTCTTTTTTTCTTTTTTTTTTTTTTTTTTTAAGACACAAATTTTTAAATATAAATGTAATGCAAAAGATGTTACTTTAATGATTCAACAGCTTTTTTGATAGTTCTGATAATATTTTATATGGCAAATTCTTTGTAATGATGAATAGAAATCTTTGTAATGATGAAAAGAAAACAATTCAACGTGTAATATAGGTGATTTATGTATATCTAAACAAATCAGCTAAAATATTTGCAGGTAATATGTGTGTGCGTGCGTGTGTGTGTGTGAGATGAAGTTTACATACATTTTTTCTATTTTTTTTATAGTATTTTAAATTTTACTTTTATAACTGTATCTTCAACACAGTACCTTCAATATAATTGACTTTGTATCTTGAGTCTGAAAAATAAAAAATGAAAAATTGAGTCTGAACTCTGAAAATAAAAAGTGTAGAGATTGCAAGTTTACCAACTATGATTTTTCCATCTGATTAGTCTTAAATCTATCACTAATTAATTATTTATTTTTCTTTATCTTAATTTTTAATTGCATGTTCTGAATAATATATAAATGAGGGGAAAATATATAAAATTAAAAAGCAAGGAAGAATATAGAATATAAAATAGCAGTTTTTATGTGTATATTTAGAGGAGAGTAGGGAGGAATGGGACACTTTTTTACAAAAATAATAAAATCAACTTTACTTGACACAAATACAAAAACTTTGATTTATAGAATACAAAATGAAACACTTTCTAATGTCCTTGAGCAATATAGAAACATAATTTGAAGAATCAATTTTATAATTAAAGAAATTGAAAATGTCACAATGTGTCCCATACTTCCTTACTAACAGAGAAGTAATATTTGTACTATGATGGTTGATGAGGAATATCAAAAACTAATGTCTTAAATGGCTATATGCTGAATTTTAGATCCGTTGCTGCTATAGTAGCATAGTTTTAAAGGGAGGGGTAAAGTTCTAAAAACCTATTTATAGGGAGTTTTTAAGAGGAGGGGAGTGAGTATGATAGGCTGATTTGGAGCTTATGATGCTACACTTGTGATAGTGGATGAGAAGTGTGTACATCACTATGATCCCGAGTCCAAACAACACTACTTTATCGCATCCATTGTCACAAATCTAGCCCCCCCCCCATAAGCTAATAATCAGACTTTCAACTACCCCCCCCCCCATTTTACTCCTCAATACAAAACTATATGAATATTGCAGCTACGGGTCTGAAACTAAGCATAAATATATCGATATTCTTCATCAACCCGTTGCAGTACAGATATTTCATATACACTAGACACAATAGTTATTGAACCTCCATCGAATATGCGTATTTTGCATATTACGCAAAGAACTGTGTAAATTACAATAACACAATAATATGTGTTTTTTGCGTAATACATATTTATCAGTGTAATCACAGAAGATTACACAGATCAATGAGTAAGAATATAACACAGATATATGTGTATTCTTGCGCAATTTACACATTAATGTGGGTATTTCATGAGTGATCACAATAACTTTTACACACTTAGTGTTATCATCAAATTACACACTGAAATGTGTATTTTGAAATTTACACATTAGGCGTGTATTTTGGCAATTTACACGCAAATTTACACACATAAACAAATCGTTTTTGTATCATCGATTTACACAGTTTTGTGTGTAAATTTACACTTTTATTTTTTAGAGTGTACTCATACCTTCTCATTATTTCTTAAGTTTATTTATTTTTTTTTTTCCGAATCATTATAACTTCTAGGCTAATGATTATTGTTAAGAATTCTAGGACTAGGTGCAGAATTTCATTTGAATTGCAATAAGTTTAGGTTGCAAATTATTGCGTTCTGAGATCAAATGCTCGCTCGGATTATCATCAACGTTAGGCAAGATCGCTCTCTTTTATTTATTTTTTTTTCTCTCGTTACCGGATTCTAATGATCCGATACAAAATAAAACAGAAACCAATAAAAAGGTATTATAGTAAAGGCTGCGTTCTTAAATCAAAAAGAGCAACTTTGTGACATATGCTTTAATTTATTTTTGTTCGGAAAGGCATGAAACTGGCAGGTGTTGATGTTTAGAAACTACTTAATTGAATTGTTTCTATTTATAGTTTTTCTGTTCTCTTTTCCCTTTCTTTCTTTCTTTTTTATTTTATTTTATTTTATTTTATTTTATTTTATTTTATTTTATTTTTTTCTGCAACGCAATAAATTTTTCAGTAAATACCATCAAAGTGGCCGTTTTGAATCAAATTTCCGTGCGAAGGAAGAATAACCATTCCAGGAAGGAGGAAAAACGTCTTAGCCACTGTCGTAAAGAAATGTCACGACATCGCTTAGAATAAAATAAAATAAAAGAAAAGAAAAGAAAAGAAAAAACAAAGAGAGAGAAAGAATAATAATAAAAATAAATAAATAAATAAATAAATAAATAAATAAATAATCTAGAAAGAGATAGAAAATGAAATAATATTAATGTATATAAAAGTATTAAAATAAATTTTTATTTTAGCTTTCGTAAACAAAAAATGATAACAATAATATGTGTTGTTTGTTTGGAAGTTTTATTATACTATAGGCTCCCTTTTAGTCAAAGCCTGGGAATAGCAAAATCACATGAGCGAGGGGACTTTCTCACCATTAGTTATAAAAGGAACAAATGTTTACGAGAAGCAATAAAACCTAGAGTCGCCATTTGTGACGTTAACGTACACAAGCAACAATGAAAGATTTACAATCAAATTTATTACTCTCGTGTGTGGTCTACTTGGGGTGGCTGATTCAGAATCGTAGCTCCGGCAATAAATAATGGAGGAATAATGTCTAAAAATCCAACCCCGTTTCTTTTACCTGACCAATGGACAGTGAAATATATTCAAAGCCAATTGGAGTCCGAATATAATACCCAATGGGGTCAAAAGGGGCGTACAGGATCCGGAAGGAAAACGCCACACGAGGGAATCCAGTTTTAGAATTGAAAGTATGAAGTAAGAAAAAGATTTTTTCTCTTCTCTCTGCTGTGAGTTTCCCGCTAAGATGAGAGGGAAAAAGAAGAAATTATGAAATAAGGCAACTTCGAAAATCGGGAGACGTGATCTTAGGCCTCCCGGATGAAGCGATGAGAAGCGAAGCTATACTCCGCACACAGAGAACTAATCATCGACTGATTTCTAAAACAAAAAGGAATACCTGAGTTTTGCCGAGCGGACTATTTATTCATCGGATGATTGGAAAGTGCGTGAAAGTTGAAAAGTGCTAACTATAGTGCGTGCATTGCCGAGCGGATACAAAAGGGAATACCTGAGTTTTGCCGAGCGGACTATTTATTCATCTGATGATTGGAGCGATGAGAAGCGAAGCTATACTCCGCACACAGAGAACTAATCATCGACTGATTTCTAAAACAAAAAGGAATACCTGAGTTTTGCCGAGCGGACTATTTATTCATCGGATGATTGGAAAGTGCGTGAAATTTGAAAAGTGCTAACTATAGTGCGTGAAATTAGAAAAGTTGCTACTATTCGCGTTAATTAAAAACAAAATGACTTGGAACTTGGCATTCGGATTTAATTGTGTTGGCGTACTGACAAACTGTATGGACAGCTATAAGACAACGTCGACCAATACCAGGAACATACTTGTAAGGTGAGAAAATTTCATTGTTCATGTGTCCGGCCAATTTATTTTACTGATATAATGTTGTGTTAAAATTTTGGTTTTTAAAATTTGATTATTTAAAATTTGATTATTTTAAAATTTTAAAATTATTATTATTTTTGGGGCTCAAAATTATCAGAATTTAATGCTCAAACTTAATTAATAGTAAAATGAATAAATAAATAAATTAATAATACCAGTAAAATAATACGAATAATAAGAATGAAGGATTCGATTTTATAAAATATGAAAATTTGGGGCTTCGCCTATAAGTTGTGTCGTGAACTAAAGTGTTATGTGCTGCGAGGATAGCAGAATAATAGGAAATGAATAAACAAACAAACAACAACAACAAAAAAAGAAATGAAATAAAATATTTTGGATATTTCACTATAACCATATTTCAGTAGTTATTGCCTTGCATATTATATTTTATAGTGTTTGCATGATGCCAATTTATGTGTTTTAATAAAATTTTGTATATATGTACCTATTCTTGTCTTTATTCCAGTTTTCTCCCTTTATGTATTTTAAGGTAATTTCTAGATGCAGATTAGGGAATGTTAACATTATATTTGCAGATTAATATCTCAAGTTTTTTTATTGACTCATCAATCCCAATTTTCACAAATTCATACGTTAAATAAGGCGATCCTAATGTTATTGCAAAATGTTAATTTTAAGTATGATATTAAGGAATTAATTTCACTAATTAATAATATCCGATCTTCGTTCACAACGCCGAAGGGATATTATTTTCATTTGTCTTCGTACTAACCACGTCACGATTGCGTACCTAGTAGGAGGTGTTTATTTTCATCACCACACTACTAAAAGTTTAATGGTGCTCATACCAGGTGTATGAATTTGTATTTGGGATTCAAAATTAAAAATTTTCTGCATTTAAATATAAATAAAGATAGCCAGTATTATGATTTTATTCTTAATTACCTATCTTCTCTTAGCTTTTTCTCCTTCTACTAACAAACATTATTTATCTATATTGTGTTTATAAATATCGTGTGTATATCTAAAAATTTACGAAATTGAAATATAATAGTTGAGAAGATGAAACAAAAATATACAGAAGAGTTGGTTTAGCTCACGACACATTAGCTTGTAAGATTGTAAAGAATTTCGTTACTATATATATATCCGTATTTCGGAAAATTTACTTTGTCATTATATTTATGTGTATTTATAAAAATATTTAGGGCTATTTCATAATTTCTATTAAATATTATTCTCGAATGAGTATAAATTATAATAATTCATTACAAAACTCATATCTTGAGAGTATATGATATCATAATTTGAGGTGTGAAAGAGTTCAAAAATAAAAAACAAAGGAAAAAGTATCAAACATCAGTCTGTGTGAGATTTTCCAAATAGGTAAATAAATATGACAGGCAGAAATAAGGCAAGGCAGTCTTCTCCCGAAAGGGACACATTTAAAATTGGAATAGACACTCTATTGAACTCTTTACAAAACTTTGAGGACAAACCAGACCAAAATATATCATATTTTTTCGAAGAGTTCGAAGAATTAGCCGCAGCGGCACAATTTCCCGATGATTTAAAATTGGTGTTGGCAAAGTCAAAATTTAAAGGCCAAGCGAGAGAGATTCTAAAAAACACAGCTGAATTGCATAAAGCACAAAACTATAACACATTCAAAGAAAATGCGATAACACAATTTAAAAAAGAAAGATCGTTTGCTGACGCTCAGGCGCAATTCATAAACGCAAAACAAACACCCAACCAAACTATTGAAGAATTTACTAAACAATTCAACATTGAGGCACAAAAGTACCTTGTCTCGTCAGGACATGAACAAAAGAATGGAGCTAAAGAATTATTAGAAACGATTAAATTAACTAAATATCTTGAAGCACTAAGACCGGACATCTCCTTTGAATTAAAAAAATACCCACCCACAAAGTTTGATGAAACAGTAAAAAAAGCTAAAAATATCGAAAGTGCTTTGAACAGTAAATGTGCAGGAGAAGTAAACAATTTAACTGAAAATAGCGAAAATAAATTATTCGAGGCACTTCTTAGCATGTCGCAAGAACAAAAATCGGAAATACACCAATTAAAAGAACAAATAAAAGATTTAAAAATTCAAAAAAATGAAAGCGAACATAACAACGCTGAAGTAAATCAGATAACACATAATTTTTGTCATATCTGTAATAAATCCAACCATCAGACACAAAATTGTTATTTCAATCAAAAAAGTGCGAATTTTTTTCAACCAAGGGGAGCGCAAAACAATGTTCGGCCACGATTTCAAAAAAATTATTATCAAAATAATAATTATAGAGGCTTTCAACGATTTCCACAAAATTATGCACAACATTTTCAATCGCCACAAACATTGGATTTTGCAAGACCTTATTACAATCAAACTAGATTTAATGATATGCAAATTCAAATGCCAAATTGGCAAAATTTGACCCAATCACAAATAGGAACTAATCAAATGTATCCTGGAAATTACAATATGCAAAATATGATTCCAATGCAAAACTTTGATCCAACACAAGGAAACAATACACAAATTGCATATACAGGGCAGCATCAGGGTTTCGCAAATATGCAAAATAGCCAAAATCCTTTGCCGCAAAATAATGAGGGAAATAGGGAACATCAGCCCACAATTACTTTTCCTAACGAAAACAGAGACAGGCGAGGCAGACACAATAATAATAATAGGAACAGAGGGCAAAGTCATTTAAACCGGTAAGCGGGCCTACAAAATTGAGAGAAATACAAGCCCGTAGGTCCCGTAACATTGAGAAAAAACAGGGTTATAATATAAAAAATAAATCAAACAAGGAATTAAAAATATTGAAAAAAAAAACAAACTAAAAAGACAATGATAAAAAAAAATGAGAAAGAAAAAAAAGATATAACACAAAAATTGATCGCAAGTTGTAACTCGGAAAAAAACAATGAATTACCAATATGGGACTTAAAAATAAAGAAAGATTTAATTATACCCAGCCTTATTGACAGTGGGGCGAGTATAAGTTTAATATCTCCAGGGGTCTTTGAAAAAATAAAAGGGACGGATATAAAGATTAAATATTTAGCCAACGCTATAAAAATTACAACTTTATCAAACAAATCCATTCCTTTTAAACACTGTGTAAAATTTAAGTTTAGATTTAACAACACTTTCTTAAATGGCACATTTTATGTAACTAAAGATGAATTTGACCGTAATTACAAAATTATTTTAGGATATGATTTCTTAAAAAGTAATAAAATAATTATGGATTTTGAAAATAATACTTTTAAACTCAATAATTCAATTATACAATTAAACCCCAATGAAAATCAAATTACGGAGGTGAATAAAATTAAGCCCGTACAACAAAATGATGACTTTCAAACAATACCAAAACAAATCAAATCCTATCAACGCAATAACATTCCGAAAATTAATACACGAGTATTTGTAAAGAAAAGCATTACTTTGAGACCTAGAGAATCGAAATTAGTAAATTTAATTTTTGATGTTAAATTAAGAAATAAGCAACAATTTTTTTTCCAACCTAAATATAACAACAGGAAATTAGTAATTCAAAATTCAGTTCACGAAAATAAGGAAACAGAAAATAATTTATTCACAATATTAGTACAAAATAAATCTAAACAATACTTGAGACTTCACAAAGATCAGGAAATGGGAAAAATTACCACTGATTTTTTTATAAAAGAACAAAGTAAATCAAAAACTGATAATATTTACGAAGTAAATAACTTAAATATCACACAAATTAGAGAATTACGAAAAAAAGAACTTTCAGAGAAGGATTTTAAAATAGATCACTTAACACCGAAGGTACAAAAAGAAGTATTGAAAATTTTAATGAGACATGCTACTGCTTTCAGCAAATCATACAAAACTCTAGGAGAAACGGACGTAATAAAACCGAATTTTAAATTAATGCATGACTTTCCTATACAAACGAAACCATTCAAATTAGCGCATGATGTAAAAAAATTCGCGGAGAAAGAAATTCAAGATTTATTTGATGCAGGTATCATAGAGCCTACGAACTCAAGTTATGCTTTCCCAGTAATTTTCGTAAAAAAAAATTCTACGTCAAAAACCAATGATCAAAACTTAATAAAACTTAGAATGGCTATAGATTTTAGAGCTCTTAACGATATATTAGAAAGCGATCCGTATCCAGTCCCTAACACAAAAAATATTTTACAAAGCATCGCTGGAAAAAAAATATTTACAGTTCTAGATTTACATTCTGCATTTTTTCAAATCAAATTAAAAGAGCAGGACAAGCATAAACTAGCATTTATCACGGAGGATAACCATTTTCAAATAACACGAATGCCATTCGGAACTAAAATCTCGACAAATATATTTGCTCGTCTAATCGATATAGTTTTAGGTGATTTAAAAAAGAAATACAACATTCAATACTTTATTGATGACATTTTACTTGCCGCTGATAATATACAACAAATGCACACATTACTAGAAGAAGTACTAACACAATTAGAAAAATTTAATCTCACAATTGAACCAGCTAAAATAAAACTATACATGCAAGAAATAGACTTTCTGGGATACAAAATTAGTGAAAAAGGATATGCACCCTCAGAAAAAAATATAAAAAAAATAACAAGCTTTGCAGTCCCTACATCTCAGAAAACAGTGCGAGCATTCATTGGATTATGCACGTATTTTAAATCAACTATAAACAATTATGCAGAAATTATAGCGCCACTGACAGATCTCACTAAAGCGAATACAAAATTCAAATGGAATGACAAAGCACAGGAATCATTTGAAAAAATACAAAAAATTATCATGGAACAACCTACCATACATCCCCCAGATTTTAATAAAGATTTCTATATAATTACAGACGGATCAAAAATTGCAACATCAGGTATACTCGCGCAAAAACAAGGAGATAAAATGATACCAATTGAATTTACGGGAAGAAAATTAAAAGAATCGGAAAAGAGATATCCAAGCATGCAGATAGAGCTTTTGGCAATATACGAAACTATAACTTATTTTAGAAACATTTTATTAGGAAGAAAATTTTTTCTCCTAACTGATTCAAAAGCATTAACATACCACTTACACTTGGAAAAACAGCCGGAAATTGTAGCACGATGGTTAACTTAAGCTACAGGATTATGATTTTGAAGTATCTCACATTGAAGGTATTCATAACCCAGCAGATTTCTGTAGTAGAGAAACAAATGCCTTAACAATAGCGGACGATTTAAACAAACACCTTTTTGCGGTAAATAAAAATTTGAATGCAGACAATATAAAAAAGAACAATTAAAAGACCCAAAATTAAACGAAATTATTCAAGCTTTACAACAACAAAAAAAAGCAAAAAAATATGAAAAATACAATTTAAATAAAGAAGGAATATTAATTCTAAGAAAATCACAAAATTCAAATAATGATGATTTATATATTGCGCCACAGAATTTAAAAGAAGATATCATAAAAAGCGCACATGTCCCACACTTCGCTTTTCTAAAAACCTATGGCATAATAAAAGAAAGATTTTTTTGGTATAGAATGTATCAAGAGATAAAACAATTCTGTGCGAAATGTATAACATGCAATACATTTAAACAGCATAAAACGATAAAAATTCCACTGAAAACAATGGATAAAAATTATATACCTGGTCATAAATTAACTATTGACGTAGTAGGAAGTTTGGTTACATCTCTAAATAGGAATAAATTTGTTTTAACTATTGTTGATACAGCATCACGCTTCCTACAAGCATTTCCACTTAGATCGACGGATACTAAGGTTATAATCAACGCATTAAATGGTTATTTCAGTACTTTTGGATTAGCGAAATATATCTCTACAGACAACGGAGCTTATTTTAAATCGAAGGATTTCAAAGATTATATGAAAAATTTAAATATTGAACTAATACCTTCGTCGGTGTACCACCCGGAGTCGCAATCTGTACTTGAACGAATACATCGGGATTTAAAAGCTTCCATAGCCTCTATGTGTAATAAAACTTACGAATGGGATATAAAACTTCCATATTTCGTACTTATGCATAATTCAACTGTACATAGAATAACAAAATTTTCTCCAAGCATGTTATTTTTCGGTAGAGAGATAAAAACGCCATTCACGAATTTTGAAGCGCATAACATGGATTCTTACAGTACATATGTACAGAATAAGCTCAAACATATGCACGATATAAGATATGAAGTTACGAAGAATCAAGAAAAGGCGGATTTGGAACTGAATAAGAATTCGAAATTAAAACACAAAGAATTAAAATTGGGTGACGAGGTCTACATGAAAATGCTGAGAAAACCTAAGGCATTACATCAGAAATTTTCAGGCCCATATTATATTGAGAGAATTTTCAGAAATGATAACTACCTCATAAAGAACAAATATAGGCCAGACCTGAGACCTATTAGAATTCATATTTCTAAATTATTTGCGCCCAATATGGCAAACAGAACAGAAAACAAATAATCATTCCTTATAAAATATAAGTGTAAAAAAAAAAAAAAAATAATAATAATAATAATAAAACAAAATAATAAATAAATAAATAAAATTCCGAAAAAAAAAAAAAAAAAAAAAAAATTTAGACTTCAAGAATTTGTTAAAATTGTTTTAAGCGTCTACTGAAACCGTCAAAATCTTTTAAATATACAGTATTTAACATATCAGCCAAACTTAAAAATTCTTACAATTAAACATGGAAAATTCTAAAAATGTTCGAATCTTACAAATTACATACAAAATTAACGTTATAAAAAAAAAAAAAAAAAAAAAAAAAAAAACGGAGCTATATTATGGTCTTATACGGAGTATATTTCGTACTTCCCGGGATGTGAGAACTTATTGCTGGTCGATAACTCGCATGGTATGGAAAATATTTTTTAGGAGACTATACATAGACAAAATATATATAACAGAGACAAATAATCATCAAAAATAGGCATTACATGAATAGTTGTAATATATTTCCTAATATAAAAATAAACTAGATTCAAACAAAATATATATACATATATATAAAAATTATATTTACGAATTTTTTATAACACGGTATGTTATACAAAAAGGAAAATGAAGATAGAAAGGTTTCAGAAGAATAATACAATAGGATCGTGAAATAATGTATGATAACAATAAAAACGGGAATGAAAATGAAGTCATAAACAGTAGCATGAACAGTAGTGAATTCTAGTGAAAATGCGTCTCAGAAGGAATTTCGAGCGAATAATATAGGTATCGCGGAGGTGAATATGTTTATATACATATTATATTTGGCAGTTTTCAAAGGCCAACACATTGCAATGATAATTTTCTCACATTTAATGTATTTGTGTATGTTATTTCAATTTTTGTATTACTATGTCCATTTGTCATTACATGTATATATTTATAATAATGGTATTGTATTCTTGCACATCTTTTAATTCTAAGTGATTATATTATAAATCTGTATATATATTATAGCTTATTTTTGGATAGAATAATTTTTTTTTTCTTAAAGTAAGAGGGGATAAGCTTGTCGTAAAGAAATGTCACGACATCGCTTAGAATAAAATAAAATAAAAGAAAAGAAAAGAAAAGAAAAAACAAAGAGAGAGAAAGAATAATAATAAAAATAAATAAATAAATAAATAAATAAATAAATAAATAAATAAATAATCTAGAAAGAGATAGAAAATGAAATAATATTAATGTATATAAAAGTATTAAAATAAATTTTTATTTTAGCTTTCGTAAACAAAAAATGATAACAATAATATGTGTTGTTTGTTTGGAAGTTTTATTATACTATAGGCTCCCTTTTAGTCAAAGCCTGGGAATAGCAAAATCACATGAGCGAGGGGACTTTCTCACCATTAGTTATAAAAGGAACAAATGTTTACGAGAAGCAATAAAACCTAGAGTCGCCATTTGTGACGTTAACGTACACAAGCAACAATGAAAGATTTACAATCAAATTTATTACTCTCGTGTGTGGTCTACTTGGGGTGGCTGATTCAGAATCGTAGCTCCGGCAATAAATAATGGAGGAATAATGTCTAAAAATCCAACCCCGTTTCTTTTACCTGACCAATGGACAGTGAAATATATTCAAAGCCAATTGGAGTCCGAATATAATACCCAATGGGGTCAAAAGGGGCGTACAGGATCCGGAAGGAAAACGCCACACGAGGAAATCCAGTTTTAGAATTGAAAGTGTGAAGTAAGAAAAAGATTTTTTCTCTTCTCTCTGCTGTGAGTTTCCCGCTAAGATGAGAGGGAAAAAGAAGAAATTATGAAATAAGGCAACTTCGAAAATCGGGAGACGTGATCTTAGGCCTCCCGGATGAAGCGATGAGAAGCGAAGCTATACTCCGCACACAGAGAACTAATCATCGACTGATTTCTAAAACAAAAAGGAATACCTGAGTTTTGCCGAGCGGACTATTTATTCATCGGATGATTGGAAAGTGCGTGAAAGTTGAAAAGTGCTAACTATAGTGCGTGCATTGCCGAGCGGATACAAAAGGGAATACCTGAGTTTTGCCGAGCGGACTATTTATTCATCTGATGATTGGAGCGATGAGAAGCGAAGCTATACTCCGCACACAGAGAACTAATCATCGACTGATTTCTAAAACAAAAAGGAATACCTGAGTTTTGCCGAGCGGACTATTTATTCATCGGATGATTGGAAAGTGCGTGAAATTTGAAAAGTGCTAACTATAGTGCGTGAAATTAGAAAAGTTGCTACTATTCGCGTTAATTAAAAACAAAATGACTTGGAACTTGGCATTCGGATTTAATTGTGTTGGCGTACTGACAAACTGTATGGACAGCTATAAGACAACGTCGACCAATACCAGGAACATACTTGTAAGGTGAGAAAATTTCATTGTTCATGTGTCCGGCCAATTTATTTTACTGATATAATGTTGTGTTAAAATTTTGGTTTTTAAAATTTGATTATTTAAAATTTGATTATTTTAAAATTTTAAAATTATTATTATTTTTGGGGCTCAAAATTATCAGAATTTAATGCTCAAACTTAATTAATAGTAAAATGAATAAATAAATAAATTAATAATACCAGTAAAATAATACGAATAATAAGAATGAAGGATTCGATTTTATAAAATATGAAAATTTGGGGCTTCGCCTATAAGTTGTGTCGTGAACTAAAGTGTTATGTGCTGCGAGGATAGCAGAATAATAGGAAATGAATAAACAAACAAACAACAACAAAAAAAAAAGAAATGAAATAAAATATTTTGGATATTTCACTATAACCATATTTCAGTAGTTATTGCCTTGCATATTATATTTTATAGTGTTTGCATGATGCCAATTTATGTGTTTTAATAAAATTTTGTATATATGTACCTATTCTTGTCTTTATTCCAGTTTTCTCCCTTTATGTATTTTAAGGTAATTTCTAGATGCAGATTAGGGAATGTTAACATTATATTTGCAGATTAATATCTCAAGTTTTTTTATTGACTCATCAATCCCAATTTTCACAAATTCATACGTTAAATAAGGCGATCCTAATGTTATTGCAAAATGTTAATTTTAAGTATGATATTAAGGAATTAATTTCACTAATTAATAATATCCGATCTTCGTTCACAACGCCGAAGGGATATTATTTTCATTTGTCTTCGTACTAACCACGTCACGATTGCGTACCTAGTAGGAGGTGTTTATTTTCATCACCACAGCCACGTGATCGAATTCGCCTTGAACTCAATAGGTAATTTATTGATCAAAAAATAGAAAACACATTTCAGTTCCAAATTGTGTTCATAGTCAGTCCTTCCGATTTTATAGCTTTCCGTTAAAAAATGTGTAAATGTATCGAAACGTTTTGTACTTGCTGAGCAGACCTAGTTGAGAAAAACGAAATTAAATTCAGAAAAAACCCCATCTCTTAATACATGCTTAGCATTATTTTCCATTGTTTTTTTTTTTTTCAAGAAATATCAATCATTAAAACTTCTGGTGATTGCTAATAATTATTGTTCGAATTCTAGGAAAAGGCGCAGAATTTCATTCGAATTTCTACAAATTTTTCAAGCCAACAAATTGGAGCGCATATAAAATTTACATAAACTCAATTATTTTACTAACATTTAAAAGACATTTTGTTAAATTCGCACATTGGAGTTTCATTAAAGCATAGAAAAGCAGCTAACTGTTCCTTTGCTGTTTCGAACTTCTAAATACGGAGTTAAATTCTTACGTATCTCTGAAAATATTTCTCCTGTTATTGAAAAAGAATTAAGTAAGAAATATAAACTTCATCTTCATTATAAGAAATGAAATTCATAAACAAGAAATTTTCATCTTACTCAAACCCCCCTCATTATTTCTTAAGTTTATTTTCTCTTGATTTCCGAATCATTATAACTTCTAGGAGGTTGCTAATAATTATTGTTAAGAATTCTAGGACTAGATGCAGAATTTCATTTGAATTTCAATAAATTTAGGTTACAAATTACTGTGTTCTGACATCAAATGCTCGCTCGAATTATCATCAACGTTAGGCAAGATCGCTCTCTTTTTTCTCGTTACCGGATTCTAATGATCCGATACAAATAAGAAACAAATAAAAAAGTATTGAAAAAAAACGCAAATGAACCTACACGATCGCTTTCTCAGTGCCTTATTTGTCTAATTAAGGCGATGGTTTGTGGAGGGGCCAAAGAACTGTGCGAAGAAATTAGTTCACCCGTCGGTATTTGCATACGTGTTGAGGCGTTATCCACCTCCGGGAAACAGCGCTTCCTGCATGTATATATCGTTTGAAGGCGAGGCTCTGCGGGGGTAATTTAATTGTGGGCGGAAGTTCCTTCTTTCACTATTAGGAGAATTTATGTGTGCCTTAATTGGGCTATGGTGATTTCTTTTAGAATCGCGGGGGGCTTATCTACATTAGTGAATTATGCAGAATAATTTTGATTATTATTTGGCAGAAGCACAAAAACAGACCCACTTAAGGCTGTTCCTAGCCGCTCATCTCAACAAACGCAAAACATTTTGACATACAGGGTGTTTATAAAGTCCCGGACCCTTTTTGATGTTTAATAACTCATAAAATAATAAAGATAGACTAAAATTAATAACATAAATGGTTAGATAGACTCAAAAAGTTTCATGACCCTTGTCAATGAACTTCCACGTTTGCCTCCTTCGTCGCACGGAGAATATCAAGTCGATTGTCAATTTCACGCCAGGTAGCGACAAGCATGTCAGCATCCACAGAGACTAATTTCTTTTCCACCGCAAGATGATAACCCAGATATAAGATCCTCCATCCAAAAGCAGCATCTTGCGGCGGAAAAAGAATTTAGCTTCTATCGATGCAATAGCTTCTATGAATGCCGACATGCTTGCCGCTACCTGGCGTGAAATTGACTATCGATTTGATATTCTCCATGCGACGAAGGGGGCACACGTGAAAGTTCATTGACAAGGGACATGAAACTTTTTGAGTCTATCTAACCATTTATGTTATTAATTTTAATCTACCTTTATTATTTTATGAGTTATTAAACATCAAAGTGGGTCCGGGACTTTATAAACACCCTGTATTTACAAATGCGTTTTTAGCGGAAAGATGTAAAGCTGAGAAGCCTGACTATGCAAGCAATTTGGAATCGAACTATGATTTGGGATTTTTTTTAATCAATAAATTGCCTATTGAGTTATAAGCTATTTTGATCATATGATAAACAATTTTTCACCCCTGTTAAGGCTGTTTTCAACCGCTATGCTCAACAAGCAAAAAATGTTTTAACACATTTACAAATGCATTTTTTAGTAGAAAATATAAAATTGAAAAGCTTGACTGTGCAATCAAATTGGAATCTAACTATTTGGGATTTTTTGATCAATAAATTGCCTGTTGAGTTATAAGCTATTTTGATCACGTGATAAACAAAATTTCCACCCTCTTTAAGGTTGTCCTCAGCTGCTTTACTCAACAAGCTCAAAATGTTTTGACACATTTACAAAGGCATTTTTAGTTGAAAATATGAAATTGAAAAGCTCGACTATGCAAGCAATTTGGAATCAAACTATGATTTGGGATTTTTTGATCAATAAATTACCCATTGAGTTATAAGCAATTTTGATCACATCATAAACAAATTTTTACCCCTATTTAAGGCTGTTTTCAACCGCTCTGTTCAACAAGCGCAAAAGTTTTGACACATTTACAAACGCAATTTTAACGGAAAGATATAAAATTGGAAAGCCTGACAATGGAAGCGATCTGGATTAAAAACTTTGGGCTTTTTAGTCTTTGCTTTCGTTTTTACTGTAGTTAAAGATTCTCAAATTTTTTAAGGAGCCAGTGGCTCTTAAATCGAAATAATCCAGTCGCCACATTGTGAAAGATATGCCACAATCAATAGCGTTTACATGGCAAAAAATTCAGATATATCTAAGAATCGCAGAAAAAAACGCTCACTTTCTCAAAGGATCGGAAAAACAACGCGAATTTCGTCAAACGATTGCATGAGTCTAGCGATTTTTATCAAAGGATTGCAAAAACACCTCGCATACATCATCAAAGAATCGCGAAAGAAGCATGACTTTCATCAAAGTTTCGCTAAACAAATGCGATTTTTGAAAAGGATCTCTATAAAACCATGAATGTCGCTAAAGAATCGCGGGAAAAACGTGATTTTGGTCAGAAAAGTTCGAAAAGACACGCGATTTTCATTAAAGTATCGCGAAAAACGTTCGATTTTTATCAAATGATCGCGAAAAGAAAATGTAAAATTTGTCAAAGAATGGCGACTTTGACGCAAAAAAATTGTCGCTAAATCAAAAAATTTAGTCGCCAGGTTGCAACTGGCGATTTTGAACCTGCACCTATAGTATTTACTGAAATTGGGTTTCGATCAATATTTAGTTAAAATCTTAACGACTGTTAGTTATTTAATTCCTTTTTCAAATGAAAAATATGTAAATCGAATGATTTTTTTATTTTTTTATTTAAAGGATTGATTGCTTAACTTTTACTTTCTTTAACGCAGCTGTTCTTTTGTAGAGAAAACTACACGAAAGAAACATATTATGCTAATTATATAAATTATTAATCATTGAAATAAAGACTATTTTTAGGGCGAATTATATAAGTATTACAAATTTTTTTTACGAAGGCTCTCATTTATAGGTTTGAAACAAAGTAACACAGGAAAAGTTACAAACTATAACAAACTCTCACGCGACTTTGGATAATCACCTGCATTTTTTCTTTTAACTCTATTAACTGCAAGATTGGAACAAATTTGATTGCTTCCTTTTCTGTATAATTAGTTAAAAAAATATGACATGCATCCTTGTTACTATACAATTTCATCTTTGATATGTAATATCATTTTCTGAAATATGACGATCGTTTGTTCCATCTCAACATTTTTTTTTTCTTATCTGCATTTATAATTATTAACCTTTAACGAGGAATTAAACTTGGATCCATGCATACTTTTATCTGAATTAATGACAAAGATCACACGAGAAACGAGTTACAAGTTATAAGCGTAAAAAAAATTCTCAGCAACTCCCTTATGCAAATTATATGTAAAATCACCTGCACCTATAAATTTAATCAATGCGAAAACTCCCTGTAATCAACTAAATCGATGCAAGTTGATACTTCAATATATATACTTTGTAGCAGAATATAAAGTTTTTATGATTGTCGTATTACTCATTTTTTATGCGTTTTTCATGACTGCAGTTTCCTATTATGTCACCTAGAACGCTAATGAAACAGTCGTTTGATGATATTAATTCCAATTTATTTATTTTTTATTTTTTTCATCGGTTATATCGATATGAAGAAACATACTTTGATAATAACAGTAACCGCGCTTCTGAAATAGATAATTATGTAAAAAAAATAGCGATGTAAATTAATGGGTACTTCAAACGAAGGATACAAAATTCCTTTTATAGACAGCTGTTAAAAATAATGTTGTTAGCACAAACACATAAAAATAATTTCTATCAGAAATCAAGTTTTTTTTCCCCCTTTTTCATCTGTAGTCCCGTCTCCTTTCTCCTAATCTTATTTAGACTAAAAGAAAACTAGCCGTTGGGGGCCACCGTAACACTTACCCATCATAGATATGTATAATATAAAATATGAAAACAAAACATGTGTAAACTATTCATAAAGTGCATTGCAATTCCAAAACAAAATTTAAACGTGTATTTAAATACTTTTTACTATGCATAGCAATGCTGTATGAATGAGTTGCTGATGAATCTATTTCGACAAATTATACAACACGCCAAACTACTCAAGTAGTACTGAATTGCGAAAAAGAAACATCTTATAACTCAAAAAAAATAATAATCTTATTAACTAACAGTTTATTGCGTCGGATGAAGTGTCTCATTTCGAATTAAAATATATTTTTGAATTGAAATTGGAATGAAATACAGGGTCATGAAAAATCGAAGAATGTGGAAAACAGGATTACAGATATCTCAGCAATTAAGAAACCGATCGACTTCGTTCTTTATGCAAAATTTGTGTTATTTTATTGCCTTTTACGATCACTCCTTAAAATAAAAAAAAATCGAAAATTTTTATATACCTTTCATCAGAGCGAATTTTTCGAGAGTCCGAAAAATATAGTTCCGGATAATCGAGGTTACTGATATTAAATATGCTTCTTTCCATTCTTAGATACTAAGTACATACAAAATTTCAAGTCTCTATCTCAATTTTTTGGGAGATAGAGCGTTTACAGACACACAGACAGACGGACGGATTTTTTTTTTTTCTAAAATTATGTTTTTCGAAATCTCCAGTGTCTAAAATCTGTAAATCCATAATTTTTTTTTTTTCAATTTTCAAAACGATTGCATGTTTTACCCTATACTACGTATGATGGGTTAGTAAAAATATCACACTGTAAAAACTAGTCGTTGGGGGGGGGGGGGGGGGGCACCGTAATACTTACCGATCATGGTTATGCATAATATAAAATATGAAAATAAAACGCATGTAAACTATTTACAAAATGCATCCCAATTCCAAAATAAAGTTTAAACGCATATTTAAATCGTTTTAATATACATTGTAGTGATTACATACATAATTTAATATACATAGTAGTACATATTAATGAATTGCTGATGAGCCAATTTCGACAAATTATGTAAAACGCCAAACTACTCAAGCAGTATCGGATTGCGTAAAATAAACATCCTTATAACTCCAAAAATAATAATCATATTAACTACAGTTTACTGCGTTGGAATAAGCGTCTCATTTGCAAATTAAAATATATCTTTGAATTGAAATTTGAATGAAATACAGGGTCATGAAAAATCGAAGAGTGTGGAAAACAGGATTAAACATATCTCGGCAATTAATAATCCGATCGACTTCGTTTTTTATGAAAAATGTGTGTTATTTTATTGTCTTTTACGTCCATTTCTTAAAATAAAACGCTTCGAAAATTTTTATGTACCCTTCACCAGAACGAATTTTTCGAGAGTCCGAAAAAAATAGTTCCGGATAATCGAGGTTATTGAATTTAAATAGGCTTCGACCTATTCTTACATACTAAGTACATACAAAGTTTCAAGTCTCTATCTCAATTTGTTCGGGAGATGGAGCGTTTACAGACACACAGACAGACAGACGGACGGTAATTTTTTTTTTTCTAAAGATATGTTTTTCGGAATCTCCACTATTTGAAACGTGTAAATCCTTCAAAAATTTTTTGTCGATTTTCAAAACGATTGCAAAACTTACCCTATACTACCTATAATAGGCAATTAAAAAGGGTAAAAATCTAAAAAATAAATTAGTCGCTTCACTCTTAAAATGAAAGTGTTGATTTGGCTTCTCTGGAAAGAGCTATAATTTATTGGATCACGAATGAGTTGTCTTTTAAATGTTTTACTCATATTGATTTAAATTGCTTACTTAAGTTATTCATCTTGATTTAAACTGCTTAAAAATAACTCGATCACTCGAGTTGTTTCAACTCTTTACGAGTACCTGACTTTTAAATTGTGAGATGAATGGATTTCAGCTCAACTCGAGTTATTTTGTGGCTGAAATTTCAAGAGAGTTTTACATTTAAAAAAAAATATGTAAATCAGTCACTTTTACATAATTTTATGTGTAATTTTACAATATTACACTCTTTTAAAAATCTACCAGTATTTATGTGTGCTTATCTACTTAATGGAAGTGTGTTACGTGTTATCCCATCAAAAATTCGAACAAGTAAATTTGCTCGAATAAGCGTGTTTTTGTAAATTTGCACATTATGCATATTACACAAAAAATGAGTAAAAAAATATTATACAGAAATGTGTGCAAGATTATCATACAGATATCTGTACAACAGAATATTATACGGAAATGTGAATAAGATTATTGCACATCTTGATTTATAAGTGATTTCTAGCTCGGAATGGCATCTTTTTTCCCTTTCCTGCGTTGGTGCTTGCAGTAATTATGCTTAAAATACGAGCTTTTATAGCATTTTCTGAAAATTGTTCTACTTTTACCGAAAAATAGAAAAACATTTCGATTACATAGTTTCTTAATAAGAGCGTTAGAACGTTTGTGGAACAATGATTTAATTAGTTTTTTAAATTTGTTTCAGCCCAAAGAAACTTGTGATGGATAATAATAGTAATACCAACAATAAATATATAGCAATAATAATAATAATAAAACGGAACATGGCGCGATACAATCTATTAAAGATCAGGTTAATCGTGGCTAACTTGTTGTCTTGACCACGGTCCCTGAAGTTGCTAAACAGCATATGTACCATTTAGATAACACCAGACCATCAGTGTTTCAGATGCCATCATTCCCAATCAATCTTGGTACTCATTTTAACGACACCGAAGGGATGAAAGGTTGAGCGAACCTTGCCTAGCCGGGAGTCGAACCTGGGAGCCTAGCCTGGTTCTGTAGCGACTACAAAGCTACTGTAGAAACAATAATGAAAACAAACCTTTTCGTTTCTTTTCCAGATTTACAGCTAATGTGAATGAATATATATTTTATATATATATATATATATTTTTTTTCACAACACGTGTACATTTTCAACACAACAGACTTTACATACATTTTATATGTTTTAAAGCTATCTGGAGGGATTTTAACTTCTAATTCCCTCCATCGCTGCGGCAAAGTCATCGTTGAGAAATACACATTGAAAAGTGCATTATTAAGGCCCCTGTCCTCGCTCGAGGAAACGCTCGCGAGCTAATGCTATTCCTATGGGGAAGCATTTTTCCAATAACTCTTTCGCATTTTGATATTTTTGAATAATTTTTTTATCATTGGATAGCTGAGGAGCATGCAGAAAGCGCACCTTTTTTACTTTTTCGATTTTGGTTGCGGATATTTTTTCAAAAAGCACTTTCAGTTTCGAAACCGGTTTTGAAAGTGAAACTAACTTTGTAAAAAATATCTGCAATCAAAATCGAAAAAGTAAAAAAGGTGCGCTTTTGGCATGCACCTCAGCTATCCAATGCAAAAAAATTATACAAAAATGTGAAAATGCGAAAGAGTTATTAGAAAAATGCTTCCCCATAGGAATAGCATTAGCTTGCGAGCGTTTCCTCGAGCGAGGACAGGGGCCTTAACTGCTATTCTTCAGCATGCTTTTTTATTATTCCTTTTATATATCTTCTAGCAACCTCTTCAGTGACATATAAAAGGTCTTTTATTGTGTTACATTAAATAATGCATCATGGCCGTTTAGCAGTGTAAAATAGATCAATTTTTTCTCCTGTCTATCTACTGCCATTCGCTTTTTACAGTCCATCTAATTCACATCCCCTTCCTGCTTTAGCTTTCACATCCTTATTTATCCACATCTTCCCCTCACCTCCCCACCCCCTCTTGTCTGATAGCTTAATCCCAAAAAAGAAAACTAACGTTTAACGTTTGCATATTACACAGTCATATTGCCTTTTTATATCCGGCATCATTACTGTTCTTTTTTTCAGCGCTTTTATGATGCTTCGAAAGGTGGAGTGAGGCATGGGGCAAGCATTTTGTAGTGGTGGGGAGATGAGGGTGGAACAAAAGAATGCTTTGTTCATACTAAAAAATGCCCTCGCAATGAGTCCTCCTAACATATTCCGAGTCACGTTTCTAGAAATGCCAGGTGTACCTTTATTTATCTAGTTGAGTGTCGTGCTTTTAAGGTATGTCTCTAGACAAAGACTGAGTCAGTCAGTCAATAATTTGCAGTTGCAGTTTATTCTTGCAGTAACTTGCATTCACACAAACAGAATCAAATAAACTATAGATGCATCACCGCTTTACTATTCTGCAGCCTTATCCAAGTAAAACATTTTTTTTAAACTGGCAATTCTATTGAATGAAAAATTTAATTAAGGAATCTAATAATAACCGTGTAGGTTGATAAGACATTTCGTTATGTACACTTTCCGGTTTTAACATATGTATTTCGAATCAGACTCCAGAATAATTAAAAGATATTGTCGTATATCAATAAATATATTTTTTAGGGAAACGATCGTTGTAGCAACTGAGAGTTACGAAATTGGCGCATGCGCATTTGAGCTCTGGTTTGTCGTTTGCTCGAAAATTGAGATCGAATCTAAACAGCACTACAGTTTATAATCGGATAAATTTCCTTCGTTGGCAAGCGGTTCTGTATCATGGTCAAAAGCATCCGGGATTTCGAGATTTTTGTATGTGAGTTCGAATACCGCTCGCATTTATTTTTTGGAAGGAAAATTTATTTCTTTATTTAAAATAGTAGATAAAGCATTGAAATAACTAGAAATAATTTTAAGTAACAACAACAACAAAAAAAATTCTGGTCTACAGACATTAGTATTTGTATTTATTATTATTACTTTTCTTGTTTATTTTCTTTTCTTTTTTCTTTTTTTTCTTTTAACCTTCATTACATATTTGAAATGCAAAATTTCGTATTAAAAAAATACTTATGCGCGACAAAATGTACATTTAATCCCTTGGGGATGAGCGATACGTATACGTGCCGCAAAAAGGCTTAAGGATGTTCTCAACTGCTCCGTTCAACAAGCGCAAAACGTTTTGACGCATTTACAAATTCATTTTTTAACAGAAAGATAGAAAATTGGAATGCCTGACTATGGAAGCGGTTTCGAATCGAACTGAATTTCCCATTTTATGATTATTAAATTACCTATCCAGTACTAAGCTATTTCGATTATGTGATCACCCGTTTTTCTCCTGCTTTTAGACCGGTTTTTCTGCTTTCGTCGGGAAATGTGCTCAAAAACATCAACTTTGAAGGCTTGTTATGAAAGATCTATTGTGTTTAAAAAAAAAAAAACAAAAAATTGAGTGCAATTAGACAGTTTCTGAATAACAACACCTGCTATTTTCATGTATTTCCGAACAAAAGTAAATTAAAGCATGTGTCACAAAGATGCCCTTTTTGATTTAAGAACACCCTTAAGAATGCTTTTTTTTTATCCCCGCCAGTAAAATTCTACTGTAAAATGTGCCTTATGTAATCGGAGCGTTTTCTCGATTTAATAAGTCATAAATTTCTGTTTTAAAACCGGTGACAAAACATTAAAAATTTCGTAAGAGGTTCCCCTCGCGAAGGGGATAAGGTATATTTTTTGTAAATTTTAACTATCATACATATTTTTATTTAATTGCGGTTCAAAAATGATTGATGAAAATTTTCGTTTAAAAAAAAAAAAGACACACTGTAAAAAAAAAAGTGTCGATCTACTAAAAAAAACTTTAGTGATCCTTGTAATTACTAAAAAATTTTTAGTAATCTTAGTCGGTTACAAGAAAATCTGTAAGAATTACTAGAAAAAGGTTAGCAACGAATAGTTAATAATTTTATATTTTTAATAGCTATTATTAAAACGCACTTGGTGTGGCCCTGATAGCACAGTGGTTATAGTAACGGGCTCCAGGCTCAAAGGTCCCGGGTTCAATACTGGCCACTGCCGTGTAAGTACTCGTTAATAAAGGGATTATGAATATCCTGACGGAGCAGTAGCAATGTTTCCTGCTGCCATCTATTGCGGTTTTGCCGGAAATCTACCGCTCCAGAAGTCTGGAAGCAGCTCGAAGGAAACTCCTGCCCTTCGATCCCACGTAATGGTTATTAAAAATAATTTTGGAACTATTACTAAAATTTGCTTGGTGGCTCATACTAAAAATTTTTAAGTTAGTTATACAAAAAATTCTTTTGTTCAGTTTACAAAAGAAATGCTTGTTTCGCTTGCAAAAAAAAGTTTGTAATGGTTACTAAAAAATTCTGTGGAATACAAATTTACTAAAAATTTTTTAGTAACCTCTTGAATTTTTTTTTACACTGCAGATTAGCACGCATCAATCTTTCTCGCTGTTTTGATTTTCGAGCAGACGACAAACCAGAGATCAAATACGCATGCGTCAACTTTGTAATTCTCAGTTGCTGCAACGACCTGCTCCCATATTTTTAGATCTTGGACAATATATGCATATAGGGAGCATAAGCCTCTTTTAGCTATTACTGAAAGCACAATGTTTTTTCAAAGCCCTTTTTAAGTAAAGAAAAGTTCCTAAATTATTCGACATACCCGGTAATTCAGGAATGTTACAAATATTATAGAAATTACCAAATATTAAATTACATATATAACTAAAAAGAAATCATAAATGTATAAACAAGTTTGCAGAATGCTAAAGATGAACAAAGTATGTACAATGGAGTTATAAGCGATTTTGATCACGCGATCACGCTTTTTTGTCTTTTTTGTTAATTGTTCTCTGTTTAGTCGAGAAATGCGGTCCAAAACTCCAAATTTGACGGCTTGGACTGAAAATTCTTTTGCGTTTAAGGGAAAAAAAAAACCGAATATCTTTGGATAACCCTGTAAAAACTAATGTAGAAGAAGCGCTCAAACTGTAGCTTATAATTAAGTAGCTTATTGAAATAAACTGTGTTCATTTTTATGTTGATAGCATGTATACCCGTAGAGAAATTAAGTTTTTTATAAAAACAATTCCAATTTTTACCAAGGTTTTTGCTTATAAATTGCAGAGTTCTAAAAAAAAAAAAAAAAAAAAAAAAAAAAAAATGTTCTTTTCTGAAAATATGACAAACAACATTGTACACAATACCCTGTAATCAGAATTAAAAAATAATAAAAATTGTATGAAAAATGAGCAAGTTTACTAAATAACTTTTCATCGCCCATAATATCCTACCGATTTTTACAGATCATTAGATTTCCATTATTCCTGTTAGGGCCACCTACGTTTGCAACATTTTTCAATGCAAAGAGATGAATTGCTGTGAAAATGAACGTTTTCTTTCTTTCCCTTTTTTATTTTTGGCAATATAAATAGATGCACTCACTTCACACAAAAAGTGCATACCTGAGGTGAGGCATGACTTGGAAAAAATATACTCGATAATATCTCCAATCAAGCTCGACATTTCCTTTGTGTCGGTATCTATTTGACTGACAGCAGTACTCAGGGGGGAAAAGCAGTGAGCTTTGAAAAATCGTAAAAAAGGCGGCTGTAGGAATCGCAAGAAAAAAATTCCTCATCACAGTTCAAACAGTGTGACAACTGAAGGATTCTAGCATCGCAAAGCAGTATGTGCAGTCACGATGGGTCACAAGGTCTATCTAAAAGTCATGTGTCTCCGCTATTTTCCATTTCAAATTTCCTAGGTAAAAGGTATGTCTATAAGAAAGTTTTATCTCCAAACTCCGTTTTTGTTGTTAGAACTTTATCAGCAGATGGCTTATGAAAAAATATGAGGAAATCAAAGATTATCTAAGTTTTGTCCTGAATCTTAAAAGTTTATCAGATGGGGAGAGGAAACCTAAGTATTTTACCATAGCCTAGGTCACATCTGGATAAACAACAATATTTTCTAAGTGCACATTTAATTTGGTTCACATATTTTTTGTTCCAACAAAGCAAAAATGTTTGGCCCTTTTTGTGACTAATTTTTAAATTTGAAAGCCTACTCTAATCATTCAAAAAGACCCGGATGATAATGTTAAGTCTATCAGAGCGTTATTTTCAAATATCGCGCTCAAGTTTTAATATTTTTATTTTTTATTTTTTATTTATTTATTTTTTTTTTTATTTTTTTTTTTTTAAGTAGAGAACGAACGTTCTTCAAACGAACTAGTTTTTAATTTTTCGATTTTAGTCTCAGATTTTTTTAAAAATTACTTTAACTTTTGGAACCGGATCCGAAATTTGAACTATCATAATATAAAAAACTAGTTAGATGTGCCAATCCCAAAACTTTCTTCTATCTCATACGTACTATTTAATATTTTTGAAAAATAGTTACTCATTTTAATGCTTTAATAATTTTAATTCAATACCTACCAACTTTGATTTTCATCTTAAATTTCTGCTTCAGTCATTTAATCGGGGTAAAAATGAATTCCGTCTCTGCACGAGCCGATAGATAATAGAATGATAGCCAGATATTTATTTTCAAATTCAGGGAGGACCTACTTGCCTTACCAAAAAAATATCATATACAAAAAATTTTGCTCAGTTCTAGTGCAATATTGAAAATGGCATAAAATTCGCTATTGCAGCGCCCCCTTTCGGCGTTTTTTTTTTTCAAATTCAGGGAGTACCAACTAACTAGCCACAGTCATACACTTACACAAAAATTTGGTTCAATTCGATGCATAATTTCATATACTTTTGGTCGGTATAATATTGAAAATGGCACAAATATCGCGATTGCAGCTCCCCTTCTGGTGGAATATTAAAAACTGAAGGAGGACCTACTTGCCACAGTCAAAAACATTCACATAAAGTTTGGTTCAATTCTATGCATAACTTCATGCACTTTTTGATCGTAGAATGGCGACATACGGACACACACAGAGGTACACACACACACACACACAGAGACACACGGACAGACAGACATTTTGTAAAAACATGTTTTTTGGAATCTCTGACCCCTAAAACGTGTAAATCCGTCGAAAAAATTTCGATTACAGTACTTTTTTCTATTGAAGATAGAAGATAGTAAAAAGTAATAACTAGACCGCTTGTAGGTCATCCTCAGCTATCTTATGCAAAGAGAATCATATAAAAATATTAAAACTTGCGCGAGATATTTGAAAATAACGCTCCCATAAACTTAACATTATCATCCGGGTCCTTTTGAGCGACTCTAGTGTCCTCATTACAATTGAAAAACATGTTAAAGTAATTTAGATTCGAAAAGCGTTTTCCTTTTTTTAAATAAATAAATTATTTAAGTGAATATTGTCACATCATGACAAGTTTATCCCCTTTCTCGCGTTACGACTCGGCATCAGGAATTTGAATCAAAACAATCATTTTGAAAATATTTTATGAAAGATCATCACAGTTCAAACAATGTGACAACTGAAGGATTCTACCATCGAAAAACAGTATGTGTAGTCACAATTCGCCTCAAGGTCTATCTTAAAGTCATGTGTCTGCTATTTCCCATTTCAAATTTCCCAAGTAAAATTGTAAAGTTTTATCTCCAAACTCCGTTTTTGTTCTTAGAACTTTATCAGCAGATGGTTTATATATATATATATATATATATATATATATATAAAAAGAGAAAATCAAAGGTTATCTATGGGGAGAGGAAAAGCTAAGGTAGAAAGCATTTTACTGTAGCCTGGGTCACATCTGATGGGCAAATACCAATATTTTCCAAGTGCACATTTATTTGGTTCACATATTCCTTGCCCCAACAAAGCAAAAATTGGTTGACCCTTTTTGTGACTAATTTTTAAATTTGAAAGCCTACATTAATCATTCAAAAAGACCCGGATGATAATGTTAAGTCTATTAGGGCGTTATTTTCAAATAATATCTTGCTCAAGTTTTAATATTTTTATCTTTTTTTTTTTTTTTTTTTTTTTTTTTTTTTTTTTTATAGGATAGCTGAGAACGATCTGCAACCCGGCTAGTTTTAGCTTTTTCGATTTTGGTTTCAGATTTTTTTTTTTTTTTTTTTTTTTTTTTTTTTTTTTTTTTTTTTTAATTACTTTAACTTTTGGAACCGGTTCTGAAATTGAAACTATCATAATATATTAAAGAAAAATACAACCAAAATCGAAAAAGTAAACACTAGCCCGGTTGTAGGTCATCCTCAGCTACCTTACGCATAAAAATGCAACGCTAAAAATATTAAAATTTGAGCGAGATATTTGAAAATAACTCCCATATACACATAATACTATCATCCGGGTCTTTTTAAATGACTAATATGGGACATTAAGGGCACATTCTAGTCATTCAAAAAGACCCGGATGATAATGTTAAGTCTTCAGGGGCATTATTTTCAAATACCTCGCTCAAATTTTAATATTTTTACATGTAGCCCAATCATTTTAGCAAAAATAGGGGAAAAATTAGAACAAAGCTGAATTTTTGCATAGGTGCTTGTTAGGTTATGTAGTTAAACATACTAAAAGTCCCCATCGATCCGATGTGAGCTTTCGCCACCAGGGGGTGCTAAAGAGCTTGGAAATCAGTCTTTTGTGAATATCTCATGAACAATGGCATTTAGGGAAAAAAAGTGAATTACAAAGTTGTAGATAATTTAATTCTCTACAAAAAGTGTCATTAATATTTGTTTGTCACATTAACCCTTCCCTGTCAAAAATATAAAAACGTGACCATATTTGAAAGTAAAATTATAAAAATTCAAAAAATCTGCTGCTACTTAAAAAAAAAAAAAAATTAAACAGATCTATAATTCTCACCTTTGAATGGGGAAAGTGAATATATAATTTACATTTATGCTTATTTCCACACCACCCTTGAGGTAAAACACTTAGTGCGGTTTTTTTTTTTTTTTTTTGTGGTTTTTTCCGTAGGCATATTCCACTTATAGTGACTGGCTTAATCCAATTTAAGTCGTTTAACTGCTTCAGAAGTTCTTTGAACAGCTTCAATTTCTACACTCGATTCAGATTCGTATTTATCTGTATTTATTTCTTTCGTTGCTGTACTGCTTTCAGTATTTTTTGTTTGCCTTTCGATATCATCACTGAATACAGAAGTAGCGCTTCCCTCCTCCATTGCAGTGGGCAGGATACTGTCAATATTTTCCTCGTCTTCAAATTCAATTTTACTTGCATTATGAAATGAAACTCCACAGCAATTTATGAAATATCAGAACATTTCAATCCAATTTTTCGGCATCCACATGCTTTTCCACATCCTTTGGAGCAAGTATAAAAAATAGATTCAATAATATATTTTGGTGCGGGCGGTAAGGTAGCAAGAATTGGAAAAAAAAATAGGTGCATTTTGCCAGCCCCAGTTCTCAGGAAGTAGTTTATTGCTCAATCAATATTGTACTTGATGATAAATATGTAAACTGTATAATGTAGCTGCATCTTCGGCAGGCGGCAACGATAAAAGGCTTTTTTTTTTTTTTTTTTTTTTTTTTTTTTTTACCAACAGCATCTCTTTTCTTGAAACATACGTAACGGTACTTGTTCAGAGAAATTTCTGCTTTACTACCGTATAAAGCAAGAAAAATATTTTTTCCAGCCTCGTAAACTTTAAATTAAGATACTTGATCACTTTTAAAAATGCTGGCAGCTTGTATGTTATGATCTTTTTTCTTCTTCAAAAATTTTGCTAACGACATTTTACCTTTCCCAAACATTGCTGATGTCGAGTCACAACCTGAAAAAGCGTGAAGGAACAATATATGATCTTTCAGAACAGTATCATTGTTAAAACTGTGCGATGAATACAGGGTGGTAACAATTCGTCCTCTTCCAGATTTAATAAAAAATATCTCTATCTCTGGAGGTGCTAAAACTGTCAACAATACGAGCAAGTCAACATCATCGCCAACAACAGCAGTAAGCGCATCAGACTTTGCTACTTCAATAATTGTGTTAACAATTAGTGTGTCTGCATCATCTTCTGCTTGTTTCGCTTCGAAACCATTCTCCATAAATTTCTCCATAAGCATAGATATAAGACGTGTCTTATTTTAATGATTAGATTAAAAAAAATTCTTTTCCGCGATACTTTAGAGCTTTCTTTTTTTCCTTCTGTAAAAAATCTTCGTCTAATGTATCAGAAATAACAAACATTTTCCCTTAAATTCAAACAACGGACTGTCATTTCTCAATTTTTCCTTCAACGGATGATTAATTTGTGCGGATGTTGATCGTTTTTCGGCAATAGATTTATTGTATGATTTAATAGAATTCTTTCGCGAATAATTTTTCTTACTCTTTGAATGAACTGTCAATTCATTATTGTTTTTAGCCATTTCTTCAAATATTTTCCACTTATGGTCATCTCTTTCCGAACTTGCTGTCACAAGCGACTTCAGTCCCTTTTGTTTCTGTTTTTACAAAATCTTTCGAAACCCAGTCCTCATCTTATGCAAGATAAACTATTTTGTCAATCTCCATTTTTCGCTCAGAATCAGCAAATAAGAAAGAGTCATTTTAAACTGTCATAAATAATTTAAAACTTTTTACAACATGCGTTGAAAATAAAATTATTCCCATCCTAAAATCTTAAAAAGAATAAATACTTCGTTCAATAAATTAGGGTCATTTCATACTAGCGAAATGAGCACCAAATAAAAATAAAATATTGAAAAGTACTTGCAGGTGGTACATTTCGACAAATGCAAAGAGAGATAGGGTATTGGGCAATGACTATTCGTCACCTGAGAATAATAAGTTCCATCTGTGTTTTTGAAAATACTGACATATCTATATAGAAAGGCTCTATTTGTATCTATGAAGGCATTTTTGCATCAAAATGGTGTTATATATAATTTACATATAACCTTACAATTATATTATGACATTATTTTAATCCAGAAATGCCTTCATAGATACAAATAGAACATTTCTATATCGATAAGTCGATTAAAAAAAATAAACAGATAGAATTTTGTTATTCTCAGGTGACGTATTGCACAAGCGCGCGAAAACGGCATACAGACAATAGGGGAGAGATTGGGGGAGGGGATCGAAAGTTGTTTGTTATTTGTTCTGCCTCTTCGCCGCGTTATGATAGTGCTTGCGCATTTTTTTTCAATAATGTTTACTTTATCTTAATTTTTGGCAGGGAAGGATTGGTGTGGCAAAAATATGTTAATGACACTTTTTGTAGGAAATTAAATTATCTACATTTTTGTAATTGAACTTTTTTGTCTAGATGCCATTGTTCGTGAGATATTCACAGAAAACCTATTTTCAAGCTCTTTAGCGCCCCCTGGAGGCGAAAGCTCACATCATATCGATGGGGACTTTTAGTATGTTAAACTACATACCCTAACTAGCATCTATGCAAAAATCCAGCTCTGTTCTAATTTTTTCCGCTATTTGCAAAAAAAGGTGCTAAAATGACTGGACTAATGGTTTATTTTATTTTATTTTATTTTATTTTATTTATTTATTTATTTATTTATTTTTTGTAGAATCTATACATATATAAAATAGTTTATCCTGACGGACTGATAATCAACGCACAGCCCAAACTACTAAACATAGAAGCATGAAAATTGGAGGAAAATATACTTCTTGTGATGCAACCGTGAGCTAAGATGGGATTTTTGAAAATTTCCCCTATAAGGAGGGCAAACAAGGGGTCCAAAATTCTGGAACATCTGCCTACATCTCAGTAGCTGTTTAAGGTAGCAGCGTGAAATTCCAGAAAATAAATCTACTAAAAAAATAATTAAACACGGATTTCTGCGTATTTAGAGATTGCTCCCCTGAGGGGGTTAAAAGGGGTGTCTAGAAATTTAGAATATTTGGCACATCTCAGCAGTCGTTTTACGTAGAAGCATGAAACCGTAGAAAATATGTCTATTAAAATATAATTAAAGACGTGCTTCAGCTATTTTAAAATTTCCACCATGGACAGGGTTAAATTGGTGGTCAAAAATTACAAGCTTTTTCGACCCGTCATGTGGCATATCATAGGAAAGCCCTCGGACCGCTCTTTCATATTACGCATTTTTCTTCCTTCACTCCAATTAACCCCACCCCTGGGATGCAGTTTTCGAAGTTTTTTGAAATTGTAGCGTTTTATCATTACAAATCGAATTTTCCCCTCTGATATATATTAGTTAATATTTGAAATTTTCAAACAGAGAAGGTTTTATCCCGAAGAATCTTAATCTGGGGGCATTTTTCTAAATTTGGCTCGCTTCCCTCATGTGATATATCATTAGAAAGCTTTCTGACCATTATTTCAAAATATACACCTCCAGTGCCTCTGAGATATTTCGCATATCTCAGCAGCAGGTTTAGGTAGAAGCGCAAAATTCAAGATAACACATCTACTAAAAATTTAGTTAAACATAGATACTTCAGTCATTTTATAGCTATTTTGTCTATTCTGTCGTCAACATAGACTTTGTATCGGATAATGTAAGATTATACGAATAAGACAGCATTTATGAATGTTTAATTATATATTAAGTTTTATTTATTTATTTTAAACATTACTAGATGTACTTCGCTTGATTCAAGATTCCATTAGAGAAACCGACCATCGCAGCGGGCGAAGGCTGCTAGTCACGCATAAAGTGTATTTAAAATTTTGTAATAGTGATTTGAATACGAAAGAATTTTTAAGCTGACAGTTACTGGAGGTTTGCCCTACATAGTTATTTAACAAAAGAAAAATATTCATATACACTCTGTCAGTTTGCTATTAAAATGTCATTAATTATACTTTATTGAGGCCAGGTGTGAAAGAGATCTCCAGACCAACAATATTCTATGTTAATAAATCTTACCCGAATTTCATTCAAAGTGTAGATGCAATTACTCTTATTAATTTTATGCATTTGATAAATTAATACCATGTCAGAACTATTCGCCAGGTAATTTTGACAGAAAAATACTGGAGCAATCTTTTTATATTATTATTAACTACATACTGAAACCGAATGGCTGATTTAGATTGCTCCAAGTCTTCATTCTGTAGCGGTTAAGATCGAATATGTGATTATAGAATTTCGCTTTAATTTTCTGCATGGAGCATATAATAGGAGAGATAATATTTTCTTTCTATGTTTATTTTATTATTATTATTATTATTATTTTATTTTTTCTTATTTTTTTTTTTTTTTTTTTACCATTGAACAGGCGAGAGGTGAAAACAAACGTCCGCTGATGCTATTTCTATGGAATAAATTTATAATGGTACCTCGGTTGCATTTCAGTGTTTTTAAATTAATCTTTTTGCATTGTAGATAAGATCAATCTGTACAAAGGTCGTTTTTTACTTTTTTTATTTTGTTTGCAGCATTTTTTTATTTCATTTTCGAAACCAGTTCCGAAAATGAAAGTGTCCTTTTTTAAAAATATTTGCTGACAAAATCAAAAAAGTAAAAATAGACTTTGCACAGGTCGACCTCAACTATCCAATGAAAAAAAAAAATCATTTAAAAATATTGAAATGCAAATGAGATAGCTTTATAAATTTCTTCCATGGAATTAACATTAGGACATCTTTTCGAAATAGCTTCTTGTCTTAAGGGTGTTCTTAACTGCTCCGCTCAACAAGCGCAAAACGTTTTGACACATTTACAAATTAATTTTCTAACAAAAATATATAAAATTAAATTACCTGACTATCGAAGCTATTTCGAATCGAACTTATTTTTCCATTTTATGATAATTAAATTACCTATCCAGTTCTAAGTTATTTCGTATGGTAGCAAACCCGTTTTTCTCCTACTTTTCAACCGGTTTTTCTGCTTTCGTCGGGAAATGTGCTCAAAAATGTCAACATTGAAGGCTTGTTATAAAAAATCTATTGTGTTTTTTAAAAAACAGAAAGTTGCGTGCAATTAGAGAGTTTCTGATTAATAACACCTGCTATTTTCATGCATTTCCGAACAAAAATAAATTACAGCATGTGTCACAAAGTTGCCCTTTTTGATTTAAGAACACCCTTAATCTTTAGGAATTCTCTTTTATATATTTTTAAAAAGCTTTCTTGCACTCTTTCTCATGCTGATTACACTAACCGTCATTCAATAAGGATACAATTTACTACCAACAGTAACACGATTCTTGTAAAATAATACATATTTAAAAAGAAAAAAAGTTTTTTTAGTCATTTGCATTGCAATAATAATAAAATAAACTGACTTTTTCAAATGTATTTACTAGGTAATTGAATAAATCGATGTCATTGTAAAATGTTAGTGTTTATGTTATTGTTATGTAATGTATGTATACAGGGTGTCCAAAAGTTCCTGGACACATTTTGAAAATCGATATAAATTCAAGTACAGTATCAGGAAAAATAATCTTGACACTCGCGATTTTAGACGTTTTGATAAATATCTAGAAATATACATAAAGAATTATTCTGAAACTCCAGGTGTGTAAACGAAATAGTACAGGTTATATATTTTCTCGAATGTTTTTTCCCGAAATCCCATAGGGGACCGTCAACAAATTGAAAAAGAACGAAGGATTATACTGAAACTTTAAGTGTGTAAACATAATAGTACAGGTCACACATTTCTGTGAAGATTTTTTCCCCGGAACCCCATAGGGGACCGTCAACAAATTGAAAAAAAAAACAGAAGATCTTTTGGATAACCCTGTCAAACTAATGTAGCAAAAGCGTTCAAACTGCAGATTGTGATTAAGTGGCTTATTGTAATATAACGTATTCATTTTTATGAATATAGCATGCATATTCTAAGAGAAATAAGGTTTTTATAAAAACGGTCCCAAATTTTGCCAAAATTTTTTTGCTTATAATTTGAAGAGTTCTAAATAAAAAACAATTTTCTTTTCGGAAAATGTGAAAAACAACATTGTACACAACACCCTGTAATCAAAATTACAAAATATTTATAATTGTATGAAAAATGAATAGGTTTACTAAATAAGGTTTTAGTGCGCATGCTTGAACTCAATCAAAATATAATTTGCATAATGTGTTAGCTAAATATATAGAACAACTTTTATGAAAGTCTTAAATACATAGCTTGAAAATTCTTAAAATTATCGTCGATAGAATAAGATCAAAATCTATTATTCCCAAAATGAAGCAAAAGATAAGGAGCTGTATCCAAATATTGTAGAATGTGCAATATTGTGTAATCTATTTAATATGGATACAGCCTCTTATCTTTTTTCCTCATTTTGAAAATAACGGATTCTGATTTTATTCTATCGACGATAATTTTCAGAATTTTCAAGAATTGCGAAATAATAACGTATGAATATTTTTTATATTTATTTAAAATTTTAAGGGAAAACCATGTAATTGCACATACCATTAATAATTATGTATTTTTAATAAATATGTACAAATAATTAATAATTATGTATATTTAATAAACGCGTTCAATTAATTAATAATTATGCATATTTATGCATGTATTAAAGAAAAAAGAACTTTTAGCATTTTCGTTTTTGTTTCTCACCGAAAACAGAGGAAGATTACCGAAATTCGGTTTCGGTGCTAAAAACTTATTTCGGTAGGTCCTTATTTACAATTCATATTTTTTTTTATATCACCAACCATATACAGTAGAACCTGTCTAAAGTGACCACCTTTGGGACCGATTAAAATGGTCACTATACATAGAGGTAATCACTTTATAGGGTGTCTTTCAAAGTGGCACATTAAAACTTCTGCGATTTCAAAAATAAAACAAAACATAAGTAAGAAAAAATGTACTATATTAAATAATGAACTGATTAATTAACAACTATAATAACTGAATTACTAATTAAAAATATACTACATACGAGATAATTTACTTAAAACTTACATTATTTATTTTGATGAATACAGTTGAAATTCCATAGTGAATATAAATAACACATAACTATAAGGTTCACTGTAATTTATACACATTTTTATTTTCATTGTAATTGGATAAAGATACTTTCTTATAACTGGTAGTAATAAACTTTTCATTAAAAACCAACCTTAGACAAGTGCAAATATCATTACAATAAAAGACAAAGTAGTCACATTATATATTAAACAAATATTCCCTATTAGAGAGAAATTCCTGTACTTTCTTTGTGACGTGTCTGGTGGCGTGCTGGTTAAATGAAGATATAATCTTAAACATAAGATAAAATCAAACAGTTTATTTAAACCTCCGGAACATGCGAAAGTGGAGTTAAGTTCGAAATTTCAGTCACTAAGCGACTAAATTGCAAACTATACTCACGTCCACGGCTTAAGCTCAGTTCGGGGCACTCTCCGGCTCTACGTTCAGGTTGAAGCTAAAAGCTAGTTTAAATCTATAATAAAACAGCCTGTGGCTGCAAACGCTCTTTATTCTCAAAAATATCCAACGTATTGAAAAACTTCTTACCCACAGGCTTTTCTCCTTGGGTAACTCAGTTCACCACAAGCTAACTCGGCTAACAATAATAGCTATCTCACTCTAGAACACAATCTATCTCGCTTTGCGGGTTACTGCCGCCTCACCACCACTGCTATCTCTCTTTGCGGACTTCTGCCGCTTCACCACCACAATCTATTTCACCTTGCGGACTACTACCGCCTCACCACCACACCAACACACTCCAACTCATTGCTTTTATACATTGCAAACTGAAGACGGAGCTATAAATTTGCATAATACTCCTAACCGCAGCTAACTGTAGACACGAGGGCGCAACACACGCTCTAGAAAGTTACAGTTGAATAAAGGATACATGTCGCTTTTGCGCCGCACATGTTAGAACATTGACGTCACGATCTCACTAAAAATGCTAGAGTGCCTTTATCACAAAGGGACACTCCCTCACATCTTAATTGATCAAAATAAAATTTCAGAAAATTACTAGTTTACTCTTTTAGTTTGAAAATTTTTTGTATGCATCAAAGTGGATGATCACATTTTACAGGTTTAAATAACGTTGACAATGACTGGTTAACTGGTCATTTTACGCAGGTGGACACATTAGACAGGTGGTCACATTACCAGACAATTCTCATATTATTTTAAATGAGTACAATGAGCATTTTCCATAAGCGGTCCCTTTAGCCAAGTGGCCACTTTACCAAGGTGGTCACTTTAGCAGGTTCCACCGTACATAAATTTGAGCTGCGTTGCGTAACTTGGTGTTTAGAAACATCAAGACACATAAGCTTTAAGACAAGTTCCTTCTTTTAATACCCCATTAATTAGTCCGCAAGGGTTAAAAAACCTTTGAATAGCACCCAAACATGCTCCGGCATACATTTCGATCAAGTAACTTAAACATGCAAATATCACTTTGCATATTTCAACTGTTACGCGAGCAAAGCCGCGGGGTTTGACGGTTAATTCATAATTATGTATATTCATGCATGTATTAAAGGAAAAACAAAAAATCAACATTTTTGTTTTTGTTTCGGACCTAAAATAGAGGATTGCCGAAATTTGATTTCGGTTTCGGTATTAAAAACTTATTTCTGTAGGCCCTTATTTACAATTCAAACTTTATCTTTACATCAACAAACGTACATAAATTCAAACTGCGTAAGTTGGTGTTTAGAAACAAACACGATGATGGATAGCTTGGGAACCAATTACTTGAACAATTCGATCCTGTCAGAAAATATATGCACCTATCCTTCAAGACACACAAGCCTTAAGGGTGCATTCGAAAAAATGCTTTTCCACCTTCAACAGCTTGAAATTTTCTGGCACAATTTCAGACTTATTTTTGAAAGTAGAAACATGCAATTTGCTGAGCTGATTTTTGAAGAGATGTATAAGGTGCCGTGTGATGTCATTTTACAGTCAATTCAATAAAATTTGATTTGTGATCAATTATTTTCTCAGTATGACCTTTTTTTCATCCCCAAATCTCCCGCTTTGGAAAATTTGGTCCAAAAAGCCATTTTTGACAGCCTTCTTTGTAACATTTTCTACATTTATCAAAAAATCGATAATCGCGGCACCTTGAGTCGTTTCTAAATAAGAGAATTTGAAAGTTTGGTACATTTGAGAGCAAAAAAATAAAATAAAATAAAATAAAATAAAATAAAATAAATAAAATAAAAAAAAATCGAAAAATAAGCAATTTGAATCGAAATACACCCTTAAGGCAAGATTCCTTCTTTAATACTTCATTAATTAGTCTGCAAGGGGGAAAAAAACTTTAGAATAGCACCCAAACATGCTCCGGCATACATTTCGATCAAATAACTTAGGCATGCAAATATCCCTTTGCATATTTCAACTGTTACACGAGCAAAGCCGCGGGTTTTGACAGTTAATTAATGATTATGTATATTCCTGCATGCATTTAAAAAAGAAAAACAAAAACTTTTAACATTTTTGTTTTTGTTTCTAACCGAAAATACAAGAGAATTACGGACAATTGATTTCGATGTCGCTATTAAAAACCTAACTCGTTATTTACCAATTCATATTTTATTTTTATATCAACAAGCTCATGCCTACATAAATTCATACTGCATAAGTTGGTGTTTAGAAACAACACGATGATGGATAGCTTGGGAACCAATTACTTTATCAATTTGACCCTGTCAGAAAATATATGCATCTAACCTGCAAGACACACAAGCCTTAAGGCCAGGGCCGTAGCTAAGGGGGCGCTATGGGCGACTCAGCCCCCCTAAAATATTTTGAGCCCCCCCCCCCCCCCCTGGAAAACATTCCAAGGTCACTAAGTGAATTTCTGTTCAAAAAATCCAAATGAAATTCTGTTCCAAAAATCTAATTTAGTTTTGAGATCCTTTTACAGTTTTGCAGGATTACTAAATTGTGTCTAAAATAAGCAATTCAACACTCGCTCATCCTATTTGTACATATGATGAAGGTAACATGATGTTTAATTTTGCACCAGTTATGCACTCAAAATTTTCATCATCCTATACTTTTACTTAGTATAAAATAAAGTTAGTACAACAGTTTAATAAGAAACATAGTACTTACAATGTAAATATGCACTAACTTATCTTTCTGTGTCCGAGAAAGAGAATAAAAAGTCCTTCCGGCAATGCCGGGAGGAAGAGGTAGCTTTCATATACTTATATATTTATTTATTTATTTTAAAGTAAGTATTCAAAAATACTAAGCTCAAATTAGTGGAAATAATCTTATAAAATTAGTGATTTTATAAGTTTGAATACTAGTTTTTGTCAAGACTGAATATTAATAGGAATTTTTAGAAATTAGTCATCTTTTATTCAACCTGGTTTTATTTTAAGCGATTTAGAGAGTCACCAAATTCCACGATATCATAAAGTGTATGCCATTTTAAAGCAACAAGATGGATCGTTCAGATCAGACCGTTTCAAAATGTCAGCCATAAGCAAAATTCAAAGTGCTATAACTCAATCATTATTTAAGATATAGACAAAATAAAAAGTATTTTGGAATTGTTGTTTTAAGTTTTAACACGTAAAAGAAAAATATTTTTCAACTTTTAATTTTTTCGCATTTAATTTTAAATTTTAAATTTTTAAAAAAATTTAAAATGGCCACCATTTTGAAACAAAATGGTGGATGATGCTGGCCAACGAACTCGGTCGAGACTTTGTATGTACTATGTACACTGTAAAAAAAAATTGGGAAAGTTACAAAAATTTTTCTAGTAGAATTGTATTCCAAGAACTTTTTATGTAACGGCAACAATAAAAATTCATGTAACAGATACAGATTTGCACTTTGAATCAAACAAATTTTAAGGTTACTAAGAATTTCTTTGGGAAATCGTATTCCAAGAACTTTTTAAGTAACGATAACGAGCATTATAGATAAAATGTTAGTAAAGTTACCAAAATTTTAGTAAATTCTTTTGTAAAGTTACAGATGGTTTTAGTTTTGCTTACAAGTTTTGTAGATTGACATCATTTTCTTGTACAGTGTACACATAAAATTTTAGTAAGCATAAGAGATTTCGGTTAATTTAGATTACTAAGGTTACAGATTTTTTTTACAGTGTACATACCAAGTTTCATTGAAATCGGTTCATAAATACGCGTGTTATCACGTGACAAAAATCAGATCGTTTCAAAATGTCGGCCATTAGAAAAATTCAAAGTGCTATAACTCAATCATTTTGTAACATATAGTCAAAATAAAAAGTGTTCTGGAATCGTTGTTTTAAGTTCTAACAAGTAAAAGAAAAATGTTTTTCAAATTTTCATTTTTTCGCATTGAATTTTAAATTTTTGATTTTTTTAAAAATTTAAAATGGCCACCATTTTGAAACAAAATGGCGGATGATACTGGCCAACGAACTCGGTCAAGACATGTGTATGTAATATGTACATACCAAGTTTCATTGAAATCGGTTCATAAATACGCGTGTTATTACGTGACAAAAATCAGATCGTTTCAAAATGTCAGCCATAAGAAAAATTCAAAGTGCTATAACTCAATCATTTTTTAAAATATAGACAAAATAAAAAGTGTTCTGTAATCTTTGTTTTAAGTTCTAACACGTAAAAGAAAAATATTTTTCAACTTTTAATTTTTTCGCATTTAGTTTTATATTTTAAATTTTTAAAAAAAATTAAAATGGCCGCCATTTTGAAACAAAATGGCGGATGATGCTGACCAACGAACTTGGTCGAGACATTTGTATGTACTATGTACATACCAAGTTTCATTCAAATCGGTTCATAAATACGTTAGTTATCGCATGACAAAAATCAGATATATATATATATATATATATATATATCAACATTTGAACGGAGGGTGGTTTTGGGGTCTGGGGGTCATGATCGGTGAAAATATACCAAAATTTTCCGGAAGTGCTTTCCTCCGGACGGCTGCAATAGGTAGCTTTTTACTTTTTGTAATGAAAGCTACCTAAAAATTATGAGCCCTCCCCCCGTGCAATCACTTGAGCTCCCCCTATAGATCAGTTCTAGCTACGACCCTGCCGGGCGTTCTTAAATCAAACAGGGCAACTTTGTGACACATGCTTTAATTTATTTTTGTTCGGAAATGCATGAAAATTGCAGATGTTATTATTCAGAAATTATCCAATTGCACTCAATCCTCTGTTTTTTTTTTTTTTTTTTTTTTAAACATAAGAGATTTTTTATAACAAGACTTGAAAGTTGACACTTTTGAGCACATTTCCCGACGAAAGCAGGAAAACCGGTCAAAAAGCAGGAGAAAAACGGGTGATCAGGCTATCGAAATAGCTTAGAACTCGGTAGGTAATTTAATTATCATAAAATGGAACAATAAGTTCAATTCAAAATCGCATTCATAGTCAGGCATTCATATTTTATAACTTTCTGTTAAAAAATGAATTTGTAAATGTGTCAAAACGTTTTGCGCTCGTGCAGCGGATCAGTTAAGGGTGTATTCTGATCCAAACTGCTTATTTTTAGATTTATTTTTAAATTCATTTTTGATCTCAAATCCACCAAACTTTGAAATTCTCTAATTTAGAAAGTACATAAGGTGCCGTGATTATCGATTTTTTGATAAATGTAGAAAATGTTGCAAAAAAAAGGCTATCAAAAAAGGCGTTTTGGACCAAACTTTCCGAAGCGGGAGATCTGCAAACGAAAAAAATAATCATACCGAGAAAAGAATTGTTTATAAATCAAATTCTAATAAATTGAGAGAAAAATGACATTACACGGCATCTTATACTTCACTTCAAAAATCAAGTTTCACTTCACCAAGTTTCATGTTTCTACTTGTAAAAATGAGCCTGAAAATGAATCTGAAATTTTCGAGCTGTTGAGGATGAAAAATCATTTTTTCGAATACACACTTAAGAACACCCTTAAGGCAGGATTCCTTCTTTAACACCTCATTAATTAGACCGCAAGGGTGAAAAAAACTTCAGATTAGCATCCAAACATGCTCCGGCATACATTTCGATCAAATAACTTAAACATGCAAATATCACTTTGCATATTTCAACTGTTACGCGAGCAAAGCCGCGGGATTTGACGGTTAATTCATAATTATATATATTCATGCATGTATTTAAAAAAAAAAAAAAAAAGGAAAAAAAAAAACTTTCAAAATTTTCGTTTTTGTTTATGACCGAAAATAGAGGACTGCCGAAATTTGATTTCGATTTCGATATTAAAAACCTAATTCGCTAGATCCTTATTTACAATTCATATTTTATTTTTATATCAACAAGCACAAGCATATACATAAATTCAAACTGCGTAAGTTGGTGTTTAGAAACAAACACGATGATGGATAGCTTGGGAACCAATTACTTTAACAATTCGACCCTGTCAGAAAATATATGCACCTATCCTTCAAGACACACAAGCCCTAGGGCAAGATTCCTTCTTTAATACCTCATTAATTAGTCCGCAAGGGTGAAAAAAAACTTTAGAATAGCACCCAAACATGCTCCGGCATACATTTCGATCAAATAACTTAGACATGCTTTGAATAAAAGAGGGTAAGGGGAGGAAAAAAATTGAAGTATTACGTTGCATAGAAGAAGCAGAAATGCGGCTTCTCCGGTCTCTGCCTACGTCTAATCAGAACGGTTGTGCCGCGCACACCATCTGGCATGCGATGAACGTCCTTGGATGAGATTGTTATCGGGATGGAAAAATTCCGATAGGTTCATCAGAAGGTGTGAACGTCCGTGCTGATAGGGGGGATACGATGTTGTCAGATTGACACGCGACAGGTTTTATGGGGGGCTTTGTAGGTCGACCCTATTTTATCTGTGTCACAAAAATCTTCGGACATCTGGAAATGAAAATTATAAAATTAAGTACACTTGATAAAAACAGCTTGTGATTACTATAACAGGCATTTGTAAAGTCATTCGACTGATTGGTAAATAATTTATAAGAATAATGACTTTTTCAATAGAGCTAAAATGCGTCGAAGCTAGGGACTCGAACCTAGAAGCCATTACTTCAATTGCCTGTGCTTTTCCGATTGAGCTATCTGCGACATCCCATTTAGCACAATACGCATGGAACAACCATTTGATCATGATATCTAATTTATTATTTGAAGCAGCTCAACAAAAAATCTAATGCGGAAAAGTTACCATTCGTATCAATTACTTGCCAATCAGTTGATTATGTTAAAAATAAATAAAGTGTATTTACTCATTCATACCTTGTTGAAGCTATTTTACCTGCGGTTCTTACTGTCGCACGGTTTCAAATAATAGTCCGAATGTCATGATCAAATAGTCAGGGCCAGATTTACGGCAGAGCATTTGGGCACAGACCCAAAACCCCCGATTTTCAAGGGCTCCCAAATTTATATTTTTGTATTAGTATTCTAATTAATAATTAAGTTGTAAAAATATTAATATATTGTACTGCCATACCAAAACGGAATGTGATTATTATTTTTTAAATAAAATAATTCTAGTGTACTTGAAAGTGTCTGAAAAATCGATTACAAAATTCTATCTTTAGAAACATGAATCAAATTAAATGAATTAATAAAATTGTATAAAATTTTTATAAATATAATAATATGTAATTTCTAATTGATATACGTATTTATAATTAAGTTGAAAAAATATTAAAATATTGTACTGATTTAACAAAACAGCTTATGTATTTTTTTTTAATTTTTAATTTTTAATTTTTTCTTTTTTAATAATTCTAACATATTTGGAAGTAAACGAAAAATCGATGACAAAATTCTATCTTTAGAAACATGAATCAAATTAAATGAATTAATAAAATAGTATAAATTTTTTATTAATATAATAATATGTAATTTTTTATTGATATACTTATTTATGTTGTAAAAATATTAAAATATTGTACTGATTTTAAAAAAACTCTTTATTATTATTATTTTTTTTAAATAATAATTCTAACATATTTGGAAGTGAAAGAAAAATCGATGACAAAATTCTATCTTTAGAAACATGAATCAAATTAAATGAATTAATAAAATAGTATACAATTTTTATAAATGTAATAATATGTAATTTTTTGTTGAAATACTTATTTATAATTAAGTTGTAAAAATATTAGAATATTCTACTGCCATAACAGAACTGTGTATGTATTTGTATATATACAAGGTGGCCAGAAATAAAACACCCCTACTCTGACCTCCATGGATATCGAACTACTCAGTGTAAAGGCTCAAAATTTTGTACACATACTATTCAAAATATGGGGAAACGGATTTCACGAAAAAAAAATTAGTTCCTGAAATCACCGATAGGTGGCGCTGCACAACTGGAACTATGATCAAAAGACACAAATAATAATAAAAATTAAAATGTTTATGCGGAATGGAATGCTTCCATGCTTCCTTTTTAATTTTTCTGCCCCTTATGGAAAATAAAAATAGTAAAGAAGCTAGAACTCCCGTTGTAACTGCAATTTCATACTGTAACCAGAAAAATTTGCGTAAAGCATGGGTAGAAGCCATGTTCTGGGTATAAAAGAAGTTAAAAGGTGGGGAATGTCATTCTTATTAGTGATGGCTGTCACGCTGCCAGAACGCGCTTTGCTTGTGAAGTTGTTTTACGAGAATAAAGGAAATGCTCCAGCAGCACTTCGAGAGTTAAGCCGACTTAAGGATTTGCGTAAGGGACCATTGCTTCCACAAGCTCTCAGGAGAATGATCGCTCGATTCGAGGAAACTGGACATCTTGGAGTTCAGCCTGGTCGAGGACGCAAACCGGTTCGTTCAGATGTCGTTGAAGATGTTGCCACCGGTATTGTTGAACAGTCAATGGATAATGTTTTAGGCTGCAGTAGTGCACGTGCAGTGTCACGACACTTGAGTGTTCCCTATAGCACAGTGTGGAACATACTCAGAAAAATGGTGCATTGTTTCCCGTACAAAATCCGCCCTAATCAACAATTGCTGGCCACAGACAGGGAGATGCGACTGACCTTTGCATTGACATTTCTTGCTAGAGTTGAAGTGGATGCATCGTGGCCGTGGCAGATTCTGTGGAGCGATGAGGCCCATTTCCACCTCAGTGGAACAGTGAACACCCATAACTGTCGCATATGGGACACGACAAACCCCCGTACCTTCCAAGAGATTCCACTCCACTCACCGAAAGTTACAGTCTGGTGTGGATTCACAGCCACATTCATCCTTGGACCGTTCTTTTTCGAAGAGGTTACTCCCAATGGCCTTGAGACATGTACCGTGACGGCCAACAGGTACAAAAGGATGCTCGAAACATTTGTTGTACCCCATTTGCAGCAGCGCCAATGCCTTGACACCATTACTTTTATGCAAGATGGAGCACCTCCACACATTGGACTCCCTGTGCAACAGTTTCTTCGCCAACATTTCACCAATGACAGAATAATCAGTCGCGCGTTTCCGACAACTTGGCCATCTCGTTCACCGGATCTTAATCCGTGTGATTTTTGGCTTTGGGGACACTTAAAAAACCTTGTTTATCGAGAACGTCTGGTAACCTTGGCAGATTTGAAAGAGAGTATCAGTCTGCATGTGAGAAGCATCTCAGATGACCAGTTACGATCCGCAGTTGAACAAGCTGTCCACAGACTTCACATTTTACATCTTCAGGAAGGGAACCATATTGAGCAGCATTCCCTGCATCGATAACGTCCTTGTTTCATGTATGCTTGGTACTTTCAAATAAAATGTGTTTAAAACGTGTTTTTGTGTCTTTTCAGCATACGTCCAGTGGTACAGCGCCACCTATCGGTGATTTCTGGAACTAAATTTTTTTTTCGTGAAATCCGTTTCCCCATTTTTTGAATAGTATGTCCACAAATTTTCAAGCCTTTACACTGAGTAGTTCGATATCCAGGGAGGTCAGAGTAGGGGTGTTTTATTTCTGGCCACCCGGTATATATATATATTATTCTAGCATATTTCGAAGTGAGCGAAAAATCGATTACAAAATTCTATCTTTAGAAACGTGAATCAAATTAAATGATGCAGATAAAAGGGTATAAAAAGATGTGTGTTTTAGAATTATATTTTGGCAACTTTCTGTGAAAAAGCATTAATCTAAAACAAAGAAAAAAAATATTTTTAATTCAGAAATAGCATCACTATCAGTAGTTTAACATATTAAATTACATTTCTCAGTCAATTCTTAAAGCAAAATATGATCATTGGCAGCGGTGGGATTCGAACCCACGCCTCCGAAGAGACTGGTGCCTTAAACCAGCGCCTTAGACCGCTCGGCCACGCTACCACGTTCAACAACTTCGAACTGATAAACAGTTACCCTGAGATCACAAAAGATTTATATTTAACTTGAAGTTGTTCTTTCCTGAAAACAACTTTACAGTTAACCTATTTTTCTTCGCTGATAAAATGTATGATTTGCAATCAAGCATGGCAGAGAAAAATGCTTTGTTCAGACAGTGCCTGATTTAGGGCAGGGCATTCGGGGCACGGGCCCGGGGCCCCCGATTTTTAGGGGCCCCCAAATGCTGCTGAAGATTTTTCAACTCTTGTCCAAAATCAATAGAAATGCTTACAAAATCTAATAGAATTTTACATTTAATTCTACATTCTGTTGTTCATATTGTATTTTTATAACATTGCATATTTTGGCTGAAACATCCGCACTTAATTACTTTATTATCAGGGGTAGGAGTGACAAATTCATAAAATATAGGACATTTTTTGTGAAAAATATAGAACATATATAGGACATTTAGAAAATAACGCTATTGGATACATATTTCTAAAAAATACATTTTAAAAACTTAATCTATATTAGTTTATATTTTTTCATTAATTAACGATAATAAATCAAGATTAAATATTGAAAAAAATATATATAAAATTAATTTTTCCATTGTTATTCTTAAATCTTCTTGGTATAATGGAAATTTTCCATACCAACAATGTTAGATTTTAAGAAAATCTTTGATAATCGCAGATTCTTATAAAATCAGATTTTACGGAAATCTGTTATGTTTGGCTCACATGTGATCTGATAGATACCTTTGTCAATGCATTGTGAACAATCAACAATGTGTAAAATTAAAGGTTCCAACACTATGCCAAATTTTCTCATAAATTGTACTTCTCTATCTGAAATTTTAAAATCCAATTTATTTACATTAGGACCATTTGATCCAAAAATGAGCAAATGATTTAGATCCAATTTAAAGGCTTTCATTGTATTCATTTTGCAGTTAAATGATCAAAAAGCTCACTTTCAATATAATTTTAGGTAATACCACCAATTTCCTCACCAAGCAAAAATGTTTAATTGTTTTAAGTTCCGGTCATTTAATGTCTCATCATACATGAGAGCACAAAAGGAGGATTCTTTGCTGAAATCATCACAGACAGTGATTTGTTTTAAAATATGAGTCAAGGCCATGAGATATGGCAATGGCACTTTCTTTGAATTTAACTGTATACCTTGTGGCAAAGAGGAAACTGCAAACATTTCAAAAATAAATTTTGCATTCCATCTGATGACTGAAATAAATAATTAGGGCTATGTGAATTATCTACAGAATCTTGGAACTTTAGATCTTATCTCTCTCATATAAAGTCCAAATACTCAATCCACTTTTTTTTTTTTTTTAATTCAAACTCAAGCTTTTTCTGCCAGTAAAATGCACAAAGTGAGATTGAAGCTAATCGCTTTGTTTTTCTGAATTATCTTTGTGCTTCGTTTTTTGGGATGCTGCATTAATTGCAAATAACCACTGTTACTGATGGGAACCGGAAATGATAATATTTACCCTTCACACACCATTCAGCAATTTTTTTTCCATGCCCGTAAATCTGATCTATCCAAGGATTACAGAATTTCATCAATCTATGTTCACATTGTGACAATGCATTAATGTAATGCAATAAATATGCCTTTTCTACATTAAAAAATAAAATAAATAAAAACTATGTATCGCAGCTGAATACACGAGAGAAACAATAAGATAAACAATAAAGGTAAGAGAAACAATAATCGCAATGAAACACAGAACCATGTTGCTTGTTAGACTAACTCAGTGAGCAAAGCGATGCATGTGAAAAGAAGCGATGATTTTAATACCAAATATGAGAAAGTAGAGAAATATAGGAAATATAGGACAATTAGAAAATATAGGACAACTCTGACCCCTGTATTATAGTTAATATTTTCCTTTATCTTTACCATTTTAAAAATATATTATATTTTTCATTCTTATTTAATCATGTTCCAGTTTTTATCAAATTATTTGGGGTTAGTGAGTGCAGCTCATAGGCGGCAGAGCCCCATAATATTTTAAATACAGTAGACTCCCTCAAATCAGCACAGCTTGGTACCAGAGGTTTTGCGGATTTCTGGTCATTGCTTTGTTTACATTTTTTAAACAGTAATTTTAATGTAATTAATAATGAAATCAAAAGTATAATGAATGCTTACAATATGCTAAAATATTAAAATAAGGAATAAACTGAAACAATAAAAATTTAGATAGTTTTTAACATAATAAAAATACTAAAAGCAAAGGTCAAATTAATTATCAATAATGTACAATTAAATATTCATTATAAATGTGTTTTTCCTAAATTATTCAATTAAACTTGCCTCATAAAGGTACATTACTAATTTACATCAAGATCATAAAATAAAAAGCTTTATTTCAGATTTAGCTAGACTTAATAACTAAAAAAGCTTGATTAATATATAAATATATTTGATAAGATTCTGATTACCAGTGATATCTTGATTTTTTCAGAAATAAATTATTCTTTCTTCATGAAAAAACGTGAATTCAATAACGTTAACAAAAATTACAAATTAAAAAATATATGGAATTGATATAAAACTAAAAAAGTCAAATTTTGCACCTACATCTGAATTGAATGTTTCATTGTTTACATCCGTAAAATATGTGCGGATTTTAGAGAGTTGTGGATTTTAGGAGTGCGGATTTGAGGGAGTCTACTGTAATCATATTTTGGTATTGCGGAAAATTTATGATTAGTTATTGCTCATCTTATCGCTCCAAATGCATAAACTTGCATGGGAAGAGATAGTTATTACTATACAATTTATTATACCATATTTACTATTTAAAGTCATTTAAAAAGTAAATTAATGATTATCATATTTAATTTTTTAATTGCCATTTAAAAGTAATTATTAAAGTCAATAGTGGATATCTTAAAAAGAAACTTTTTGAATTTTTTATTATTATAAATCTCCCCGTAAGCATCTTTACAAGGGGGCCCCCTGTAAACATCTGTGCCCAGGGATCCCAAATTTGTATATCGGTCCCTGTGTTCAGATTGAACATTCTTCTGTTATCTGCTACTTAATTAACTAGATGGCCCAATGCGGCCTTTTCGGAACATAGATTATACGTAAAAACAATTTTTTTTAATAATTAAAAGCTCTTTTTCTTTTTTTAACGTTAATCATTTTACAATTATTATTATTATTATTACCCGCAGAACCGCAGATAATTCCAAATTCAAAAAAGAAAAATACGAATGTGTTTATACGAAAAATATCTATAATGTATTTAACAAAAGTTTCGGAATTTATTACAACTGATATTTTTTTATTAGCCGCATGCCAACAGTTAGATACCAAACATTTCGTTACACATTACAGCAATCTTTTTGATTTTGATGATTTTAGTAGTTTAAGCTTGCTAGTTCGATTAAATATCTGCTAAATTCCTGTTTAATTTATATTGTTTTATACATTTATTAGTGAATTTTTAATTTCGTTATGGCATATCAGCCAGAAACAAATACTGAACTAATTAATAGTTTTAAATGCAAATGAGTTCATTTTTCTTAATTTTCTGAAAGTATAGAGATAATAGATGAAAAAAAAAAATCATCGGTGAAAATTATTTTTAAAACCATAAAAAATCAGCAAATTATGATAAAGATTTCTAAACTTCTATTTTTTAATTCGACAGCGAAACAAAAATATGCGATGCTTAGAAGTTTAAAAAAAAAATTGCAATCAAAGAGAAATTTACTAATCAGGTGCTGTCAGCGTCAAAATGACGTCAGCGTTACTCAAGGACATATTTGTCCTAGACCCTATCTTTTATAGCATAGACAGTAACATCAGTATGCGATCATTTAGATTCTTTATTATACCGCACAGCTTGTATGAAAATAAATCATAACAGAAGAAGGTTAAAAAAAAAAATGTTTATCTCAAAATCTAGTTATAGAAATTAGCTTTATATTCTCATAGCCGTATTTTTGATGATGCTTAGCTTTTTAAGTAAAAATCAATATGGTCATTATTAATTTTTTTAAATATTGCATATTAATTTAAATAATCAAATTTATATTTTTGAAGGTTTTGATTACGGTTGGGCCCATTTAAATGTATCTCATAAAAAAAAAAAAAAAAAAAAAAAAAAAACATTTTTAATTGAATGATTTTTTGGGGAAAGATACCTTTTGCAGGTCAACATTCCCAATTGGAAACATAAAATTAAAAAAATAGTAAAAATAAAATTTCATCAAAACTGACTTGAAAAAAATAGCAGAAATAGTAAAAAGATGACTTGATTTTTTAAAGATAGAAGTTAGATTCCTAACAATAATGGGAAAATTATCAAAATGACCAATGACCACCGGAAAATGACCATCATAAAAATGATTTTTTGAAATAGAAGTTACATTCTTACTATTAAGGGTGCATTCCAATGAAAGCCGCTTATTTTTAGATTTATTTTTAAACTCATTTTTGCTCTCAAATGCACCAAATTTTCAAAACCTTTTATTTAGAAACTACATTATGTGCCTTGTTAATCGATTTTTAGGTAAATGTAGGAAATATTTCAAAAAATGCTGTCAAAGTTGCTAATTTGAACACAAATTTCTGAACCTGGAGACGAAACAATGATGGAACTGAGGAAAGAATTGTTTATAAATCAAATTCTAATTAATTCAGCGAAAAATTACTTCACAAGGTATCTCACACATCACTTCAAAAATCACCCCAGTAAGTTTCATGTTACTACTTTTTAAAATGAGCCTGAAAATGTATCGGAAAATTTTGAGCTGTTGAAGGTGGAAAATCATTTTTTCGAATACACCCTTACTTGGGAAATGCACAGAAAATCATAGAAATGACCAATGTCTACCGGATGTGACTAATGTCCCAATTAGGAGTATTCTTAACCACAATATTTATAGCTAATATCCCTTAAGGGTGTTTTCAACTGTTCCGCTCAACAAGCGCAAATTTACAAATTCATTTTTTAACGGAACGATGTAAAATTGGAATGCCTGACTATGGAATTGATTTAGAATCGAACGTAGTTTTCTGTTTTATGATAATTAAATTACCTATCCAGTTCTAAGCTATTTCGATCACGTGATCACCCGTTTTCCTGCTTTCGTCGGGAAATGTGCTGAAAAACGTCAACTTTGAAGGCTTGCTATGAAAAATCTATTGTGTTTTTTAAAAAACAGAAAATTGAGTGCAATTAGACAGTTTCTGAATAATAACACCTGCTATTTTCATGCATTTCCGAGCAAAAATAAATTAAAGTATGTGTCACAAAGTTGCCCTTTTTGATGTACGAACAACCTTAACTAAAGTATTGGCTTGTTAAAGGTTAAAATTTGTCACGCGGATTTAGTATTTAGCGTCATAAAATTTCGCTTTATTTTATATAAAGAATGCATATGAATGCTCAAGATCGTAGCCAGTAAAATATTTCGGCGGGGGTTCTGAGGATCAAATTTTATTATCGGATTTTGTATTTGTTTTTATTAATTGAATATAGTCAAGTGTTAAGAATTATGTTCAGTTTTCATAAGATTTCAAATGATTCAGTTTAAAACAGTCAAATAGTAAAATTTAAGCCTTTTTCATTTCAAATAAAATTATAATATCATTTAGAAGCCTGTTTTGTGATATATTGATGTTCGTGTTAACTAAATTAATGTTTGAAATTTTCTACATACTATATTTTCAATTAGTTTATTGCCAAAAATGTCTTTTTGGTGGCAAACAGTTTAGTTTTCCTTTTTTCTTTCTTTTTCTTTTTTTTTAAATTTTCCATTGCTTTTTTCATGAATTTAGACTAAACTAGTCTTAAACAAGATTTTAATAAAAATACTAGCTGCACCCGTCGAAATTCGACGGAAAAGAATACATATTAAATATGATATATATCAGTCTTATATAGTTACAGCGAAACAAACAATTGCAACTTCTTAAAATAGGGATAACATAACTTTCCATAATGAAGAAACAAAAACTTCAGAAAATAACAAAAAATAAGGAAAACAACTCATAAATTATTATGTTGGACTTAACTTCAGCTACAAATCTTTTTTAATGTGGTTTCTAAACCTTAAACATTATTTAAATGCCAAATTATTTAGGAAGTTATTATAATACCTCAGAAGACGAATTCAAAAATATCTGCATAGTTTATTTTTTCTCCGTTTAAATATCGCTTGGTAAGTGTACAATAATTATAATGTCAATAAAACATTTTAATTATAATAGAAACAGTAAGTTACTAAACTGCATAACCAACCTACCACACATTTACAGCACTTGCAATAAATTTAATTTATTTATTGGTTTGTAGCCTCCATGAACTTATCAATATTAATTTTATTGTTATGGCAACGAATAAGAAAACGATATCTTTGTTATTAAAAAGAATAAAATTTTTGTGTTTGTTGCTGATATACAGAAAGCATTTTATTTATTTTTATTTTAAATAGTAACTTAATGCAACGAAATGATTTTAATTAATTTTTGATATTATGTAAAATAGAAATATCGTAATACCGGCATATCACAGGTTTTATTCTTTTTTTTCTAATATGACATCATCTACACTTTCAGAAACATTCATCTTTTCCGAAATAAAAGCGGGATTTATGCAGTTATTTAAAAAAATGTTTAGTTTAATAAAATATTTATTATAATCAAATAGAAATCGCACAATTTATAGAAATATTTTCATTTGTGCACACCACAGACCTTTAAATCAATAGAAGTTCAGTTTATTTAGATGCAGGAATAAAAGTCAGTGAATATGACATCATCACTGACACAGCTATAACAATGTATATTATATTCATGGAACAAATTTATCTGGTTTCTGAATGACGACATTTTCTCCATCGACAAAAATTCACTTTACATATTGTATTTTATTAAAGTTTATTTTCTGTTATTTTATTTATATGATAATTAATAATATTACTCAGTAAATAATCTGTGTCTTGTACCGCGATTAAAGAATAATGATGTGCAATCATTTTATTAGGATTAAATTTTACGAAAACCATTATTTTTTTCCTTTGAAATGCGATTACATATTCACCGATGAGATCAAGCTACTGATTGGTGGAAAGTAATAAAGCAAAATAAATTTTTATTGTAGTGAGAAAAGCTTAACCTGTTGCCACTGTTTTGAAGAAATGTCACGAAAAAGCTTTTAAAATTAAAAATAAAGTAAAAAAATCAAAATAAATTAAAAATGAGCCAGAATGGGCACATCTACACATAAACAGCTTTCATTTTAAAAAAAAAATTATCAAAATCGGGCCAGTAGAAAACTCAGGGCTGATGACTAAAAAAACAGCCAGGACTTTTAAATATATAGATACTGAAACAGTTACAGATGTTTTCAGCTTTTAAAACCGATATGTTGCAAAATTCAGCAAATTTTTATCAAATTAAAACTTTTTAGTTTGATTTTATGTAGCACTTTTTTTCTTTAATTCGGTCTACATTAAAAAAAAAAAAAAATGCATTTTCATTCCCCTTTTCCTTTCTTGTTTTCTCTCTCTCTCTCTCTCTTTTTTTTTTTTTTGGGGGGGGGGGGGGGCTAGCTGTTATTGTATAAAAAGTTCTCATTTCAAAAATCACTTTGAAAAACTAGAGCAAATGACATCATAGATAAATTTCTACATTGATGCAATAAATTTAGAGATCCGGATAATTATTCAGTCGGGAACATATGCAGATGTCAGATCTAAGCAGATGACTTATTCAGACATTTTTCTAGGCATTTGTTGTTGGCTAACTTTCCGGGTACGCATCTTCACTATTTACAAGTTTTTTTTTCCTCCCTCTATCTTCATTCTTGCAAAAAATACATTTCTTTAGCAATTATTCATAGGAGGGGTTGTACCTATAGGGGGTAAAATAGAATAAATCCAAGTATTTACTCCCGCCTTCTCTGCACTCGACTGAATTAGAATATCTATAAAAATTTTTAGCATTTATATCTTCGTGTAAATGAACTGTAATTTTTACACATTTTATTTTAATTAGCAAGCATTCTAAACTAAGCCTCACAAACATATAAAAATTACATGCTAATAGAAGATACTTACGCTAATTTCTAATTAGCGTAAATAGGTGTGGACGAACAAACAAATAAAAAAGGATTTTACAAATCCTTTTCAACTTTGTTGGATAGTTTTAAAAACGGAAATTACTTCTGAAAAAACCTTTGTGGAAACCGAGTTTTAAATATTCTGTTTACGTAAAATAAATAGATTGAATCACGGTATCTAGAATATAGATCTAGATACCGTGGATTGAACTTTATTTACGGAACGTCGTCGTATTCACTTTAAATTGCGTGAAGACATTAAACTATATAAAATGAAAACACACTATTTTAATAAAAAATGCTAAAACAGTTACATATGTTAAAACTGTTGTTAGCTTTCGTTTTTTCAAAAAACTAAAACAAAATCATTTCACCTTTTTTCATTCACGTATAAAAACATTTCATATTTATTTACTTAGAAGGTGTCACAAATAAAAAATAAATTAAAGAGTTGACATGTTTCGGTTCATTAATAAGAACCGTATTCATAACATATAAAATCAGTAGAAAATTAAATGACACTGGATATAAATATAATTATCATTATTATCATCATTATAATTATTATCAGTTACATATGTTTAAGCTCTTAAAACCGATATGTAACAACATTTAATAAATTTTTAACAAATTAAAAACTTTTAATTTGATTTTATGTGGCTTATTTTTCTATTCTGTTTCCTTTTTTTAAATTTAATTTTCTTTTTCCTTTTCCTTTCTTGTTATCTCTTCTTTCTGGTCTTTTTCCTTTTTTGACTAGCTGTTATTGCATAAAAAGTTTTCACTTCAAAAATTCCATTGAAAAACTAGAGAAAAATGACATCATAGATAAATTTCTACATCGATGCAATAAATTTAGAGATCCGGATAATTATTCAGCCGGGATGCATTATACAACATATCCAGATGTCAGGTCTACGCAGATGACTTATTCAGATATTTTTCTAGGCATTTGTTGTTGGCTAACTTTCCGGGTACGCATCTCTACTATTTGCAAGTTTTTTTCCTCCCTCTATCTTCATTCTTGCAAAAAATACATTTCTTTAGCAATTATTCATAGGAGGGGTTGTACCTATCGGGGGTAAAATAGAATAATCTCAGGTATTTACTCCCGCCTTCTCTGCACTCAACTGAACTATAGAAAGGCATATCAGCGATAAATATCTATAAAAACTTACCGTTCCATCTTTTATATTTTCTTGTAAATGAACTGTAATTTCTACACACTTTATTCTCCTTTTTACCAAGCATTCTCTTCTAAACCTCATAAACATATAAACATTACACGGTAATCCAAGATATTTACGCTCATATCTAATTAGCGTAAATAGGTATGGACGGAGAAACAAATAAAGATAATTTTACAACTACTTTTCAACTTTGTTGGATAGTTTTAAAAACGGAAATTACTTTTGAAAAACCTTTGTGGAAACAGAATTCTAAATACTCTGTCTATGAAAATAAATAGATTGAGCTTTATTTTCGGAATGTCGCGTCGTCGTATTCACCTTGAATTGCATGAAGTCATTAAAATATACAAATTGAAAATAAACGATTTTAATAAAAAATATGCCATAAAACAGTTACAAATGTTTTAAGCTCTTAAAATCGATATGTAATAACATTAACAAATTAAAAACTTTTAATTTTATTTTATGTGGCTCATTTTTTCTATTCTGTCTCCTCTTTTTTATTTATTTATTTAATTTTCTTTTTCCTTTTCCTTTCTTGTTATCTCTTCTTTCTGGTCTTCTTTCATTTTTGGCTAGCTGCTATTGTATAAGAAGTTTTCACTTGAAAAATCATGTTGAAAAACTAGAGCAAATGACATCATAGATAAATTTCTACATCGATGCAATAAATTTAGAGATCCGGATAATTATTCAGCCGGGATGCATTATACAACATATCCAGATGTCAGATCTAAGCAGATGACTTATTCAGATATTTTCCTCGGCATTTGTTGTTGGCTAACTTTCCGGGTACGCATCTTCACTATTTACAACTTTTTTTTTTTCCTCCCTCTATCTCCATTCTTGCAAAACATATATTTCTTTAGCAATTATTCATAGGAGGGGTTGTACCTATCGGGGGTAAAATAGAATAATCTCAGGTATTTACTCCCGCCTTCTCTGCACTCGACTGAACTAGAAAGGCATATCAGCGATAAATATCTATAAAAATATTACCGTGACCTCAGAACCTCCGATGGGGAGAACAAGGTTTTTTTGGGGAGCGGTTCTGTGTTCTGTCCACCCCCGTAGTGTTCTTTTCTTTGCAAAGATTTAAAACCTGCGGTGGGAATGCTCGAATAATATGTGTTCGATTTGCTTTCATATTTTTTTGAATGCAGGGATGCTTGTTAATTCCGAGTTTCTATGTTTGTTCTGATCTATGAGGTTTTTTACGACAATACGAGAAATGTTTTTACATGAGCACAGTTCAGGAAAAGAAATTGTAGTGGTGATGTTTTTCATGAACATATTTCAAATGTTATTTATATCAAGGAAATGTTATTTATGTTCCTATAGTCGTTGAAACTTGAAGTAAATGAACTTGTTACATAATTATCTCAGTTCTTAACTCCCCCCCTCGTTAGATCTTTTTTTCATAAGAAATGCTATAAATCTTGCTGGAGATTTATTATTGAGATTTATGTTTCGCTTTTTCGTATGTTTTTGAATAAACCTTATTAATACGTACGGGAAGTTTGAGATAATCTGTATCCTGGAAATTTTTGATATTTCAATTCATATTTAAAATAACTAATAACTTATGTTACCAGTGAAATAGTTTTTTGAACGCTTCTTTTTTAAATTTTTACAGTTTAATTGTAATTTTCAATTTAATTTCAGACACTACCGAAATTTTGTTTCATTTGAAACTTTTAACACTGAAGACTTTTAAATAGGTGAATGCTAATTATTCTTGTACAAAAAAGTTTGGTACAAAAACACCCCCTATGACTTAATCAGGCCTTTTATTTATCTTTAGATCTTGCGGTCTCATAAACCACTTCACACTAGTTAATTTACAATTTCTGTCACATCAGCTCTGTCACAGGCTAATTTTATTAATGTTGTCCATTATATTGATATTTGATATTTGTACATATTATATTGATATTGTTTATTATATTGATATTTGAGAAGCAAGTGTATATGAGTTTTTAAAAGTATTTTATAATCTTTTAAAAATCAGTTTGAAAGAGAATTGTTGATAAATTGTAGAAGGAATTATAATATTATTTATAATATTATTTACAAGTAAAAAAAGAGAATGAATCATACAATATATGAAGAATATGATTTTTCTAAGGGAGTATCTTCTGCCAGAAATGGAGTTATACTGAAAGCAAAATTTTTATTTATTCATATAGCTGAAGATAAAATACTGACATTTGAGAAGCGAGTGCATATGAGTTGCTTAAAGTATTTTACAATCTTTTAAAAATCAGTTTGAAAGAGAACTCAATTGTTGATAAATTGGAGAAGGGATTGTAAAATGATTTATAATATCATTTACAAGCAGAGAAAGAGAATAAATCATATAATGTATGAAGAATATGATATTTTTAAGCGAGTACCTTCTGCCTGAAGTGGGATTACACTCAAAGCAAAAATTTTATTTATTCATTTAGCTGAAATTTCAAAATATTGATATTTAAGAAGCAAGTGTATATGAGTTTCTTAAAGTATTTTATAACATTTTAAAAATCAGTTTGAAAGTGAATTGAATTGTTGATAAATTGGAGAAGGTATTATAAAATGATTTATAATATCATTTACAAGAAGAAAAAGAGAAATAATCATACAATATACGAAGGGTTATGATATTTTTAAGCAAGGACCTTCTGCCTGAACTAGGATTATACTCAAAGCAAAAATTTTATTTATTCATATAGATAAAAAGACAAAATATTGACATTTGAGAAGCAAGTGTGTATGAGTTTCTTAAGGGTGTTCTTAAATAAAAAAGGGCAACTTTGTGACATATGCATTAATTTATTTTTGTTCGGAAATGGATGAAAATAGCAGGTCTTGTTGTTCAGAAACTGTCTAATTGCACTCATTCTTCTGTTTTTTGAAAAACACAACAGATTTTTCATAACAAGCCTTCAAAGTTGACACTTTTGAGCATCTTTCCCGACGAAAGCAGAAAAACCGGTCGAAAAGCAGGGGAAAAACGGGTGATCGATTGGTCGAAATAGCTTATAACTCGATAGGTAATTTAATTATCATAAAAAGGAAAAATAAGTTCAATTCGAAATCGCTTCCATAGTCAGGCATTCCAATTTTATATATTTCCGTTAAAAAACGAATTTGTAAATGTGTCAAAACGTTTTTCGCTTGTTGAGCGGATCAGTTAAGAACACCCTTAAAGTATTTTATAAATTTTTAAAAATCATTTTGAAGACGAATCAAATTGTTGATAAATTGGAGAAAGGATTATAAAATGATTTATAATATTATTCAAAAGCAGAGAAAGAGAATGACACATGAAATATATGAAAAATGTGATTTTTATAAGTTAGTATTTTCTACCTGAAATGGGATTATACTCAAAGCAAACATTTTACTCATTCATATCGCTGAAATTTTGAAAGATTGATATTTAAGAAGCAAGTATATATGAGTTTCTTAAAGTATTTTATAATCTTTTAAAAATCACTTTGAAGGAGAACTGAATTGTTGATAAATTGAAGAAGGGATCATAAAATCATTTATAATATTATTTGAAAGGAGAGAAAGAGAATGAAACAGGAAATATTCGAAAAATATGATTTTTATAAGTGAGTATCTTCTGCCTGAAATGGAATTGTAGTCAAAGCAAAATTTGTATTTATTCGTAAACTGAAAAGACAAAATACTGATATTTGAGAAGCAAGTGTATTTCACTTTCTTAAAGTATTTTATAATCTTTTAAAAGATAGTTTGAAAGATAAAAGAATCGTTGGTATAACAAAGAAAAGAATTATAAGTAAAGTTTTAATAATATTTACAAGCAGAAAAACATATCATGAAATACACATCTAAAAAAAGATAAGCAACATTTGTTAACTGCTTCCCTGATTTGTCCGTATGATGTACGGGTTTTTGCCAATCATGATTTGCTTGAACCAATTGTGGCGCCAACTTTTGAAAAATATTGGATAGGCTCAAAAATAGTTTTGTAAAATTGTACGAATAGCCTGTTTTACTTTGAAGGGTTGACAGATGGTGAAAGATGAGAATTTTAAGTCAAGCTATCACGTTTTAATATATTTGCAATTTTATTAAATTATATTCTCATGCGTTTTACCTTATAAAGACACTGCTACTTATTGTAATGTCATGATATCATGAATATGACTACAAATCAAATTAACAAAGTTTAGCATGGAGCAAAACATTTCTGTCATTTGGGATTTATGGATGTCATTCGGAATGGCCGTTGGCAAAATATATTCTATTCTAGAGTGCAAAATGAATAATAAAATAATAATGAAATAAATAACTAGAAAAATGAAAATTGGGTATGCTATGATTCAAATATATTGGGTGGGCTCGGGCCCCGCGAGCCCATATAAGTTGGCGCCACTGTGTATGAGCATCCACATTCCAATCATAATTTATTATTTTCACCAGTAAATTTTAATTGTAAATTTTTAAGGACAGACCTCTAAAATGGTGATTTTCTTGTACCAAATTGAGTATACTTATAACCATAAAAAAAAAAAAAAAAAAAAAAAAAAAAATATATATATCCTGTAAAAAACCACATACACTCACACATGAATATACACATACGCAATCAAATATGGAATAGGATCACATCATCCGGAACGTAATCCTAATTTTTCTGAACATTCCTAAAATCATGTCTGAAGCCTCCTTTATAATTTAGTTGAATTAGTTCCGCTATCACCACACCCACATCCATAACTTCTTAACAATATGCTCTTCATTATTGTACAATTCTATGAAACTGCATGCATTCGAATATTTAAGCACCCCTCTTACTCCTCCACACACATTATTCGCAAAGCGATTTAAATAGTCCTGGTTAGTGGTTACCTTTATCCGTAATATTTTTTTCTACTTCTCCATCTGCAACAGGCATTTTAGTATCATAAGGTCAAATTTACCATAGGTCGCTATAAGTTGAATACAAGAGCACTCGGTTCCACATGACGTGCGCTATAATTTTCGAAGAGGGGAACAGATGACCCCTCCACTCCTCTATTGATGACTCATTCCGTTGTTCGGAGCAGGTGAGAAACAGAAGATGCCGGAGATAAATATGAAGAGGATAAACAAAAAATGAAAAAAATCTGGCATACAGGAGTGTACAGTAATCATGGTTATGTTACGTCTCAGAACGCATCGGCGGAATCTGCAAATAGGTCACGCGTCTGATTTGGCGCGAAATGCAGCTTCTGGGTCATTTTTTTAGTCGGGGCTATCTAAGGATATACCGAGACACTGAGTCTGAATTTTTAGATGTTGCTGTCATGACTGACGAATTTGGGGTTGTGCAAATATAACGTTATCAACTTTTTATCAATTTTGAACCCCTTCCCCCCATTCGATATCAACCGTTATCATCCTTCGACCCCCTACCTTCCCCCATTAATAATATCGTTATCAAAGAATATACATATTTAAATTTTATGTTTTTTGTTTGAAATGATATACAAAACACGTTACATTTATTTTTCACATACTATATTGATTCAAATGAAGAGAACTCAATAAAATATCGTTTTATTCAAATAACACTTAAAAGAAATAGGTACTATTTAGAAGTATTTTATAATAGCTTTTTGTTCCATAATGCATTCAACAGTAATATTGTCTTGTTGCACTTGCCCCAAACGGAGGAAATATGAAGAGTAGATAGAAAATGCTATCAATAAAACAAGTGGGCCACATTCCTTCTCTTTTATGTATTAGTAAACACAAGCTTAATTTCAAATATATTTCAAGTATGTTTTTTTTTTTTTTCGAATCGGGGTTATAAGTGCATACACAAATGAAAAAGAATAGGGATGTCAAACGGTGACGTATCCCATATTTTAGAATAAAATAATTTTATAACAATTTAGGGATTTTAACATTAACTTTGTATTTTCATAAAAATAGATAACAGACTGAAAAAAGATAACAGACTATTTTGAACTAAATATCATGTTACAAAAAAGAGAAAATTTTGATTGGATAAAAAATGATATCGATATCATAAGACAACCGCCCTTCCCCCTAGAAATATCTTACGATATCATGTGCCAGACCCCCCCCCCCCCTACACACACACACAAACCTCCTCCTTCCTAAATTGATAATGTTATATATGCACAGCCTCTTTGTTGATTTTTTCGACAGTTATTCACTTAGATAAAGTGCCATGGCAATAATTTTAAAACGGACAATGGCACAAACGTTCAAAAATCATGGAAGGGATCAAATAATCAGTTTTTTTATACGACGAAGACGGAGCAATAAGAATTATCAATATTTATAAAAGTTATTTACGAGGACAATTACTTATTGAAAATAATTAATAACATTACTATCACAAAATCAACACTGCAATTAAGGGTGTATTTCGATTCGAACTGCTTATTTTCCGATTTATTTTTAAATTCAACTTTGCTCTAAAATGCATCAAATTGCCAAATTGTCTTATTCAGAAAGTACACAAGGTGCCGTGATTGTCAATTCTTTGATAAATGCAGAAAATATTGCAAAAAAAGCAATCAAAAACGGTATTTTGAACCGATTTTTCTAAAGCGGGAGGCCTGGGAACAAAAAAGAGGGTCATACTTAGAAGATAATTGTTTATAAATCAAATTCCAACGAATTGAGCGTAAAATGACATCACCTTATACATCCCTTCAAAAATCTCCCTAGCAACTTTCATCATGTGTCTACTTTTAAAAATATGTCTGAAATTGTATCAGCAAATTTCGAGCTGTTGAAGGTAGAAAAGCGTTTTTTGGAATACATCCTTAATTCACAAAAAGAGGTTTTAAGATACTGGAAATTTTAGAGAATTAAGATTATCAAATTGTGATAGAATAGGTCGAGTACGGCAGAGTGCATTCGTATAAAAGAAAGTTGTCATAAAAACAAAAAGGGCATTAACGAATGTAATCCTATTTCACGTTTTAATAGATTAGAATTAAATGTCTTGACAGATTTTGAAAACTTACTTGCAATAACTCTTAAATGAAAGAAATGAAATTATGAAATGAAAGGTCGAAATATTAAATAAAATCAAGTACAAATAAAAATGCGACTCGCAGAGGCTGATGTTGAAGCCCAGATTTGAAGTTTTTCTAATTAGAAATGTGTCTCACTCTTTCTTAGTCGACGCGACATTGAAGATGTTCCTTTGTTTCGATGTGCTGTGCCACCACCGATATCATTAAGTCAGTGACACCAACTTTTGAAAAATATTGAGTTAGATCAAAAATATTACGTGGGCACAAAAATATTAAAATATTTTGATAAAATGGTATGACCAGTATGTTCTTCTTTGAAAGGTGGCCAGATTGTGAAAGATAAGAATCAGTTAAGGGTGTTCTTAACTGATCCGCTGAACAAGCGCAAAACGTTTTGACACATTTACAAATTCATTTTTTAACAGAAAGTTATAAAATTTGAATGCTTGACTATGGATGCGATTTTGAATTGAACTTATTTTTCCATTTTATGATAATTAAATTACCTACCGAGTTATAAGCTATTTCGATAACCTGATCACCCTTTTTTCTCCTGCTTTTCGACCGGTTTTTCTACTTTCGTCGAGAAATGTACTCAAAAGTGTCAATTTTCAAGGCTTGTTATGAAAAATCTATTGTGTTTTTTAAAAAACAGAAAATTGAGTGCAATTAGACAGTTTCTGAATAATAACATCTGCTATTTTCATGCATTTCCGAACGAAAATAAATTAAAGCACGTGTCAGAAAGTTGTCATTTTTGATTTAAGAACACCCTTAAGTCAACTATCATATTTTCGTAAATTTGCAATTTTATTAATTTATATTTTCATGCGTTATTCCTTATAAAAAGACTAATATTTGTTGTAATATCATCATGTCATGAGTATAACTACAAACTAAAATAGCTGAAAGTTAAATATGGACATTTCAGTTATTTTGGGATTTATAGATGTCAGTTGGAGAATTAAAACACATGGCTATTAACAAAATAAATTTTGTTCTATGGAGGAAAAAAAAAAGTAACGAAATAAAATAAAATATTAAAATAAAAAACTAAATAAAACAAAGAATATTGGGTATGATAGGATTTAAAAGTATTAAGTGGGCTCGGCCCCCATGGGCCCATATAAGTTGGCGCCACGGTAATTAAGTGATAATGGGCACGTTGCGAGAAAGATTGTCAAAAAGAATGCTTAATCATTCAATTAAAATTAAGGAAAAATTATTTACAATTTATTTACACATAAACAAAATATTATTTTCATTTAAGAGCTCAAATAGAAGCAGATTCGGCCCGGAAAAACAAAACAAAACAAAAAATAAAATTTACAGATCAACTTTAGCTACTCCAGTGGCGGAAAAATCATTTAAAAATATCCAGTTTCAATCAAAATATCTAAAAAAAAAAAAAAAAAAAAAAAAAAAAAACAACTTCTATAGGATTAATATTAGCCATTTGCGTTTTTGTGAGGCAGAGTTGCCCATTAAGTAAATAAAACAAATTCAAATGTTTGAGAGAAATAACATAAATTCTCAGTTTATAGGGCTTACTATTATTATTTGATCCTTCTTTTGATAAAAGCAGCGTGAACGTTAAATTAATGCTTTAAAAAAAAAAAAAAATTGTTTATTATTCTCTGTATTGGCTTACCTTATTTATCTAATCAGAGACATAATAGGCGGAGTAATTAACCTATTTGAAAAAGAAACAAAACCAGCAAGGGAAAGAGAGGCTGGGAATTCCACAGGAATTGAAACCTTATATAGATAATAAGGGTATTTGCAGAATTTAATTAAAATCTAACTCTTTCAAGATTGATGTTTATGTATTAGTGAGATTATTACAATGTCTTTAATTTGTTTCTTTTCTTTTCTTTTTTTATGGCGACTAAAGTTCACTGTGCTGCTGAAATGTACAGAGAATTAAATGACAAATGTCTCATAACTTAGGAAAATATAATATAATACTAAAGGAAAGTCTATAAAATAACATTTTCCGAGATATCCACGATTCTAAAAAGCATTGTTTATCGTTGCAAATCCCTGAAATCAATAGATTTTGAGATTTAATGAAGTTTTTAGAAAAAAAAATTCTTTTGCGGTCGCTGATTTTCGGAAATGTTTCTGAGTAGTTTTTCTTTAAAAATAAATAAATAAATAAAAATAAAAAAGGTTTTTATCAGGCGTGTATAGATTTTGAATTAAATATTTTCAGCTGCGTAGCCGAATTAATGCATGCAAGCGTTATAAAGTTTTAATTTATTTTTGTTCGGTAATATATGAAACTAGCAGGTATTGTTATTCAGAAACTATCTAATCGCACTCATTTTTCATGGGTTTTTTTTCTGCTAACACAATTGATTTTTTTTAAATTAGCCGTCAAAGTGTGCATTTTGAACCGCAAGTCCAACGAAAGCAAAAAAAAAATCTGTCAACGAAGGGAGAAAAACGCGTGATACGAAATAGCTTTTAACTGGATAGGTAATTTAACTATCATAATATCGAAAACATACTTCCGATTCTAAATCATTTCTAGTCAGACCTTCCAGTTTTAATTTCCAGTTTTACTTTCTAGTTTTACTTTTTTTTTTTTCTTCATTGTTGCAAATAATTCAAAAGCCGTAATAGTAATTTGTTTATTTTCTGTTGAAAGATTTTCATGTAGAAAATGAGTCTGAAGTAGTTTTTTTATATGAAATTTTAAAAAGGATGAATATCGCGTCATTGTGTAAATAAAAATGACATTTTCAAAAAGATTTTTCACTTAAAAATTGGAAGTTTTTATCCAAAATATAGCACCTTGCATTATTGCACTGGTGAAACATTCTGAACTATACATAGGTAAATTGCATCACAAATTGTGATTATAAGCATAATAACTATATGTATTTATATGTAATGTAATTATATTTAAGGGTGTTCTTAAATCAAAAATGGCAACTTTCTGACACGTGCTTTAATTTATTTTCGTTCGGAAATGTATGAAAATAGCAGATGTTATTATTCAGAAACTGTCTAATTGCACTCAATTATCTGTTTTTTAAAAAACACAATAGATTTTTCATAACAAGCCTTGAAAATTGACACTTTTGAGTGCATTTCTCGACGAAAGTAGAAAAACCGGTCGAAAAGCAGGAGAAAAACGGGTGATCAGGTTATCGAAATAGCTTATAACTCGGTAGGTAATTTAATTATCATAAAATGGAAAAATAAGTTCAATTCAAAATCGCATCCATAGTCAGGCATTCAAATTTTATAACTTTCTGTTAAAAAATGAATTTGTAAATGTGTCAAAACGTTTTGCGCTTGTTCAGCGGATCAGTTAAGAACACCCTTAAGCAACAGCTGTATCTTAAGAACTAATGCACGGATTTTAACAAAAAATTGTATGCAAGTAGTTCCTGATATAAATCGATGCTATTTACTTTTTGGTATAAATCGCTCATTAGGTGCCGCTGCTATGTTGCATTTAACACGATTTGAACAATAACTCTACCTCAAGAATTAACGATTTTCATCAAACTTCAGATTCAGTTAATCCTTGATAAGAACTGATTGTGTTTCTTTTTGGTGTCAATCACCCGATAGGTGGTGCTGCTATACTGAATTTTTCCCAATTTCCGCAATAGCTCTATCTATAGAACTAATGCACAAATTTTCATCAAACCTTAGGTTCAGATTTCAGATATACCTTGATAAATATTATTGTTGATTATGTTTTGGTGTAAATCACCCAGCAGGCGGCGCTTTTAGGTTGCATTTTTCCAGATATACGTAATAGTCCTATTTTAAGAACTATTGCATGGAATTTCCTATCTGTAGAATCCTCACGATGTGAATAGATTGTCATTTAATTTTGTCAAAGTGGTAGCGAATTTAGAAGATTTGACATGTATGTGATAGTGATAGAAGAAAGTTTTGGGATTGCCATATCTGACTAGTTTCATATTCAATTAAAGTAGAACCCCGATAATTCGGACTCCGTTAATCCGGATCGATTTGGTCGATTTTTTTTACAAGTTTAAGAAGTAATCGGCAAATTTCCATAACATAAATTTATTTCAACCTCATATTCTGAATAAAAAAGTATTTTTTTGAAATCTTTTCGGAAGCGTACCTCAAGCTTTCCTAGTTAAACTCTTAAATATTATCTATGAAAGGAACAACTAGGCATCATTTAAGCTTTAGCAATTCCAATTTTCACAGTTTTCTATTTAATCCATTTAGAAATGTCCCCAAAAGCTCAATGCATAATAAAATCCTACTCAGAACATTGCAAAAAAGCAAGTAAAATAGTCCTTATGAACACACTGACTGATAAGTGATAAGGATAGCTTTCCGATCTTTGTCAGCCAGTCTATAGGTCTCTTGGGAGCCGAAACCCTTCTACAAATTACTTGCGGAAAATCAAAATATTAGGAGGAATAAACGAGAATGAAAGAGAAATGTACACCTGAAGATTTTTTCAGCTTGTTTTAAAAAATTGATGGTTACTCAGATGTTGATACCAGCAACATTAGCTATTGGTTGGAAGTAGAAAATAATGAAGAGTATGCCTCGCTTACAGATGACTTAATAATCGTTTTGTGCACAACTGAAGAAAATGAAGACGATGCAGACGAAAACCATTATCAATGATGATCAACCAAAAGCTATTAGCCATAATGAAGCAACTTCCCATTTTGAACAATTAACGATTTATTTTGAACGTCATGTGGAGACTACATCCAACGAAATACTTATGCTCAAGGGAATGTGTGTCCATGTGGCTGTAAAACTAGCACAGCAGAATATAGCAAATTTTATAATTACAGAGTAAAAATTTTTACTGTATGTAAATTAATTATTCTATATTTATCTGTTCAGTATAAAGATGATTTTCTGTGAGTATGTTTTATTTTATTTCATTTGTTCACATTCTCCGGATAATCCGGATTTTCGACAATCCGAATTGGGCCTGGTAACAAATAATTCGATTTATCGGGGTTCTACTGTGTTTAATTTATTTGTTACAAAAATTTAACATAAAGGTAGAACGAATTGAATGAAATATCTTAATATTTGTCTCTGGTTAAGCTTAAACAATCTAAAAAAAAAAAAAAAGTTTTTTTTTTTTTTTTTAATTTGCTTTGAAAATTAAGATTTTGTTTAATATATTATCATTTAGATGATTTCGGATAAAAGAATACTAATAGTTTACGTATTTAAATGCAGAATTATTAAATTAAACCATAAACAAACAGTCATTTTAAAAAGATATTGTATTTGTAAATGAAATGTTAAGTATTTTAAAAGAAATAATAAAACACAATAAATGCACAATAAATGTCAATAATAACAGGTAATTGTAGGGAACCTAATGCTCTTTATTTACTCACAAACCCTTGACTGTACACAGGGCCCGACTTAGAGAGTGGGGGCCATGGGGCAAACATTATTAGGGGGCCCCCTTATATTTTAAAATTTTTCATAAATTATACTGAAGTGACTAAAACTAAAATTCATATTGGTATGTGTACATAAATTTCAAGTGCTATTCACATCGATATATATAATAGCAGGAGAAAGATAACTTTAAGAAACTATAGAACGCAATTTTTTTTCGATTTCAAAAGTATAAGGATAAATGTGAGACCTTAAGGGGGCATGGGGCACAGAAACAGAGGGAGTAGGAGAAAAAAGCTCCTTAAAACTAAAAAAAAAAAAAAAAAAGAATTTGGTCACTTTTGTCCATTTTTTATCATTTGAAACTCTTTTAACGAAAAACTTATAAACTTACATCTGTCCTTGGGGGGCCCCTTCAAGCCGGGGGCCCGGGGCAATTGCCCTGCATGCCCCTGCATTAGTCAGGCCCTGACTGTACAGTCGGCCCTCGTTAATTCGAACTCGTTGGGACCAGAAGAAATGTTCGAATTATCCTGAGTTCGAATTATGGAAAGTAAGAGAGAAAAACATGTTTTACAGGGATACTATTAAAAAAGAATTAATGTTATAATATTTTTAAAATTTTTTTTCGACCGTTATTATTATAACATGATTTAATATTAAATTAAAAGATATAAATATACAAACTAGGGATTAGGAAAAAGCGCAATTGAAGAAGGATTGGTGGTGTTATTGATAGACAGATGGGACATTAAGATAGCGGGTATCAAATAAATGGGATTATATGCATCTTAGTTTTAGAACAATTCTGACAAAAATGAAAGAATGAAAACTATTTTAAGGATCTGAAGGCCGTGTGAAAGTGAGTAAAAATAAAAATCAGAATTCTCGTTAGTTCGAATTAAAGGCAGTCAAGAGAAAATGAGTTCGAATAAATGAAAATTTTTAATGTTATTCTGCCTTTGAAAATTTCGGGACTTCATGTTTAGTTTGAATTAAGCAAAGATTGGATTTAACCGATTTCAAATTACCGAGAGTCGACTGTAACTATAAATTGTATGTAAACATTTGATATATGCTTGAAGAGGAAAGAAATTGCAGTAATTTTAAATAACGGAAGAACAAACAAATTAGTAAAATATTATTAAAAATACAAATGCAGTGTTGAATTAAAGAGATTTGATTACATAACACACACGTGTAACTTGTTTAATCTCACGTGAATGGGACATTTACCATCATCCATTATTGGCATTTAAGCTTACAGTCAGGGGACAATTTTTTTGGTCGACGGGATAAACAATCGCATTTGAACAAATTACATTCATATTAGCAAAAAAGAAAGAAAAAAAAAAGGCTTGTACTATTATGAAAAAGTTTTTCTTTTCCAATTTTTACTTCCTTTAAAGTCGAGTTCTTGAGTAATTTTTATAGTTTGATTTAGTCATTAGCAATGTAATCAATTGAAAAGAATAAGAGTACACTTTTTGAAATGACTTTGTTTCCACACTGAGTAAGTTTTCTAAAGGGGAAAATACTTTTACAGGTAGTTTAGCCTAGGTATATATTTTCTGATAATTAAAAAAATAAAATAAAAATAAAGATCAGTGGCATTTAATTGCCATTATTCGTTGCATTTCAAAGGCTATTTTTAAAAATTAAACGATTCGTTTTTTTAATTCATAGAAATGGAAATATGGAAGGATAAAGGAGGGTTCGAAAGCTTATTTGTATTTTCGTATAAACGAGGCAAACTAAAAGCGATAATTCTGCCTTTTTGAATTAGCGAGTTATCATTTTAAATTTGTGATTTCATTCGAAAACCAAATAAAAGAAAATTTAGGTAAATTATGTGATTAGGAAAGAAGATTTTGTTGATATATATAAATATTGAAGCCTGCATTTAAACAAACTAAATTATAATTTTCGTTAATTATTATATTTTCTAATTATTATAAATAAAAAAAAAAGACAGCGGAAAGAATTTATATACTTTATAAAAGTTGAAGAAAGGCAGTGACAATGATAGAGTCAAGTGAAGCTAAACTAATTTAGATTATTTTAAATTTGCGTACAACTTTTTATGTTGCATGTAGGAGTGAAAATTATTTTGTCTTTATCAAAGAAAACAATGTATTTATACTTCAGCTTCAGAGCATCGTTGATAATTTAACATGTTCATAGACTATTGAAATAATAATAATAATAATAATAAATGAATGAATAAAGGATATTATAAAGGAATAATCAAATTTTAAATGTTATTTTGAAAACAAAGCGTAAAATATTTTCGGGCATTTAAATAAACACCCATAAATATAATAATGTACTTTGTAATTATTTAGTTCCCCCCCCCCCCAAAAAAAAAAAAAAAATAGTAATCATAAATAAAAATAAGAATACATTTCAGTTCTACTTAAAATTTTCTATTGTCAATAGATATTCAGCTACTGTTGAGCAGTGGCGGATCCAAGGGGGGGGGTCATGGGGGTCATGACCCCCCCCCCCTGGAGCTCTTCAAAGAGTGATGCACAGTGTAAGTAAAAAGTGCTAAAACAAGAACGCAAAATAACGTCTAATCGAAAGAATTTGCGCTTTTTTCGAAACTAATCAAGAAAATTCGGGAATTTTCCGCACCTGATCGACATAATTCACAATTTTTCCGCTCCCGATCGGTGAAATTCGCGATTTATGCGAAGCCGATCGACGAAATTCACAATTTTTCGATGCCTAATCGATGAAATTCACGAATTTTTGGGGTGTGATCGACGAAATTTGAGATTTTTTCCACGAATGGTCTGCGAAATTTGCGATTTTTCTTCACTTGGTTGAAAAAATTCACGATTTTCCCGGCCTAATCCACAAAATTAGCACATTTTTCCGTTCTTGTTCGATGAAATGAGAACTTTTCCGCACATGAACTTCGTCAGTCAAATGCGCTTTTCTTAATTGACTGACGAAATCTGCTTTTTTTCTCGCCGTAAATTTATGAAATCCGTGATTTTTTTCTCGCGATAAGCTGACGAAACTCACGATTGTTCAGCAGCCACTCAGATTTTTTTAACTTTTCCGCGCATCATCGACAAAATTAGCGGTTTTCTGCACCCCATCAACAAAATTCGCGAGTTTTTTTGTACTCGATCGCTCGAATTCGTGTTTTTTACGAAGCCGATCGACTGTATTCGCGATAATTTCTTTCCCTATCGATGGGATTGTCAATTTTTGTTCGCCGTATCAACGTAATTCGCGATTTTCTTCATTCCCGATTGACTATATTTGCGCTTTTTATGAAACTGATCGACCATATTTGGGCCTTTTTCATTCTCGATCGACAAAATTCGCAATTTTTCCGTGCTTTACCAAAAGCGATTTTTTTTTCGTTCCCCATCGACTAAATTCGCGGTTTTTACGAAAGCGATCGACCATATTCGGGATTTTTCTGTGCCCAATTGACAAGATTCGCGCCTTTTTCCGTTCTTGTCCATGAAATACGCATTTTTCCGCACCGAACAATAAAATTCTCGATTCTTAACTGACTGATGAAATCTGCATTTTTTTTCCCTGCCGTAAATTGATGAAATCTGATTTTTTTTTTTCTCGCGATAAACTGATGAAACTCGCTATTGTTCTGCAGCCGCTCAAAAAAAATTTCGATTTTTCCGCGCATCATCGACAAAGTCTTCGATTTTTCCATGCCCTATCAACGAAATTAGTGACTTTTTTGTTCCGAATCGAGAAAATTCGCGAGTTTTTCGTGCCCAATCTCCCGAATCGCTCTTTTTACGAAGAGAATCGACTTACATTCGCGATAATTTCTTTCCCGATTCACGAAATTGGCAATTTTTGCGTTCCATATCAACTCGAAATTAACAATTTTTTTATTCCCAATCAATAAAATTCGCGATTTTCCCCTTCCCGATTGAATAAATTCGCGCTTTTTACGAAGTGATCGAGAAAATTGGGGATTTTCCGTGCCCTATTTAAGAAATTTCGATTTTTTTGTACCAGATAAACAAAATTCGCGAATTTTTGTGCTCGATCGACAAAATTTGCGATTTTTCAGAGACATACAAACAAAATTCGAGATTTTTCGAAGGCAGATAAAATGTCCAGTCGAAGATATTTTCGATTTTTCAGCGCCCGATCAACGAAATTCGCGTTGTTTTCGCGCGGTAAACAGTCAAAACAGACGACTTTTCCGCAACCTATGAATAAAATTTGCAATTTTTTCAAGTATTATAAAAAAAAAATTGATTTTTTTCCTTGCCCGATAAACGAAATCTGAGATTTTTCGCGTCCGATCGTCAAAGTTCGTGATTTTTCCGTGCCTAATCGACAAAATTCACAATTTTTTTCATGCCCGATCGGCGAAATTTGCTACTTTTTATCGTAATTCCGTTTTCACAAGATTTACTGTATTTTAAAATTGTTTCATTAAATCATTTGACAAAAGTTGTGACCCCCCCCTGGAGGTTGGGCTGGATCCGCCCTTGCTGTTGAGGTTAGATTTAATTAATTCTGAAATTCACATAAAAATAAGAACTAAGTAAAAAGAAAAGAAAAGCTTTGTTTGAATACAAATTCTAAATCCCCTCATTCCCCCCCCCCCTAAAATAGTTTTTTTATTATATATATATACATATATATATATAAATTTTAAACTAAATAGAAAATAAAATAAGAAGGGCTAAAACTTTCGGTTTGCTCGCATACAAATTCTAAGCCAAATCGTTAAAAAAAGCGATTTAAAAAACAGCTAAAGGCATTTGTTCATACCTTTTTAATTTAAGAAAAAGTATTTAAATATATATCTAGTGAAGACACTTGTTTTATTTTGCTACATAATCCTGTTCCGTACGATAACTATTGGTGAATATGTAATAAATAAATATGTAAAATAATTCCTTTTATTATGCGAAAACTGTTAAAAAAGCACTTTCAGTATTACGCTATTGAAATACAAATACACATCTAATCGTCGCAGGTATAAGTAATAACCTACATTCTCAGACATTTTCGCTCGATATACGTTCTTTTGGCTCCAACAAAACGCGTATGAAGGCTGTTGTAGTCCCTGTAGCGCAGTGGATAGCGCGTTGGACTTCTAATCCAAAGGTCCCGGGTTCGAATCCCGGCAGGGATGAAGGAGTTGTGGATGCGATGGTTTTTTTACGAAGACAGATACTGATCATATCTAAACAATCCACACATTATCATTTCTTACGTTTTTTTCTTTTTCTTTCTTTTTTTTTTTTTAGATGACAATTTAATACAGTAAATGTAAAGGTATAAATAGTTTTTAAGAAACTATCCTTTAAGCACACACCATTTATGTAATTATTCGCGCCTAATATCATAACTGCAATTCATATAGTTTAAAAATTTCTTAGTTACAATTCGTGAATTCGGCATGGACTCTTAATTATGAAAAAAATCACTGATTTTATTTATGCTTAGTAGAAAGAGCAAACAAGAGAATTTATTTAAAGTGAAAAAGATATTTCGCCTGTTAATAATAATAAATTGAAAACTATTGCAAAAATATAGACAATTTAATAATACTAGAAAACATATAAAAGTTCATAAACATTACTGACGAGGAGCTTTGAATATGTTCGAAACATTTAATGTTTTGTTTTTTAAATAATTTTTATCGTTTAATGTTTTTTTAATTATATGTTTCCTAACTATTAAATTAAACTGCCTGTATTTTTGCAATTATTTTTAGAGAATTTATATTAAAAAAATTTATATTTAATTTCTTTTTAAAATATTGACACCGAAAAAACTGCATTACTTAAATTATGAATTCAAAATTTCTATATAGTCTTCTTAACGTACAGTTAATAATTTAGTTAGTATTAATTTATTATTTGGAAAATAATTATGGAAATAAGAAAATATTACGTTGTCACCAGGAAAACGCAATTCTACACAGTTTCTAGAGCTCTAGCCTTTTATTGTACGATTTTTAAATTTTTTTGTGATAAAAAATGTCTGAAATCTATGTATCGCCCTAACAATGGTAAAAACAGTAAAATAAGTAAATAAATAAATCAACAGATAAATTTCAAATTTTCAGCTAAAATTTGATATTTTATGCTGTTCGCCATATGTATACAATTAGGGCTTTCCAACATTGTATTGCTATATTTTGCAACTAAATGAGTTTAAATTAATTATTTTATCTGCTTAAGGGTGTTCTTATATAAAAAAAGGCACCTTTGTAACATATGCTTTAATTTATTTTTATTCGGAAATGCATGAAAATAACAGGTGTTATTATTCAGAAACTGCTTAATTACACTCAATTTTCTGTTTTTTTTAAAAATACAATAGATCTTTTATAACAAGTCCTCAAAGTTGACGTTTGTGAGCACATTTTCCGACGAAAGCAGAAAAACCGGTCGAAAAGCAGGAGAAAAACGTGTGATCACGTGATCAAAATAGCTTAGAATTTTTTAGGTAATTTACTAATCATAAAATGAAAAATTCAGTTTGATTCAAAATCGCTTCCATAGTCAGGCATTCCAATTTTATAACTTTCTGTTAAAAAATGAATTTGTGAATGCGCCAAAACATTTTGCACCTATTGAGCGGAACAGTTAAGAACACCCATGTCATAACTGAACACCTGCAACTTTTTTTTATAAGGTGGTCTGGTGTAATAACGCCAGGCGGGGTAATAACGCCAAGTGCTAATATTTTGCATAATTATGAAATAATCTGGTAAATGATACCCATGTGCTCTGCGCAGAAGGGTTTTGAGTCTTATAAATCGCAAAAATTTGTTTCATATTTAGGTCTTATTGTTTTTACAAGCGACTAAAATTAACGCTTGATCTAAAATTTGCGAGATAGGTTTTGTGATGTGAAGACTATTTTTTTTTTATCTGGAAATAGTTTGTTAATTACATAAATTTGTAGTACATTTCATAGACTTTCAAAATGTTGTTGAAGATTTTGGATATCTTCTCGAGATAATTTGTAATTTAAAATGTACAGCGCAATAACTATAACGGGGTAATAACTCTAATCCTTGGCATTAATACCCCGGTTGATTCCTTACAGTGGCCCAGCTACATCCTAAATACTGATTCAAATAAACACAGTTAAAACTGTGCAATTCTAGGTGGCAAGGGCCGGCAACTATCGTCGAAAAACGAAACCAGCATTCGTTTATAGTTGAGTCAGCCGACGGGAGTAGGAAGCATGTGCACCAAAATAAAATAAGAGAATTTATTGCTAAATGTAATATAGTTAATATTGTTTTCGAAGGAGATGAGGAATTTGGAGAAGTTGGGGAAATTCCTATTTTGAACCGGGATCAAGAGATAGAACGAGATATAGAGAAGTTCGATATAAAGGGGTTATCTAATAGTCAAGTCAAAGATATAAAGTCCATTTTGAGGGAGAATAAAGAGGTTTTTATGGGTCCTGTACGACCAGCGGAAGTAGGGGAACACCGTATTGATCTGAAACCGGGGGTGGCAAGGAAAAAGCCAAAGTTATATAGCGTACCGGTAGCTTACAAAAGAGGAAGTAGATAGGCAGATTCAGGAGTTATTAGAACTAAATCTAATCGAAGTGTCAAATGCTGAAATTAGTCATTCAATTGTTTGCTTGGAGAAAAAAGACGCAACTGTTAGACTTTGTATAGACTATAGAGCTTTAAATTCGGTAACTCAGGCTCCAACATTTCCGATGAAAGATTCGCAAGAAATCATCATCATGTATACCGCAGGGGCGGCTAAATATTTATCTTCGATTGATCTATTGAGGGGTTATTGGCAGATTAAAATGGCTGAGGAGTGTAAACATTTGACAGCTTTTACAACGCATAACGGAACTTATCAGTGACGTACAATGCCTTTTGGATTATCAGGGGCTGCTGCTTCGTTTCAGAAAGATATGAATGAGGTTCTTCAAGGTCATCGGAGGTATGCGGAAGCATATATTGATGATAAATAAGCTAAAAACTTTGTATAATCACCATAAAAAGGAAAGTAAACAGGACGCGTTTCGAGCTTCAAAAATACAGCTCGTCCTCAGCTGATCCAAACACGTGTCACAAGGGACAGAGTGGAAATAAAAAGTGGAAATATTTTATTTCCACTCTGTCCCTTGTGACACGTGTTTGGATCAGCTGAAGACGAGCTGTATTTTTGAAGCTCGAAACGCGTCCTGTTTACTTTCTTTTTTATGGTGATTATACAAAGTTTTTTAGCTTATTTATTAATTTATCGCCAGTGATTTCGGTGTTTCTCAATATATTGGTGATGTCATCATTTTCTCCGACACCTGGGAAGAGCATTGTGAGCATGTTAGGGCGGTCATTGAAGAGTTGAAAAATAGAAATTTTGCGATTAGGCTGGATAAATGTAAATTTGAGAGAAATTGACTAAGTTTTTAGGTCATGTAATTGGGAGTGAAACGCATGCACCTGATGAGGAAAAAATAGGAGCAATAAGGGATTTAAAAATACCAAAAACTAAAAAGGAAATTAGATCTGTTTTGGGATTAATGGGATTTTACCGATCTTATATTCCAAATATACCGAAATTGCTATACCGTTAACCGAATTGACTAAAGGGAAGGTTAAAAATTCTGTACCGTGGGATGAAAGGGCAGAAAAAGCATTTAATACTCTCAAAGATGAGTTATGTAAAGTGACGAGTTTGGCTACACCTACCGTAGGCCAGGAATATCAACTCCACGCCGATGCTTCCGACCTGGCAGTAGGATGTTGTCTCACTCAAAAAGACGAAAAGTGTCAGTTTAAACCGATAGCTTTTGCCAGTCAGAAATTGTCAGGGGCTCGGCGGGCTTGGCCGTGTATAGAGAAAGAGGCTTGAAGTGTTCTCTTCGGGTTGCGAAAGTTTGAAAGTGGACCTATGGATCTCAAATTGAGATCATTACAGATCACAATCCATTAAAATTTCTCACTGAAACGACCCCAAAGTCCCCCAAACTCACTAGATGGGCTCTTGCCTTGCAACGCTGCGCTGGAACCTGAGTATTTCTCATCGTCCAGGAGCTCAACATTTGAAGGCTGATGCAATCTCTAGGCTACATAGAAAGATCTGGGAAGAACAGCCAGTTGCTAGCCCATCAGCATCAACGACCAAGTAGTGGACAACCATAAAGGGATGTCATCATGTGTTCAATTTTTTTTTGTGTATGTGTAATTATTTTTGAATTTTGTGTTTATAATAGTATATTAGCATGTGTATTGTCTATGTAATAAAACTATTAGTACAATGTTCAGTAGAAATGTCAGTAGATAATGTTCAGACACCTGGAAATACCTATGTAATAAGCATAATGAAGAAATCTGCAAAGTGACTATTGAACTCTTCTGTGATATTACTATGTGTTTGGGGAAAATTAGCCCCTAAAAGGCATATTTTCCGCTAAGGTGGGGGGTGTCAGTTTCTGAGTAAACACCTGCTACAGATTAGAATTTCTGTTATTTCTCTTTCTTAATATTTTATGTATTGTACCGGCTGTGTACTGGAATTTTCAAGGTGACATTCTTTCTTTGTTGAAGGGAGAATTGACAGGTGATCATGTACAGGTGGTGAGTGAGAAAGAGAATATTGCCGAAAGGCGTGTTCATCCGTCAGCGATGTATGTGTATGATGAGCAAACAAGGATCACGGATCAAGAAAGCAATGCGGAATGCGTCCAATGGGGAAGCTCCACAGAGGGGTGTACATTGGGGAAGGCAGTGATTTGAGAAGGTCAAGTCTTGTCTGAGTTTTAGGCAGTTCGCATCTGGGGTTCGTACCTAGAGGAGTGTAGGACAGAGGTCCTAGTGCAGAGTGTTTAGGCTGAGTTCGTATCTGGAGAGTAAGGGACACAGACGTCCTTGTGTGTAGTACTCTGGGCCGGATAGCGTAGGCCGAGTATCCATGTGTTGGGAGATTCGAAATTGATCTCCGATAAAGTGAATCTAACGTGCATTGAGTGTGAGGGAGAAGGTGTAATTTGAACAGTACACAGCCAACTTTTTACGGTATTTAATGTAATGTTGAACCGGATCATCTATATCCGAGTTGTAATTGTATATAATTGTAAATAGTGTATTTCTTGTGTGCATATAGTATAAATAAACTGTTAGTTCAGTTAATTGACAGCGTCAGTGTTCATTTACACAATCCTCACAGTGGGTGACCGATATCACCTAATAATATCAGTGGTGGCAGCTATACTACCACGGATTTTCTTTAAAGTTGTGCGGGCTGAGAGGAACGTCCGACAATATCTGTTAAATTATTTTTTTTATATAGATAGTCAATGAGTTGCTGTATCAAATCATATATTTGTTTGAAAAATACAAACTAAAACTGAGCCGTGAAAATTGGTAGAACCTTAACGTGGCGTTATTACCTCAGGGTACCCATGTAATATTTTTGAGTATTCAGTAAAAATTATGCATTAAGATAATAATAATTAAGATAAATTATTATTATCGTAATAGTTTAATAATTTTGTTTGTTTGTTTGTTTGTTTCCGTAGAACAAATTCTAATTTTTTGTCAAATGTAGCTATCTGACATTGACAAAATGAGTAATTATGCAATTCTATGGACTGTTCCTGATCAGGTCTAGAGATTTTATTGGGCAAATTCACGGCAGATAATGATGACCATAATGTCTTTAGATATATGCCAGAAGATTGCACGGATGCAGTGGAGGGCTAGTATATCACGAAGTGTGTGAAAACTGAATTACAGAATTCGATCTTTATTAATATTCAAATCCAAACTGCTTATTTTCTGATTCATATTTTTAAATTCAGTTTTTATCTTAAGCGCATAAAACTGGCAAATTCTCTTATTTAGAAACTACATAATGTTTCGTGCTTGTCGATTTTTCGATAAATGCAAAAACTATTGCAAAAAAAGGCTGTCAAACTTGCGTTTTGAACTAAATTTTCTGAAGCGGGAGACCTCGGAACGAAAAAAAAAAAAAAATGGGCATACTGAGAAAATAATTGTTAATCAAATTCTAATTAATTGAACAAAAAGTGAAATCACACGGCCTCTTATAATCTCTTCAAAAATCCGCCGTAAATGAAAAAAAAAAAAAAAATCTTATTAAAATTAGCCAAACAATAACATTGCAAACGGACAACATTTCACATCCACTAAACCGGAAACTCACATCGATACCAGCTGACATCGGCAGTAGGTTCCAAAAATGTGAAAATCCATTAGTATACATAATGTTCCGCAGAAAAAATATCTCCATAAATCAGTGCACAATATGCGCATTACTATGTGTATAACGACATTGTCTTTAGATTCAGATTTGGTTACCGGAATACAGATAGTTTCGATCGAGTTTCAGTCTGACTTATTTTCCCCGAAAACGAATTTTCATCGAACTCGGATTTTGAACCGAAGACGAAACCAAATTTTCGGTCTTTAGTTGAAAATTACATTTCTTTATCAAAAATGTACTTAATTTTTTTTACCTGTCATTTACCAAGCATTAAAAAAAAAAAAAATCAAAGATTATTATGCAAGCCTTATCGTGACATCCCATCTCTCACGTTCCTGATATTATTAACTTTTAAACTGTCAGGCTGTTGTATGCAACGTACTCGTTATCAAGGTTAAGAAGTTTAATCTAGACTAGAACTAGCCCTTTTTACTAAAGTTTTCGTAATACTGTAACAGATTTAACCCTAGATAACTAAGATCAAGTAATCAGTCTTCCTTAAGCTATTGTCTAAAGAATAATCAAGTAGTAATAATGGAACATCCAGATGGAATACATTTATTAAGAAAAAAGAAAATTCATAAATTGAATTGAATGTTTAACTATGTTTCAAATCTGTTTTAAAATTAAAATTTTATTTTTAAATATTCATTCCAAAACCCCACCAAAACATAGAGCATAAAACAGTGAAAAAACACAGAATACACTGACGATAATTGATAATTAAAATAATAGACTTTGTAAAAATCACCATAAAATAAAGCAGGATGCGTTTCGAGCCAAAACAATACAGCTCGTCATCAGCTGAAGGAGACACGTGTCCGTAATTGCACGACATCAAAGATGAATTGAAAGAAAACGGTTATTTGTTTCAATTCATCTTTGACGTCGTGCTCTTACAAACACGTGTTTCCTTCAGCTGATGACGAGCTGTATTATTTTGGCTCGAAACACGTCCTGCTTTATTTTATGGTGATTTTTACAAAGTCTATTATTTTAATCGAGCATAAAAATTTCCATCATAAAGAAGGGTGCAAAAATCTAGGCGCCAACCCGCAGTCTCTCACCACTAAAATTTAAAAGTTTTCTTCACCTAAAATTTAATAGCATTCTTACAAGAATTTTACAAGAAGTATCAGACCAAAAAAAAAAAAAGAAAAGAAAAAGAAAAAGAAATAAATTTAGTGGTGAGAGACTGCCTGCTGACACATAGATTATTGCACCCCTGATCATAAAATGATGAAAATGTGTTCCAAGATTTGGTGTTCCGGTTGGACCATAAACTTGTATAACATGAACCTCGTAAAACCTGCCAAGAATTGGTAAGATGTGGAACAGTAAAGTATCTACAGTTATCTTTTGAAAAATAGTATTAATTAGGATGAACATTGTGTTTAAAATGGAATCCAACACATCACAGACGTCCAATTCAGGACTGGAAAAGGAACTTGGCACCTATTGACTTATAATAACCAGCAATCTAATATTACACAAATAGATGAATGTCAGTGTGCCCAAAAGCTTAATATTGAGAGTACATACAACAATTCTTCATTAATAGCTGTTACTTATTTCGAAAGGAGGGCGAAGAATTTGACCATTGTTGAAATTTTCCCCATAATTAGAAGTTTCGGAAAATCAAGCATTGATTTATGGTATGTACTACTTCTCCTTTTCTTAAATCCATCATATGATTCAATTTTGGTCAAAAATATTTTACAGTTTATCTCAGATTTCGAAACATAACATAGTTTATTATTATTAATATAATTATTATCATTAGTATCATGCATCACTTGTTTAAAAAAAAGACAATGGTTATTTTATAAAAATATCTAAGAAAATTACATACAATTATGAAGCTAAACTAATACACTATATAGCCAAGGGTGACTAGCCACTTACGATTTCAGACATTTTGTTAAATATCTAGAAAACTATATGAGGAATTATCCCGAATCTCTAAGCGCGAACCAACATTTCCGTGAAGATTTTTTTCCCGAAACTCCATTAGGGACCGTCAACAAATTGAAAAAGAACGAATATATTTTGGATAACCCTGTCAAAACTAACGTAGTAAAAGCAAAAGTATTCAAACTGGAGATTATGATTAAGTGGTTTATTGTAATAAGCTGTGTTCATTTTTATGCGGGTAGCATGTATACTCGTAGAAAAATTAAGATTTTTATAAAAAGTCCCAATTTTTTCCACGTTTTCTTCTTATAATTTGCAAAGTTCTTAATATAAATAATTTTTTTTTTTTTTTTTTTTTTTTTTTTTTTTTTTTTATTATTATTACCGAACATATGACAAACAACAAAGTACATAATATCCTGCAATCAGAATTAAAAAATAATAAGAATTGTATGAAAATGAGCAGGTTACTAAATAATTTTAATAAATAACATACGTGAAAGCTATCAAAATTCATTTACATATTATGTTAGTTAAATATACAAAGCAATTTTTGTGAAAGTTTCAAAACATAGCTTGAAAATTCTGAAAATGATCATCGACAGAATAAGCTCAAAATCCATTGTTTCCAAAATGAAGAAAAAAAAAAAAAATGAGAGATTGTATCCAAATATAGTAATACACTATATTGCCATTGATTATGGGACACTTGCGATTTTAGACATTTTACTAAATATCTAGAAAAATACATAAGGAATCATCTCAAAACTCTTAGTGTATAAATATAATAGTATACGTCATACATCTCCGTGAAGATTTTTTACCGAAACTCCATAGGGGACCGTCAACAAATTAAAAAAGAATGAATATCTTTTGAATAACCCTGTCAAAACTAATGTAGCAAAAACGCTCAAACTCTAGATTATGATTGAATGCCTTATTGTAATACATTGTGTTCATTTTTATGCAAATAGCATGCATACTCGCAGAGTAATTAAGGTTTTTATAAAAATGGCCCCAAATTTTTCTAAGTTTTTCCCTTATAATTTTCAGAGTTCTTAATATAAAATAATATTTTTTTTCAGAAAATATGACAAACAACATTGTACACAGTACCCTGTAATCAGAATTAAAAAATAATAAAAATTGTATGAAAAATGAATAGGTATACTAAATAATTTTTTACTGCGCATGCGTCAAAGATATCAAAATTTCATTTGCATATTATGTTAGCTAAATGTATAGAGCAACTTTTTTAAAAGTCTCAAAATCATAGCTTGAAAATTCTGAAAGTAATCGTCTCTAGAAAAAGGACAAAATCCGTTGTTTCCAAAATGAAGCAAAAAAATGAGGGATTTTATTTAAATGTAGTAGTACATCCCGTATTGTGTATTCTATATTGACACTAATCAATGAATATATGGATACAACCCCTCTTGTTTTTGCTTCATTTTGAGAATAACTGATTTTCAACTTATTCAATTGACGATTATTTTCAGAATTTTCAAGTTATGATTTTGTGACTTTCACAAAAGTTGCTCTATACATTTAGCTAACATAATATGCAAATGAAATTTTGATATCGTTGACGCATGCGCAGTAAAAAATTATTTAGTAAACCAACTCATTTTGTATACAACTTTCATTATTTTTTAATTCTGATTACAGGGTACTATGTGCAATGTTGTTTGTCATATTTTCTGAACAAAATATTATTTTATATTAAGAACGCTGAAAATTATAAGGAAAAAACTTGGAAAAATTTGGGACCATTTTTATAAAAACCTTAATTACTCTGCGAGTATGCATGCTATTTGCATAAAAATGAACACAGTGTATTGCGATAAGGCATTCAATTATAATCTAGAGTTTGAGCGCTTTTGCTACATTAGTTTTGACAGGGTTATTCGAAAGATATTCATTCTTTTTTAATTTGTTGACGGCCCCCTATGGAGTTTCGGTAAAAAAGCTTCACGGAGATGTATGACGTATACTATTATATTTATACACTAAGAGTTTCGAGATGATTCCTCTTGTATTTTTCTAGATATTTAGTAAAATGTCTAAAATCGCAAGTGTCCCATAATCAATGGCAATATAGTGTTTGTGCCGTATTGTGCATTTTTTATTGACTTTAATCAATGGATAAATGTATTTTATCCATTCCATTTTAATGAATTTATTTCGACGGATTTACATATTTTAGGGGCCAGAGATCCCGAAAAACATGTTTTTACAAAATTTCTGTCTCTGAGCCTGTTTGTATGTGACAAAAAGTTTGTGGGCGCCTATCTAAAGAACTAATGCACAGAACTTCACAAACCTTTATATTCTGTTAGATCTTGATATAAACTAGATCTGATTAGTTATTGGTGCACCATTCGATTCCAACACCATTTGAGCGAAAATGAGCGGCCGAATGCATTTGGCCGAAAATGAGTTTTCGGTCGATTTCTACTACTAATATTTTATTAGACTACAAAGCATCACTCCTAATACAAAAACGATCCTAGATTGTGCGTACTATGTGCCTAAGCCTACAGCTGACTGCATGAATCATATTAGCCAAATGAATTTGCCTGCTCTACTTAATCTTACTAAGAGAAGGGCGGGACTGTATAGAACCAGAACCGAAACTGGTCACTTTTTCACCCGTGCCAAGGATGGATTTGTGCGCCCCCGCCCCCCTGTTCTACGCAAATTAAATTTACAAAGATAATTTTACTAATTTTCAAATAGCTTACTTATTTAAAATGGATAATCATAAAATAATTGTACTGAACAAACGAGACCAGCTTTTCCAAAAATGGATTTTTTAAAACCTTGAAAACAGAATGATAAAGAATCAGAAAAATTCCGCTTTATACAGGATCCTTATACTATATATCATCCTTAAATTCATCTATGCTATGGCAGATTCCAGTCAGGACTGTTTTATTTATACCGTGATAAACATAGACATGAGAAAGATCAACGATCAAAATCATTATTTAGCGCCCCAACCCCTTTCGCCTTGTACCTGGGGCACATGCCGCTCCCCCCGCGCGCGCCCAGCTCCAGCCCTGGAACAACCGAACAACAATGATTTTTTGAAGCAGTTGAATTTCATCTCAGAAAAATGAGATTATAAATATTAAATTTCGTGTTTTACTAATCAGTTTAGCGGCTAATTAATCGAAACTGACACACCTCTTACATACTCCCACTTTTTTTAGCCATACACCAAAAAAATCCTATCTCAAACTTAATGTCGTAAAAAAAAAAAAAAAAAAAAAAAAAAAAAAACACAGAGCTCAAATTATGGAATGAATGATTGAGCATAACCGCGTTATCTTCGCTAAGATCTCAACTGCTATGATGATGATGATGAAGATGGAGTGCTCAGGAGGCGGCGTGCCCATCTTTTGTTCGCCTATTAGGAATGATTCTTTGTCGTAAAGTGCGGAGAGGAGCACATGGGGGTGGCTAATAAATGATCATTAAAAGTGTATAAAAAGAATATTCACGAACCTGTAATGTGACTTTGAAAAGCAGTTCGTTTTTATCACCTTGATGAAATGTTGAAAGCACAGGATATGAAATATGTTCTTATGCATGAAAATGTGCTCGAGGAATCATTGTGTTTTGATTTATGCATGTCTTCACAGAAATGTTACCTGGAATAATTGGGTCTTATCAACATTAGGTTTTAAAGACGTCATAAATTAATACATTTGTAAGCAAATGAGACTTTGTTACGGTAACATTTTCCGTAGGTGGAATCGCCTTTCATATGAAGTGAAACATATTATTTTTATGCTTCTTTTCTTGTTTCTTATTATAATTTGAAGGTGAAAGTAAAGATTTATTATTGTGCAAGTTTTAACTCTGACCCTCTGAAAATTCATTCTTCATTCAATCTTAAAGCTTTCAACAAAACTGACTTTGAATTGCTAAATAAATCCATTTAGATATAATTTTACCTAATTTAATAATGAGGAATCCATATTTAAGATAACGCCGGTTAATTGTAGGGAATTTTTACATGAATAATAATAATAATTAAAAAAAATATGCTATTGCATCTTTATCAGATATATACGAAAGGATAAAAATTAACCCCTTTTTAAAACTTAAATTTAAAATTAAAGTTCAAAGGTTTAAAGTCCCAGTTAATATTTTTTAACTTTAATTCTGAAGCTTAAAACTAGTTTGCCCCAGATATCTTTTTTTACCAGTTTCTCATTTATTACTTTCCGATATTATTTTTGGATGCTTTTGATTATCTAAGTACTTTTTGCATCCATTTGTGAATATGGCCTCATACGTCACCGACCCGGGAATTATGCGGGCTTTGACTACATATCTATCAAAAGCTAATGAGCCAATTAAAGAAATGTTCCTCCCAAATTCACAACTGTGCCCTCTGTTGAAAAATATTACAATCCCCAACATATTATCGAGAACGCGAGATTTTGCCGATTTGAGAACCCTGCTGAAACACGGCCATGTAACTCTCCATAATTAATGTAGATGGCTCAAGGAAACCTCGAATAAAAATATGCAAAAATCTTTAACTTTTAAATTAAAAGTGAAAAATAAAACTTTTCTAACAAAAATAAAACCGACTTCAAAACCTACTAGGAACCTACATAGTGATTTTTTTTCTTTTTTTTACATAAAAGTAATAAGAAATTAAATTAAGAGCATAGTATTTACCATGCATATTATTATATATGTGTACATTAAATGGATTTTTTGGAGTCGATGCCAGCCAGAAAAGTTCAAAATTAAAATTAATTATCCAATTTAGATCGTAACAAGGATCAGCAAAAATGCTGCGAAACAAAATCTCCATACTCAAGAAGTTAACTCGGACAGCATCCTCAATTTAAAAATCTGTGATTGGTTATGATTTCTTTTACATAATATCTTTTATAAACGCATTAATTTCATATTAATCCTTAATTTCGAACACATAATTGTAGTAGCTAATCTTGCTTTAAAAAAACACATTTATAATATCAGAAGAAATGTTTAAAAAATAAAGTTAAAATTTTTAACTAAATATTATATCGTATATATATATATATATATCGTAAATGTTTGGATATGTGTCTATTGGAAAATTACATGGAACTTGGCTTGGCTGGCACGGACTCCAAAAAATCAAATTAATGTACACTGTTAAAAATAAATCTGTGAATTCCAGGTGAAACTACCAGCAGCAATGTAGCCGAACTTTTACCGTTCCGTTAGTAGATTTTCCGTTGTGTGAAATACAAGAAGGAAAAACTCCGGTGTAAGAATCAGTAACTTTCCGTTACAAAGTTTGATTTATAATAGTAATAATTTAATATAATTTTTAAAAATGATTTACCGATTAATCTTCAAAGAATTCGAAATCACCGAGGGATTCTAAGCTGCTAGGTTATTTTACTTAATTATTATTTTGGATAATTTAGTTCACGCCGTCCTCAGGATCGAACACGGGACCTTCAGGTTGCGGAACCAATTCTTACGAACTGAGCCAAAGTTGCTGATGCTGAACGGTACAAAGTATGTCTTTTATGAGTTAGTGGGAAAATCTGTTGTGCTTTTTAAAGATTTTCTTTCAAATATATTCCTTAGAATGTTTGTAAACGGATTATTTTAGACTGATGCATAATACTTATTTTTTAAAATCATTTTTAATTTTTTAAATAGTTTAAATTAAAAAAAAATCACTGTTTAAAACCACTGTTTTTTTTAATAAAATTTTTTTATTAAAATTTTTTTTACAAATGTATATACATATATATATATATAGACATTTTTTTTGAAATTGTCGTACACTATTTATTTCTTTATTTATTTATTTTTCGGCTAACAAATTAAAAGATTTTTAATAATAAAAAAAGATAAAAATAAACAGAAAAAATGCAATTTAAAAGGAATTTTTTATGTTTCATTATTCCATGGCGCCAATGGGACTCGAACCCACAATCTGCGCTCGCAGCCGATTAGCAGTGTGGTGCCTTGACCACTCGGCCATGGAGCTCCCCACACAACCGAGTGTCTCCGTTTTTTGTTTTTATTTCCATCCGTTTCGTTATTTTCAGGAAATATGATGGAATTTTGTGATTTGTAATGGAAAATACCCTTTTGTTGTTAAAAGGGAGTTTTTCTGTGAAATTCAGGAAAAAAATGTTCTTGAATTTCAGAATTTTTTTAACAGTGTACATAAATATAATAATAAGCATGGTAAATACTATGCTCTTAATTTAATTTCTTGTTACTATTATGTAAAAAAAAAATATTTTTCACTTTGTAGCAGGTTTCGAAGTCTGTTTCATTTTAGGTAGAAAAGTTTATTCAAATAAGTTTCACTTGCATATTATGTCGGTATATGCATGGCCAGATTTTTTAAAAAATCACACCTTTTCAAAATCAACATTCCCATGCGTTTCCAAAAGAATTAAGAAAATGAAGTCCATTCTTTTACGACGATTCCATTTCGGCTCTTCAGTTTTTATGTAGATAACAAATCTTTATTACAAAAGAAAATATTTCTGTTCTTTTTCCCATTCATTACATTCACAGGAATTCACATAATTCGGATTACTAGATTGGGATATTTTGATCAATTAACCGGGAGTTGTTATGCGATAAAAAGAGTTTTTTAACATTAACCTTATATAGACTGTTTCTGTTTTTCGGCATTCTGTGCATATAAGCAGTGTATGCCATTACCCATTACCCAATTAAATCGGGCTGATTCTAATTGCTTTTCCATTCATTTAAATATATTTCTTTGTTTGAAATGGGAGAGTCAATAGTTTTTAAAGTAATCGAAAATAAAAATAGCAGTTCCTTGGATTGAAAGGTATTCAACGGCCATTCCCTTTTTTCATTTAGCACTTTCCAGCAAAGTTAAAATTACTTACGCATTCGGTTTTTCTGTCCGTCTGTCCACGCTCTAACTACCGTAAATATTATCGGATTTTCATTCAATTGATAAAGCTAATTTAGGGTCAACAAAGCATGTTTGGTATTGCATATGAAGTATGTACGATTAATGCATCATTTACAGAAACACTCAAAATAATTCAATTACATTATGGTACATGGGAAAAAATCGTTTGGAGCGTATTTTAATGACATTACGCTACTTCTAATGTGTTGAAACTGGTATATATCACCGAATTTCACTACGATCATGTGAAAAAGGAACATTCATAGCATTTTTTATTAATTTACAGGGACACACAAAAGAAATTGGTTACGGTGCTATTTTTGCGTAATAATTGCCGGATGGTACTTTTTAAAATTCGATATGTGCTTTCAAATATAATTCATTTTTGCCTATTACTCTTAATATACAAATTCTCTACCTCATATACATCTCTGAACAAAAGTATTCGCATACGCTCCTTATTTGTTAATAGATACAAATCTCTCTATCATATACAGGGCTGCTAAAAATTCGGATAATTTTCCGATTGTAGATAGGAACAGCTCAAATTCGGGTTTGAAATGCATTCTACATTTCCATATGGTGAAACGGGGCACAATATTTTAATTTTTTAAACGGCGCAGTTTTGTTACTTTATTCTGAATGTGTTAGAAAGTGCTTCATAATCTATGTTTGACGCATGATTTTTTTACTTTCTTGCTTTTATTGCATCACTTTGTTCATGTCGTTACTTTCATTTTTTAAAATGCTCAGCTGGACAGCGGATATTCTCGTTGTTCTGGAAATTTGCAACAAATGTAGAGCAAAATAACATTCAGTTGTTTCAAATAATAATATAGTAGCCAATTTTTTTTATATATGCCATTATAAAAATATTCCCCATATTTTTATGACCACCGCCTTCTTATATGATTTCAAACGAATCGGAGCCCGTAGAATTCGACGAATGAAGATGCTTAAAAGAATTGTTAGATTGAAATAAAAAATATTTGCAATAAACCTTCAATCTTATATTGGCTAACATAACTCAAACGACAAATATTATTTAGAATTGAAGTTTAACTTAAACTTTTGAAATTATTGAAAAAAAATAATCATACAAGCAATCAGTAACATGTAAATCAGATAATAAATTATGAAGTTATGGATTGAGGCTTTGATTTTTGGTATTACGCAACGGTAAATAAAATGAATGAATGAATGGAAGGATTATATTTGGTACTACTTGGTTATCATGTCGACCAAAAAACTATCGCCAAACTATAAAATTAAATGCCAATAATGGATGATCGTAAATGTCGCATTCACTTAACATTAAAAACAATACACGTGTTTGTTACGTCAGAGAGTGATTTTTAAATAAACTTTTTAGTTGTATTTTTATTAACGTTTTACTAATTTATTTGTTCTTTCGTTATTTAAAATGAAATTATGTGTAATTTGTCGAAATTGGTCCACGGAATAATCAAATAGTCCTTATATTTTAAGTGAAATTAATGAAATGCGAAAAAAATGCGGCAGCAATTTTGTTTGGCGATCTGTGCAGCTATGATAAATATACTGAATTCGTAATTTCTCTACCAGAATCTTCCTATTTGGCAAAGGATTGGTCAAGTAAATTAAATTATGAGCAAAAGTAATTTTATAAAATGCTTAGCATTAAATTTAAAGGCGACCAAACTGGTCGTCAAGGGCGGGAAGTAAAAAATAATGACGGTTAATATTTCCGTCCATGCTCGTTTCGTTATTTAATGATATGTAAACAAAGATCAAGGTCACCTATTATTGCTTTTGAGATCTGATAGCATTTTAGAATCAAGTGAATGAATCCCACTTAATTGCCCGAGGGACTTTGCGACTCTGAATTTATAAACAGTTCATAAAGATCTTCGAATAGATTTCCAGGAACATTAAAGAATATCCTGTCGAAACACATTCGGATAACGCGGATTGGTCGTTTCTCATTAACTTACGTCACTGAGAATGATCTCCCCTTTGGACATCCACCCCCCCTTTTTTTTTCGGAAGATTTCAACTTCCAGGAAACGAATTCATGTTTTCTAAATGTTCGAAGTGCACTTTTGAATTCATTAAAGGCCTTTTAAAACTTGCATTGAATTTCACTTCCCTTTTAGGGAGATCCTTATCTCGTCAAAACAATCTCCCCCAAACATATACTTTCATTCGGAGGGTGTCAATTTTTTATTATATTATCGTTGTCGATGTACCAACCAACCTGTGATACAGAGGATTCATGGTATCAGATGTACCGTAATTTACAGTGGTTAGTGGATGCATACAAAGCCTAGGATGCTATGGTTGGATAGGGTTAAAAAGCTGATTCGTATTTAAATTGCCGTATTAAATAGTTATGAGAGGATGTTCCAAGAATATCCCTAGAGGATGTGCTTTAGTTAGCGTGGAAAAGGGAGGTGCCAGGACTGGAAATTTAAATTTAGTCTCTTGTAACACGCGCTGCAGCGAATTACAGTTCTTGAATATGATGGAGGGGCTTTTCAACACTTCATGCCTGAACTGTTTGACGGTTTGAGTGGGTTATTGTAAACAATCCTATAGAAGTACATAATGGAAGATACGTGTTATCCGTGTTTATAAAACAACGGGAATGCACACTTCATTGCCACCTGTGAAACGGTGTGTATCTTTCCTCTGCGTAATTATTATGGATAGGGTCGTAAATGAAGTAATTTTGTGGAAGTGTAAAATGTGCAATGAATAAAAAGAGTTTAATTTTCAGGCATTTTTAATAACTTCCTGTGCATGTATTTGTTAAAAAAAATATTTTAGGCTAGGGCTGTCCAACGCAGTGCCCGCGGGTGCCATGGCACCCTTTGCACATCTTCTTGGGGCTTTTTTAAAGATTTCCTGTTACTAGCATAAAAAAAAATTCTCTTTTAAAGGGTGCTTTATTTAAAATCCTTAATATTTTATTGAAAAATGTTTTAATAACCTCTGCAAGTGTATTTCATGCATCAAGATTTTAAAATTTAACTATGTATTATAGTGATTCTTGATTCATTTATAATTATTATAAATTATTTTGTAGTAATTATGACGATCGGTATCGATAAAAGTTGAAACAACTTTTTTAATATGTTAAGAAAAAAAATGTAGAAAAAAAAGCGCCCACACCCTCTTTCTTTGCATAGTTTTTGTGTTATTGTTATTGATGTTATTTCATTGACTCATTAGCTGCTTCATTAATCTGCAAAATGACTGTAATTTTCTCCCCCGAGTATACTGCTCGACGATGAACGCTCACGAACAAATTGTAGACTTTATTTTATCGGGTTTATGTGCATAAATTTTCCACATATCATCTGTTACTTCATATTTAATGTCGCAAAAAACTCAGTTTTTTTTAATTTTTTAATTTTTAGAATATCAAAAGTTATATTTTTAATATACAAAAGTTAAAGCACGATTAACCCTTTCCGGCACACCGTGCCCGGTCTGGGATACCTAATTTAAATTCCAAACGGCACCAAAAATATTTTAGTAAAATTTTACTTTTACAATAAAAGCTTAAATTAGGGGTTTCGAAATATCTAAAGAATTCGTTTGTGAATTCCGGTGTCAGTCGATAATTTCTCATTTTACTAACAGATTTTACCCGTGCCTTAAAGGGTTAAGCACAATTTTCAATACTATTAAATAGTTTGTGTTATTATCTTTTCGTTCTAATTTAATGGTTTGCTCTTATGTGCTCCCCAATTTTTTTAGAATCGTGTATAGATTATTCAGTATATATATATATATATATATATATATATATATACACTACCTGGCCATTGATTATCGTTCACTTGCGATTTTAGACATTTTGTTAAATATCTAGAAAAATACATGAGGAATCATCTCGAAACTCTTAGTGTATAAATATAATAGTATGAGTCATACATCTCCGTGAAGATTTTTTCCCGAAACTCCATAGGGGACCGTCAACAAATTAAAAAAGAATGAATATCTTTTGAATAACCCTGTCAAAACTAATGTAGCAAAAGCGCTCAAACTCTAGATTATGATTGAGTGCCTCATTTTAATACATTGTGTTCATTTTTATGCAAATAGCATGCATACTCGCAGAGTAATTAAGGTTTTTATAAAAATGGTCCCAAATTTTTCCAAGTTTTTTTCTTATAATGTTCAGAGTTCTTAATATAAAATAATATTTTTTTCTGAAAATAGACAAACAACATTGCACACAATACCCTGTAATCAGAATTAAAAAATAATAAAAAATGTATGAAAAATGAGTAGGTTTACTAAATAATTTTTCACTGCGCATGCGTCAACGATATTCATTTGCATATTATGTTAGCTAAATGTATAGAGCAACTTTTGTGAAAGTCGCAAAGTCATAACTTGAAAATTATCAAAATAATCGTCAATTGAATAAGTTGAAAATCCGTTATTGCCAAAATGAAGCAAAAACAAGAGGGGTTGTATCCATATATTCATTGATTAGCGTCAATATAGAATACACAATACGGGACGTACGTACTACTACATTTGGATAAAATCCCTCATTTTTTTGCTTCATTTTGGAAACAACGGATTTTTTCCTTTTTCTATAGACGATTACTTTCAAAATTTTCAAGCTATGATTTTGAGACTTTCACAAATCACAAAAGTTGCTCTATATATTTGGCTAACATAATATGCAAATGAAATTTTGATATCGTTGACGCATGCGCAGTGAAAAATTATTTAGTAAACCTACTCATTTTTCATACAATTTTTATTATTTTTTATATCTGATTACAGGGTATTATGTGCAATGTTGTTTGTCATATTTTCAGAAAAAAAATATTATTTTATATTAAGAACTCTGAAAATTATAAGGAAAAAACTTGGAAAAATTTGGGACCATTTTCATAAAAACCTTAATTACTCTGCGAGTATGCATGCTATTTGCATAAAAATGAACACAGTATATTACAATAAGGCACTCAATCATAATCTAGAGTTTGAGCGCTTTTGCTACATTAGTTTTGACAGGGTTATTCAAAAGATATTCATTCTTTTTTAATTTGTTGACGACCCCGTATGGAGTTTCGGGAAAAAATCTTCACAGATGTGTATATGACTTATACTATTATATTTATAAACTAAGAGTTTCGAGATGATTCCTCATGTATTTTTCTAGATATGTAACAAAATGTCTAAAATCGCAAGTGAACGATAATCAATGGCCAGGTAGTGTATATACAGGGTGATTCATAAAAGATGGGCAGAACTTTAAGGGGTTATAGTACACTTAAAGACAAATAATATTAAATAGGAGACTAAGGGTCCCAGACGTATTCCCAAGGAGATAGGGGGCATTAAAGTTTAGGGTCCGAAATTTCAAATGATTATAAAAAATGGAAAAATTGGTCGATTCGTTTGCGGTTTTTGCAAAAAATTTTCTTTATGCCAGTATTTTCTTGAAATAAAATTTTAAAGTTGAATTTCAAAAAATGCCGATAGGGGGCGCTTTAGACTTTGGAGTAACAAACAACTATTTTTTAACGTTATTTTTTGTATTTCTTTAAATGATTTCGAAAGCTTAGACTTAAACTTAAATTTTGATCTAAAAATCTGAGTCCTAACGAGTAGTTAAGTAGCGTAAACTGAAATTTGAAATTTGAAACCCTTCTCCCCCCAGGACAAAAATCAGTTATTCCCGATCTTTGTGTCGTAGATTAGGCTCTAAATACTGCCGCGTTTTGCTAAAATTATTCTTTATGTCAGTATTTTCTTGAAAATAAATTTTAAAGAAAATTTTCAAAAAACTCCGATAGAGGGCGCTTTAGACTTTGGAGTAACGAACAACTATTTTATACCGTTATTTTTTGTGTCTCATTAAATGCTTTCTAAATCTTAGACTTAAATTTTCAGCCCAAAATCTGAATCGTTAGACGTGGTTAAGTTTCTGGGGAGAGGGGTTTGAAATTTCTACTCCTGAGCACAGTTCAGTTTACCATGTCCACACATTGTGTGCTGTGATACGAGGTAAAAAGACACAAATTAGGATTATGTTACCAAAGCATATTTATTAACATGTAATTACAATAAATGTTCAAAATTGTGACCACCAGAGGTTATGCACGCAGAACAACGGCGAAGAATGGAACGGCGAACATTCGCGAAAACATCAGGCTTTTCGAGCACTTCCCCTACAGCGGCGGAAAGTCTGGCGACCAGTTCCTCGGGGGATTCAATGGGTGTCTCATACATAAGAGCCTTCAATTGTCCCCAAAAAAAGAAATCGAGGGGTGAAAGATCTGGCGAGCGAGCAGGCCAAGCAACAGGACCACCTCGACCAATCCATCTGTTCGGAAATGTGATGTCCAGATAGTTGCGGACGTCTCGTACGTAATGGGCTGGCGCTCCATCGTGCTGGAACCACATGACCCGCCGGATGCGTGGAGGAACAATTTTAACAGGTCTGGCAGCACATGTTGCAGAAATGTGAGGTATGTTTTACCGTTGAGGCGTTCAGGAAGAAGGTACGGTCCGATTAGGTGGTCTCCGAGGATTCCTGCCCAAACATTGATGGAAAAGCGTCTCAGATGAGCATGTGGATACGTAGCATGTGGATTGACATCCGCCCATACATGTGCATTGTGTGTGTTAAATATACCTTCACGTGTGAAGGTACATTCATCGGTGAAAAGCACAGTTCGTCCAAAATGTGGATTTAGCGCGTTCTGCTGCAGAAACCAGCGGGCGAATTCAATACGATTTGGATAATCCCCTGGAGACAGTTTCTGGACTCGTTGCACATGAAACGGGAGCAAATGTTCATCCTTCAGTACCCTCCAAGTCATGGACTGTGAGGTATCCACCTGCCTAGCCACTGTTCGTGTACTTGTACTTGGCTGCGCCGCTACTACATCCAGAATGGCTTCTGCAACAACTACTGATTCGTCCTTTTTTGCACGACCTGCATTCGACCGGGAAGCGAGAAATGATCCCGTCTCACACAACTGTCTGTGCAAGCGCTCGAAAGTTTTGCGGTTAGGCAACCGCCTGTTGGGAAATCGCTCTCCGTACATTCGTTGTGCCTCTGCACCATTTCCATCTGCCGCTCCGTAAATTAAATGCATCTCAGCCTTTTCCTTATTCGTGAAGGGCACCATCTTCCGATTCATTACTACAGCGACTTACACTTGACTCACCGTTCAGTGGTTTTTATGCCTGAATCGTGTCGAAATTTTGCATACGTGTTCTTCTTCTTCCCCATTTGACATTTGCATACTTTCTGTCTCCTTCTTCACCCGGTGACTAGCGTCAGGAATGGAGCTTTAACGTTTGCATGAGCGACGTTTCCAACTGTGCCAGTGCCTTTATGAGTGAATTCCGACTATGCAGTCCTTGACGAAAGTTGTATTTTTGCCTCGTATCACAGCACAGAATCGTTGGGCATGGTTAAGTAGTGCAAACTGAACTATGTTCAGAAGTTGAAATTTGAACTCCCTCCCCTCGCTACTGAACCACGCTCAGCGATTCAGATTTTGAGCTGAAAATTTAAGTTTAAGTCTAAGCTTTAGAAAGCATTTAATGAGACACAAAAAATAACGGTATAAAATAGTTGTTCGTTACTCCAAAGTCTAAAGCGCCCTCTATCGGAATTTTTTGAAAATTTTCTTTAAAATTTATTTTCAAGAAAATACTGACATAAAGAATAATTTTAGCAAAACGCGGCAGTAGTTAGAGCCTAATCTACGACACAAAGATCGGGAATAACTGATTTTTGTTCTGGGGGGAGAAGGGTTTCAAATTTCAAATTTCAGTTTACGCTACTTAACTACTCGTTAGGACTCAGATTTTTAGATCAAAATTTAAGTTTAAGTCTAAGCTTTCGAAATCATTTAAAGAAATACAAAAAATAACGTTAAAAAATAGTTGTTTGTTACTCCAAAGTCTAAAGCGCCCCCTATCGGCATTTTTTGAAATTGAACTTTAAAATTTTATTTCAAGAAAATACTGGCATAAAGAAAATTTTTTGCAAAAACCGCAAACGAATCGACCAATTTTTCCATTTTTTATAATCATTTGAAATTTCGGACCCTAAACTTTAATGCCCCCTATCTCCTTGGGAATACGTCTGGGACCCTTAGTCTCCTATTTAATATTATTTGTCTTTAAGTGTACTATAACCCCTTAAAGTTCTGCCCATCTTTTATGAATCACCCTGTATATATATATGAATTAAATTTTAGTTTAAGCCCATTTTCTTTTATCATCAAAATCAGCAGAATTTAATTTAGTCATATAAATAAACTTTTGGAGCATTATGCAACAGCAATAAGAATTAAAATTTAACGAAAATGTGAATTAGGTTGAAAATATTTTATATGTAAAGGAAAATTCAAATGAAGCGCACATGAAGTTTGGTAATCGCGAAATGTTTAAATTTATGACCAAATTTGAGCAAAATTCTATGTAAATATCTCCGAGAAAATTGATGTAAAATATGTTACATGGGCTACAAATTTCGTTTGGTTAGCAAATTGATGCGCTGTGCAGAGACAATAATAATATACAATAGAATATGCATCCTTTCATTTTTGAGATTAAAATTTTAAAAAATAATTTTTATTTCAGCATTTTCCATGTAGAGATCGTAGCTTGTAGGTAAAGCGTGTCGCCGAAAACAGAAGGTTTCTTAGTTCGTGACCCGAATCTGGGACTTGAAATTTTCATATATAGATGGATTTAATAAAAGGGAATTTCGTATTTTTAGCCAATATAATGAATTATATTATTAAGGTTTCATTCATCTGAGATTCATAAAATTCTTTTTTTAATTCAATTTTCTTTCTATTTTAAAAACTTGTGTGATTTATTAAAAATTCAACATTTTAAATTTAATTTTAAACAATTTTTTTCGCTTTTAGAAATTAAAAATTTTATTTATATCTCCACTATTGTTATTCTTTTTTTAATTTCGGATTTTCAAAAAATTTAGAATTTTGGATTTTGTTTAAATAATTTTATCTGAAAATTTTTAATTTGATTAAAATAAACAACTTTCTTTTGTAATTATTTTTAAATTAAATTTATTGGTGCTACCATCTATGTAAAAGATTAATCATTATAAATTAACAATTTGGATGTATTACTTAAAGGATTAGTTATCTTGAAAGAAACATTAAACGAAAACTCTCTGCGATCACACTTACTCACTTGTTATTTACCCATCATACGTAGTATACGGCAAATCTTGAAATCGCTTTGAAAATCGAAAAAAAATATTTTTTGACGGATTTGCTCACTTGTTACTTACCCATCATACGCATTATACAAGTCTTGCAATCGTTTTAAAAATCGATTTTTTTTTTTTTTTTTTTTTTTTTTTTTTTTTTTGACGGATTTACTCATTTGTTACTAATCTATCATACGCATTATAGGATAAATCTTGCAATTGTTTTGAATATCGAGAAAAAAAAAATTGACGGATTTACACATTAGACACGCTAGATTCCGAATTTTTTTTTTTTTTTTTTTTTTTTTTTTTTTTTTTTTTTTTTTTGGGGGGGGGGGGGGGAATGTCGTCCGTTTGTCTGTGTGTCTGTCTATGTATCTGTAAACACTCTAATTCCCGAACAAAATGAGATTTAGACTTGAAATTTGGTGTATACTTAGTACATAATCGTGAAAAGAATCCTATTTAATATCAGTAACCTCGATTATCTGGAAGTATTTTTTTCGGACTCACGAAATATTCGTTCCGATTAAATGCACATAAAATTTTTCGAATTTTTTTATTTTAAGGAGAGGATATAAAAGACAATAAAATAACACACATTTTGAATAAAGAACGAATTCGATCGGATAATTAGTTGCCGAGACATTTGTAATCCAATTTTCCACACTTTTCGTTTTCTCATGACCCTGTATTTCTCTCAAATTTCAATTCAAAGATGTATGTTAATTGGATATGAGACGCTTAATCTGAAGTAGTAAACTTTTAGTTAATATGATTATTATTTTTGGAGATATAAGGATGTTTCTTTTAAGCAATTCGGTACTACTTGAATAATTTGGCGTTTTATATAATTTGTCGAAATTGGTTCATCAGCAATTGATTAATAGAGCATTATTATGTTTTGAAAATATTTAAACATACGTTTAAATTTTATTTTGGAATGACGATGCATTTTATAAATAGTTTTATTTTCATATTTTATATTATGCATATCCATGATGGGTAAGTTTTACGATGGACCCCCAACGACTAGCTTTATAGAGAAATCAAATTTAAACTAAGACCACTATCTCTTTTAGAAAAAGCCTTACACTCCACCCTTTAATATCTGAAACTTCCAGGAAATCTCTCGATATTTTCAAACTTTTCTGAACGTGGCTTTGAATTCATTATAAATATTTGAAACTACTAATCTTCGCGCATTTCCGTTTTACAGAGATTTTTATCACCAACCAACCAAAGCTTCTCTCTGAGTGTGGTGTTTTATATTTCGCAGTCATTATGACTGGCCCCGAGGGTTGCCAAGATTGCGTCATGATAATCATGTACTGTAATTTACGTCTATAATGGATGCGAACGAACTCTAAATTTTGTTCTTTGCTGTATCAGTTATGATGCGGTTATTTGATGAAATGAACGTCACTTTCACCAACACCCACAGGGATAGATTGTTTCATATGGGGTACATATTAAAATCTGTCTGAAAATTGTGCTTTGATTTATAACTTCATTGTTTCTAAGAAACTAATGACTATCCTGTTCGTATTCCAAATGGGGCTGAGCATATATAATGTTAACCCATTATAAGGGGGGAAGGGGGTTTGTCTTTCGATATCTGTATGGTCAGGAGGGGTAATTATGACCACTTTTTACGTCTTCAACTTATTATTATTATTATTATTATTTGTTTCTGTTTGAAATGTGGTTTTTTTTTTAGTACGTAGAAAGTAACTTTGACCCTTTAAGAATATTTCTGAAAAGTTTTAATTCTCATAGCCCTCTTTTTTTTTAAGTTAAAAGGATAGTTATAATTACTCCATCAAAAACTCATAATCACAAAAGTTTGGGGTAATTAAGACCATTAAGGGTGTATTTCGATTCAAACTGCTTATTTTCCGATTTATTTTTGAGTTCATTTTTGCCCTCAAATGCATGAAACTGGCAAATTGTATTATTCAGAAAGTACTCAAGGTGCCGTAATGGTCGATTCTTTGATAAATGTAGAAAATAGTGCAAAAAAAGGCTGCCAAAGTTGCCAATTTGAACGGATTTTTCAGAAGCGGGAGATCTGGGGACGAAAAAAAGGGTCATACTGAGAGAATAATTGTTTATAAATCAAATTCTAATGAATGGAGCGTAAAAAGACATCACACGGCGCCTTATACGTCACTTCAAAAATCCCCCCAGCAAGTTTCATGTCTTTACTTTTAAAATATGTGCCTGAAATTGTATCGGAAAATTTCGAGCTGTTGAAGGTGGAAAAGCGTTTTTTCGAATACACCCTTAATGGAGAAATTATGACCACTGTATTTCCTCTTTATTCTTACGAACATACATTTGTTTTGGGTAAATTGTGACCGTTAGAACTCCAAACTAACAAATCCGTTTATTAAACTTTTTGGTAAACTTTTTTCGAATTGCTATTTGGACCTCAAGAATGCTTTAGACTAGTGATAAAGAATGTTTAAAATAAAAAAAAATATATATTATGAGATTAATATCTAAGCGTGGAATAAAATTTTACCATATACAATTTCTTTCATTTATAGGGGTGGTCATACTTACCTTTTGGTCATAATTACTCCATCTGATTCTATCATTTTTGATCCAACATTTTTGATCATAAGATTTTTTCATTACGGTCTATGGAGAAAACCATTTGCGGTGGTTTTTAATGATATTTCATAATTTCAAAAACATTGAAATATAAATAAATATGTATGAAGTGCACTACAAGAGGATTCATATAGAATGCGGTAATCATTTATCGATCATTTACAGGTACACTAAAAAAATACTACGTTACATCACAGTATGATTCAAAATTATTGAGTGGGCTTGGGCTCCACGGGCCCATATAAGTTGGCGCCACTGACGATGTCTACACGGAAAATGATGAAATTAAAATTATCTTTTAAAATTTTAATCTCAAAAATGAAAGGATGACATTGAAAAAATTAATTTAATTAAAATAGTAGACTTTTCCAAAATTTTATAATTAGCCGTGTGACACCAGATATTCAGCTCTAAATGCACAAAGTTCGAAGTCTCTGAATTATACAGTTTTTGTGTACGGACTCGTTTTGACGGACAGACAGAGGAGAGAGACGAATAGGGTTTCGTCAAATGAACCAACTGCGTGGTAACGCAATGTGTTGCATTTGAATTACACAAGGCTCCAGCCAGAAAAAAATATTTCGTAAGAGTATTTGAGGCTCAATCTGTTATCTTTTTATTTTATAATTTTTTATTGCTTGTCAAGTGTTAAAAATCTTATTACGTTTTACTGGGATTTCAAATGATTTAATTTGAAATTATCACATTCGAAAATGTAAGCTTTTTTTTATCGCAAATAAATTTATAATGTCTTTTAAATTAATGTTTGAAATTTTATATGTATGCTTTCAAATATTTTATGTATGCTTTCATATATATTGCTAAAAATGCCTTCCCATTAGCATGCGTCAGAACAGAACAGCTAAGTTTAGGGATATTTATTAATGGCTTTTCTGTATTCATCAAGAATTCGGCTAAGCAGATCTGCCAATCTGTTGTACAACCGTCGAAAAAAAAATTAAACACTCCCTGCTAACTCCACAACACATTATCGTAGAAGAAAGTTACTGGTACCGAAAGATTGGAAATAAAGCTTACTTTTAAATGATGTATATAAAACATGCTTAGGGAACGATCTACATATTAAGGGGCTACTTCGGTCAAATGAAAAGACCCGTCCGTTAATACTAATCCCATGTAAGAAATTAATAAAGATATCTCGGTTGTACAGTAGAACCCCGCTAATTCGGACCCCGTTAATCCGTATCTTCGGATAATCCGGATCGGTTTGGTCTTTTTTTTTTTTTTTTTTTTTTTTTTTTTTTAAGTTTGAGGAGCGATTGGCTAATTTCTATTACATTAACTTCTTTCATCGTCGTATTCTGAATAAAAGAAAAACTTTTTCTGAAATCTTTTCGGAAGAATTAAACAAAGTAAACATTTTTACTGAGTGTAAATATTCAATACGTTTAACATGACGGTGATTTTCTGTAAGTATGTTTTATTTTATTTCATTTTTTTTTCTAATTCTCCGGATAATCCGGATTGGGTTCGGTCCCAATTAATCCGAATTATTGGGGTTTTACTGTATTTCAATATTTTTAAATGGTTTTTTTTTTTTTTTTTTTTGCATTGGATAGCTGAGATGGATCTGAATGCAGAATATGTATGGTCTAAGGGGCCGTCTACTATAGACGTGGCTTGATGTTGAAACTTCTTATGCTATCCTGAAATCTAGCAGTCTTCAATGATTGAGTGGCGCCTAAGATGCCTTGATAAAGAAGGGGACCCTCTTGGTCAAAATCGAGTACCGAACTTTAATTTGGATACAGCACCTAAAATATGCTCGTTTTAAGAAAATTATTTTATTGGAAACTTATCATACGAATTGCATTGAAATTTGTTTTTAGGTTGATTAAAGGGTGTTAGAATTCATTTATGCTGCCAGAATCAAATACTGCTATTGGAGAAAAAACAAGTAAGAAAAATCATGCGTAAAGCATAGATTATGAAGCACTTTCCAACACTTCATGAAATCTTTAACAAAACTTCGTTATTTAGGGAAATAAAGGCATATAGCCAAATATGTATTCCGATACTTTTGAGCAACTTTGTATTTGATCTGTCAGATGATATACGTACTACATAATGGGAAAATTTAATTTAGTAAGAACATGTCTAGTAGCTTGAAATTTCTTTTTCAGCAATTTATAGTAATAGATGAAAACATACTTGAATACTTTTGTTCAACCTTGTAGTTTACCTTATACCTTTAATACACGTCAACATTAAGCTAAAATTTATTTTAAATTAAAAAATCTTAAAAAAACTGAAATCACATATCATAAATTATCATTCATAGGCGTCCGTGTACACTGTAAGAAAAAACGGGAGAAAAAACAGCAAAAAGGGCTGTTAATAGTTCTTTTTTGAGCGAAAATTGAATTTTACGGTTATGGCGTTATTTTCCAGTGACGTTTTTGAAGCGCCATCTGCCGTTTCGCAACTCTCTATCCCATAATGCACTCGCCCCACCGCCATTTGTTTCCTGTTGCAGTGATATAGCTTTATTAGATTTTTTTCTCCATAATCAGTAATGATTTAAATAAATCACAAGCTAATGAATCTGTTGTGGACTGAAGGTAAGTTTTGTCTTTGTACTTATTTCTTTGCTTTAATAAAATTGCATTTCTCTTTATTATGTTATAAATACCTAACGCATATATTTCAGTCAATTGTAATAATGTAGTAGTTAATGGTCATTGAAGTTAATTGATAAATGTTGTAAACTATTTCAACTATGCCATTAAGTTCCTCTGATTTATATTTAAAATAAATATTATTTAAACACAATTATCATTATTTATAGTTAATAATTCAATCCGATTAAAAGAAAAATTGGGGTTTTTGTTATTTGCTGTTACTTTGATAGATTACGTTTTTGCTTTGCAATGTTTTTAATATTTGTATGTATTTCCTTCAGATGTTATTTTATAGCAGGACCGGAGCGATAATTTGCCATAAAGAACGACATTTGCCTGACATACATTGAACATATAATCCATTATTATTTTATTTTTCTAAACTTTAAAAAAAAATTTGATAAATTATTATTTTTTTTATATAAAAATATAGACACAGAATGTATTTTATATAATTATATATTTAGTTCATAATCTTTACTGTAACACATAGATGAAATCAACATTAAGAAATAAAATTATAGCAAATAAAACAATATGTCAGCAGAATTCACAAAGAATAGAACAGGAAGTGCAAGCGAATCAAAACAGCTAGTGTCAGCCAGTGGCGTAGCTATGTTTTTTGGCGCCCGGGGCCAGCAAGAAATTTTGCGCCCCCACCCCAATATAGATATATAACAATTTCTCTCAATTTGGCGCCCCTAGGCCTCGGCGCCCGGGGCGGACGCCCCCCTTGCCCCCCTTAGCTACGCCACTGGTGTCAGCTAGCAACAGCGTATGTAACTTAGTATTTCATTATTTTACTTCATCATTCGATAGTGTAATTCTTTTCTTTAATTGACCGAAGAACCAGATTTTGGATAACTTGATTAAATAGATGTTGTTTTAGTTGTAATATCAGAGAAAATATTTCATACTTCAGGTAAATATTATGTTATTTTTTTTTTAATTTAAAATCATGATTGCAGATTATTTTGAAAAAAAAGTATTCTTTAAAACTTGTTTCATTAAACCCTTGTCATTTTATGTCACTAACCTTGCCCGATATCCTACGTAAATCAGCCCCTTTTTAAATGGGATACTGGAAACATTTCTTGCTTAAGAAACGTTGCCGTCATGGGCAATCGCTTATAACTGTAATTAATTTATCGGAAAATAAAAAGAATGTGTTTAATTACTGTACAAATAATTTTTCAAAGGGTGCAGTTTTATTAAATTATTCTGAATGTGCTGTAAAGTGCTTCATAATCTATGCTTGACGCGCGATTTTTTTTCCTTGCTTGTTTTAATTATTTTTGGATCGAAAACTGGTTATTTAATTTTAATTATTTTAGCTGATAAAGATGCAATTATTTTTATTAGAATTAAACTATTTTGATAAAAAGCTTATTATAATATATCGTACTTATTTCATTGTTGATAGTTGTGTTTTTTTGTAAAGATCACTAACATGCTACCAAATTGTCATTTATCATATTTCATATATCTCATCATATCACAATTTCTAAATTTAGCAAGAATTTCATGTGCAGTTTGTTTTTGTGTGTTTTTCTTTTTGGCCTAAAAGTGTGTGCCTTTGCAATGTTGATTTTGATATTATAATAAGTAAATTTGCCTCCCCTCCCCCCAAGAAATACAAATTATATTTTGAAATTTTGTCTTATTTTTTATAGTTATTTTCTTTTAATTATTATTCAAAGTGGGATTTTATTATGAATTATATGATTAAAAAGTATATATCTTACTGGTATGATTATATCTATTTTGTAATTCATATACAAATCTTGTATGTAATTTGACGTTTTTAATTATTTCACTTATTATGGATCAATAATGCTTAGTTTAAATTTAATTTCTTTGCCAACAGTAACTGAGATTTTATGTAATTCATAACGCCGATTTAATATATATTTTTTTCTTATGTTTTCAAAGGAGATTGAATTTTTTAGAAATCAGTTTTATTCTTGATGAGGTATTTTTTTTATTTTTATTTATTTATTTATTTATTTATTTTTAGAAAATATGTATTATTAAGATGCAATTACATTTTTATTAATTCATTTCAAGCTAGTTGTTACTTTTTATGAGATGCAAAATTTGTTAATGAAACAGTTTAAGAAACATTTGTAATTTCTATCGATATTATCTAGCTTGATTGGAAGTTTAAATAATAATAATGATAAGGACAATAATTTTTAGCTTATATTTTTATGCCTAAATTTGCTGAACTTGAGAAAATAAAAATTAATTCCAATACTTTCTTACACTATATTCTAAATGGAAAATATCTCTTTTGGAGACTTTATTTTCTTTAAGTTTTTTTTTAATAAAAATATATTTTTATAAAATAATTAATGTATTGAAAGATTATATATTTCATTTAATTTTTATTTATTACATTCTTTCATTAGTATAGATATTTATAAAAATACAATAATTTGTCCTTTTATAATTAAAATAATTATTTGAAATGATTTTCAATTTTAAACTGTCATTATTTTCTAAATCAAAAGTTAAACTACAGTTTTTTTTTTTTTTTCATATATATTATGTATTACATTTTTTGATAACAAACTTTATTCTACAGTAATTTATCACATTTATTTCTTTTTAATTTACATAAAAATAGTTTAATGAAACAATTTAGTGTTACATATTTACAATTGTTATCAATATAATCTAAATTGATTTAGAGAAAATAATAATAATTTTGAGCTATAAAAGTAAAAGTTTTTAGTTTACAATTTGGTAATAATGTTTGCAAAACACTTGTTTGAGAAAACACTTTTTTATTAATATCTTAATACAAAACTTCATTTTTTAATATAAGTTTTTCTTATGATTTTAAGAAAATAATAAATATTTTGCTATCTGATACATTTTAATTTCCTTTAATTTTAACTTACATGATTTTTTTTATGTAATATAATACAGCAGCAATATTTCTTATAAAACTATTTATACTACTACTTAAATTGCTACTGATAAAAACAAAACTACGATGATTTGTTCTTTTCAAGTTAAAACAATTCTTTCAAATGCATTTTACATTTTTTTATTGTTATGAATTTATTTTTACAAATTAAATAGAAGAAATTCTCATTCAATTTAATATTGCTTTCTTTTGATAAAAAAAATATTAATGTTGTAATTTATTATATTTATTTCATTTTAAATTATATGAAGATCGCTTAATGACACAACTTAATGAGCCTTTGCATTTATTATGAATATAATCTAAATTGAGTTAAAGTATAATAATACTAATACTTTTAATAATAATAATAATTAACAGCTGATAATTTTGCGCCTTTCTTTGCAAAATTTGGAAAAATTTAACTTCAATAAACACTAAATTGTTAACGCTAAATTTCTTTTTTGAAAATTTCATTTTATTAAATATAAGTTTTCTTAGAGGATTTTAGAAAATACAAGTATTTTGAAAAATTATTTATTTTATGTAGATTTCATTTAATTTTAACTTATCACGTTCATTTATTAATATAGATAACTATAATAATACGAAAATCTGTTCTTTTGAAGTTAAAATATTTTTTTCAAAGGAATTTTTAATTTTTAATTCTTACTAAAAATTTTTGAAAAATTAAATAAAGACATTTTTGTTCCATTTCAATATTACTTTATTTTGATAGCAAATTTCAATTGCATTGCATAACGTAATGAGCCTTTGTAATTATTATTTATATAATCTGACTTGACTGAAAGTTAAATGCTGCTGATAATAATAATAATAATTTTTATCTTAGAATTTAGCGACTGTATTTGCAGAATTTGAGAAAATATTTAAGATCGTCTTAATGGAAAAATTATAACTCTCATTATTTTAAATATAAGATTCTATTATTATTATAAATTTATAGAAAATAATAAATACATTGGAAGATTGTGCATTTTATACATATTTAATTTATTTTAACTTTTTATCTTCTTTTATTAGTTGAATGCTTCAAGAGTACTTTTTATAAAATTACTTTACTACTAACAAAATTACTTTACTTCTTATACAACAATTTGTGCTTTTGAAGTTAAAATAATTCTTTCAAATGCATTTTCAATTGTTATTAAAAATATTTTCACAAATTAAGCAGAAGAAATAAAATATTGTGTAATACATAGAAAAATACTGTAAATAATTGTTCAATTTAATTTTATTTTGTTTTGATAGTAAATTTCAATTATGTTGTAACTTATCACATTTATTTCCTTTTACTTTTTATGAAGTTAGTTAAATGAAACAATTTAATGAGTCTTAACATTTATGAGTCTTAGCCACCTAACTTGATTTAAATAATAATAATAATAATAATAATAATAATAATTTTAACTTATAAATTTGAGCCTGGATTTCCAAAACTTGTATGCGATTGCGAAAATGTAATTTTAATATTTCTTTTATCATTTTCTTGATGGTAAATTTATTTTTTATAATATGTTTTTTTATTTCAAGTTTTCCTTATTATTATAGATTTTTAGAAAATAATAAATATCTTCATGAAAAAAAAAAAAGAAAATTATGCATTTCATATGTATTTGATTATATTTTAACTTATTGTGTTATTTTAATAGTAAAAATAACTATACCCATGCAATAATATATGCTTTGAAAGTTAAAATAATTCTTTTGAAATTATTTTCAACTGTCATTAAAAATATTGAGAAATTAAACAAAAGAAATTCTCCTTCACATTTATTCCCTTTTAAGTAAAAAAAAAAGATAGTTTAATGAAACAACTGAAAGAGAATTTGTAATTATTATAAATATAATTTGAGTTGATTTAAATTTATATATATATATATATATATATTCACAATGTACATTTTCGCAAGTTTTCTAAACCCACACACAATGTTGTATATATATATGTATATATATATACAACATTGTGTGTGGGTTTAGAAAACTTGCGAAAATGTAATTTTAACATTTCTTTTTTAATATTCTTAATAGCGAAGTTTTTTTTAAACTTATTTTTTTTTAATTTGAGCTTTTCTATTGTTATATATTTTTAGAAAATAAATATCTGGAAAAGTTATGGATTTCATATATATTTTATTTTATTTTAACTATCATGTACTTTCATTAGTTAATATAACTATATGCATGCAACCATTTGTGTTTTTAAAGTTAAAATAATTCTTTTGAACACAATTTTTATTTTTAAAATATTGAGAAATTAAACGAAAGAAAATTTCGTTCTAATTAATAATGCTTTGGTTTGATAGCAAACGTCAATTGCGTTTTTATTTATCACATTTATCTCCATTTAAGGTTTTTTTTTTTTTTTTTTTTTTTTTTTTTTTTTTTTTTAAAGACAGTTTAATGGAACAACTGAAGAAGAATTTGAATTTATTATAAATGTAAACTGATTTGATTTAAAGTTAAATAATATTTTTTATTACAATATTGTGGCTGAGTTTGCAAAAGTTGCGAAAATGTAATTTTAATATATTTTCTTTTTTTATTATTTTCATTTAATTTTAACTTATCATGTTCTTTTATTAATATAGATAATTACAGCAATACAAAAATTTGTGCTATTAAAGTTAAAATAATTCTTTCAAATGCATTTTCAATTAATTTTTAAAATATTGAGAAATTACGCAATTTTTTTCGTTCCATTTAATATTGTCTGTATCAAATAACAAGTTTTAATTGCGTTGTAATTTATTTTATTTATATCCTTTTGAATTAAATAAATAACTTAATAAGCCTTTGTAATTATTATAAATATGGAATGATTTAATTTAAAATTAAATGAGAATAATAAAATTAATAATAATAATTTAAGCTTACAATTTTTTTGGTCTGGGTTTGCAAAACTTGGAAAGGCGGAATTTTAATATTTTGTCATTTTCTTAATCGAAAACGTCTTTTAATAAACTTCATTCCTTAAATTTAGGTTTACCTTATATTTATAAATTTCTTGGAAATGGTAAATATCTTGAAAAATTATATGTTGTATATGCATTTAATTTAATCTTTACTTATCATGCTGTTATAACAACACTACAATTTGCGCTTTTCATATAAAAAGAATTCTTTCAACTGTTAGTAAACATTTTTAGAAATAAAACAAAGAAGTTTTCATCCCATTTAATAATAGTAAAATTTCAATTGAGTTGTAATTCATCACATATATATCCATTTAAATCAAATAAATATAATTTAATGAAACAACTTAATGACCCTTTGTAATTATTAATAAATATAATCTGACTTAATCTAAAAATTAATAATAATAATAATTTGAATCTTACAATTTTGTGCCTGTGTTTGCAAAACTTAGAAATACATCATTTTAATATGTACTACTTTTTTTTTTTTTTTTTTTTTTTGAAAATTTCTTTTTTTTAAATTTAAGGGTTTCTTATAGCTAGAGATTGTTTTGAGAATAATAAATATTTTGCAATCTTATTCATATTACATGTATTTCATTAAATTTTAACATATCACACTCTATTATCAGTAAAAGTAATTACAACAACAAAATAATTTGTGCTTTTTAAATTAAAATCATTCTTTCCAAGGGATTTTCAATTTTTAATTATTATTTTTTTAAATAATAATAATAATAATAATAATAATAATAATAATAATAATAATAATAATAATAATAATAAATTTTCGCTAAATTTAAAGCAAATTTCAACGTGTTTGTAATTTAACACAGTTATACTCTTTGATGAAATCATAAATTGCATTTTTGTAATTATTAGAATTATATAATAAAACTCAATTTAAAGTTGAAATAATAATAATAATAATAATTTTCAGGTTACAATTTTATGTTACGACTTTTAACAAAATCTGTTTAATAACTTCCAAAATCTTCAAATTTTTTTAAACATTGCTTGTTTTGCATGTCTTAAATATGAAATTCCAATAGGCTTTGTAGGCATGATTGGAAAAAATAGTTCATTAACTTTAGCTTTTTTCAGACAACATGTGATCAATAGATTCTCAGATCACGAATTTGATGCTTATTTTGATAGTATATATTGTTTATACATTAATAACTATATGTGTTAAATAATTTGTGTTTTCTGTCACGTTGATTATTTCTATTTCATTTGGCACTTGATTTATTACATGTTTATTTTCCTTTTTAAAAAATCATTTCTGGAACAATTATTTTAAAGTGTATCTCTCATTTCGCCCGTCTTTAAAAGGCTCATAATCTATTGATTGTCAAAAGAAGGTAGTTTATTTTATTATGATGCTACCCCTTTTCTTTTTAGATACACGTATATTTTTATCATTTAACTAATGACTTTTTTAAATAACTATCCATCTGATGTCAACAAAAGCTTCAAAATATAAAACTACAAGTGAACTACAATGAAGAACTAAATGATGCACCAAATGGATAGATTATCCTAAGCAGAAAAAAAAAATATTTTTTTTTAATGTATTTTAAATTTATTTAAGTGTAAATTTCAGAGGCACACAATAAGCTTTTCCAATGCTAAAAATCTAAACTTCTTCATGCAGTATCATTTTTTGTAAATTTTGTATATTTAAAAGAAAATTATCAAAATGTATCTTAATTAACATTAATGTGCTTTTAGTTAGCTTTACTATATAGAAATATTTCGCAACACTTTATTTGAAATATTTTGTTGAATTTTGCGTGTATTTTCAGTTTTGAGAAATAGATTTCAGAAAATAATAGATAAATTTCCTAGTTTAATTAAAAGTAGTTTATAATTTGTAATTAGTAATTGAAAAAAAAATCAACAGCATCAGGCTAAATATTCAAAATCATTTATAAGTAATTCTCTGTATTTTTATTGCACAGACGGAATTTCATTTTTTAGTTTCAGAATAAAAAAGAAATTTCGATTATGATAAAATGTTCTTTGAATGACACATGTTGTGATGAAAAGTTTGATTAAAATAATAGTATAAATGGCTCACTTGAAAGAAAAGAGACGCATCTCGGCAAATATATATTTAACAATAGAGCCAAAAGAAAATTTGTACGATTTTATTCTAATCTGAAAATAAAATAGTTTTGAATGCAATAATAAAAACTGAATAAAAGCACAAAATAATTAATCATGAAGACGTAGGATGAGGTTTGGAGATGGGATAATCTTATATCCCCCCACATTCCACCCCTCGTCTGTAGTAACAAATGGACATATAGCGTAATAAATCATTTTTTCGTATAGCTACAATTGAAACTGTTTCTGTTTTAGGATGCACCAATGGCGGGCATATTGGTGGAAGAAAAAACAAAATTAATTTTTGCAAGATGTATCACTTTTCTTGCAGGTGAGCGATATATACATTAATATAAAAGTTAGGTATGAGAAATACTTAATAATGAAAAAATAAAAGTTTATTTTTTACAATTTATGCATGGATCAATCAATTTACAAAATAAATGTATGTACAAATATAATTTTCAAAGATGAAACTAAAAAAATCAATAAATCAAGAGAAAATTTATTTTTACAAATTTATTACACTTATTTTCAGAAAATTTTCTATTTGCTTCAAACAAAACAAAGCAATATATATTTGAAAATTTTAACCTTTAACTTTTGATTATTTTACGTGCGTATGTATGTAATTTTTAAATTCACTATCTTAATATAAATCTATTAAAAACCTTTTACTTTCGCGTTATTTTACAGGATTTTGTTTTATGTGTGTATAAAAAAGGGTAGAGTGAGGTAGGTTTGCAGCTATGAAAGATTCATTTTGATATTTTAAATGATTTTGTTAACATAAAACATTAAAAGTGACCTGGTCAGCATTTTTTAAAAACTGAAACCCTTATTTCTTTTCAGATTTAGTCCACCTTCACTGATTTTGATTATTCCACCTCCCTTGAAATTGAAGAAACCGTCAGGTAATGAATTGCATCTAAAAATATCGAAATGATAGAAAAGAAGAGAGGTCCAAGAAGAGGAAATGAATGCCTGAATGGCAATGTCTTAATGATTATAAATGAGAATTTTTCTAATATTCACTTATATATATTTCTAATTAATAAATTCTTTTTTTCATGTATTTGTCATGTCTTTTTCATGTATTTATTATGTCTTTTTCATATATTTGACATGTATTAAATCAAGAGTTTTATAAAAACAAAAGAAGAGTGAAGAAAATTATTTTCAGAATTAAAAAGAGGAAAAAGCATATCACAAAAAATTTTTAGTTTTATGCAAACATTTGTAGTATACAAACATTTGAAATAAAATTTACACTTTCTTAGATTTTTTTAGTTGCTGAAAATATCTGCTGCATGCATAAAACTACAGAACTCTACTAATACAATAAGTTTTAAAATGACTGCATTTTTATTTTGCTTTTCTAAATCCGCAATACAGATTTTATAAGAATAAGATAAGAATATACATTATGAATATCTATTTTTTTTTCTTCATAAGAGATTTTTCATGGTAATACATGTTTAAAACATATGAAAATCAAAGTTCAACATTGATTTAAAACAACTTTTGTAATATTTTATCATTTATTCTAGCTTTTACATGATAAGTTGATTAAAATTCAGATTTTTTTTTTCCTCTAATGTAAGTAACATTTTGAATGCAAGTATTAAACCTTAATTTTAAACATTTGTTGCAATTGAATTAGATATAAGAATTAATAAAATAGTTTTATGTTTAAAATATTCGGCTTTGGAATTGGTTAAGTATAAATTGCTGTTTTTTATTATATTACTGAATTAAAGCACTTTGTGTCACTATTTATTTGCTTAGAAAACTAAGCAGTTTAATATACTCATATTACTCGTGTCTAAATACTGTTAGTGTGTTTGTATACAAATACATCAAATTCTTTACCGAGAGTGAATACAGCATGGCATCATTTCACTTCCATTTAAACATGATGCGATTATTTATGACAAAATCGATTTGATTATTTTTTTTAGAAAATAAAAATGGCATAAAAATTAAACAGTCAAATCATTATTTTACTGTTTTTTATTATTTTTTAATTTATTTTTAATACTATTATCAGACTACATATTTCAAAATTAATGTTTATATGTCTACATAAAGTAAAAATTATATATTTCATTAATTGTTAAACATCAGTAAAAGAATTCCGGGAAAAGAAATATATATATATATATATATAGAAAGAAACATGGATTTTATTGCTAAAGAAATTACAATAAAATGTGAATAAATTTCCTCATTAGTTTTAGAAAATCAAAAGGGTAAAAAATGTAAATAGTCAAATCATGATTACAGAGGATTTTTTTCTTATGTTATTACTGTCGACATTTTCTAATAATTACATAGTAGTTATTTTAAAACTAATTAAAATAACTGTATATAAATTAGAACAAAATCATGTATCTACCATTCAGTGCTTGGTGTATAATTATTAATAAAATAACTGCATATATATGTATATATAAAAACATAATTTTTTTGGTATAACATAGTAATAATTGTGAATAAAATTTATTATTTGTATTGATGATTGATTGTGCAAAAATACTCAATACAGTTGCTTAATTTAGAAAAAAAAATGAGAATTGGCATTTTAAAATACTTTTATTGAAATGATTTATTATTTTTCAGAGGAGAGGGATAAATTAACATTTGGAAGTTGAAGTAATAATTTTGCTAACGTCAAGCAATTATTTGTATATTACGTAATAATATATTCAAGACAAAAATACGATTGCCATCGCAATGCCTACTTTTTAAAAATGGACAAAGTCTTAATACATTTTATTATTTTTTTTAAATTTCTTTTTATATAGGTTCAAAGAGCAAAATTTCATTTTAGTTATTTATATTCATGTCAAATTTATATGAGTGAGATAACAAAATGGCGGAAAAAAAACAATGAAAAAAAAATGCTTTTATTCACTGTAACATCATATTTATAAACCTTTATTTTAAATTAAAAAGTAAGTAATAATAATAGTTTTTCATTCAGAAAAAAATACTGAAATAGTTCATTAGTAATATATAACAGTAACTAAAAGAAAAATAAAAAAAATAACGTCAATGAAAATTATATTGCATGTTATAATTTTAAATTGTAAAACACAAAAATTTTTATATAGCACACATATTTTGTGTATAGCACATAGATTTGTGGTCTAAATTTTTATATATTTATTATTTTTTAATGTGCATTTAACAATTTTATTAAAATTTTAAAACTGCATAATTAATAATGATTTAAAAAATTTTCAACCTGTGAAAAAAAAAATTATTTAAATCATTTTTTTTCTTTTTATATTAAAAATGTTTTTGACTGGCAAGCATCAAAGAAATGTATATCATTTTTTAAAACAAAATGTTACTTGTTTGGTAAATTGTCTATAAAGATTTATCTTCCCCCCTTCTTTTACTGTAAGACAAATATAATATTAACGTAGTGAAAAGACAATTGTAAATACAACATTGCTGTAACAGTAGTGAAAAATGCATAAAAATTAAGAATATCAAGAATTAATTTCATTTTTACGGTATTGTTGTAATTTTCACGACACTTGTAACCATTATTTTTACAGCTGTATCATAATTTCATTTTACAGTATTGTTGTAATTATTGTTATTTTTTAGCCGTAATGTTTTCAGTTGTGATGCATTTTAATTTTACAGCATAACTATTAATTTAACTGCATTTTTTGTCCTTTTTTTACATTTTAATCATATTTTTGTTTTACAGCACAACCGTAATACATGTTAGCTTTTTTAACAACTGAGATGCATATTTGTTTTACAATTAAAATTTCATTTTAATTGTAAAACAAAAATGCATCTCAGTTGTAAAAAAAGGTTAACATTTATTAAAATATACGGTTGTGCTGTAAAACAAAAATATGATTAAAATGTAAAAAAATGGCAAAAATGCATTTAAATTAATAGTTGTGCTATAAAATTAAAATGCATCACAGCTGTAAAAAATATGGCTAAAAAAATAATAAAAATTACAACAATACTATAAAATGAAATTATGATATAGCTGTAAAAATAATGGTTAAAAGTGCCGTGAAAATTACAACAATACCGTAAAAATGAAATTACGACATTGCTGTAAAAATTATAGCCAAAACTGCAGTAAAATTTACGCCTGCACTGTGAAATTAAAATAACGCCATTGCTGTAAAAATAACAGCTAAAACTGCAGTAAAATTTACGCCGGCACTGTGAAATTAAAATAACGCCATTGCTGTAAAAATAACAGCTAAAACTGCAGTAAAATTTACGACTGCACTGTGAAATTAAAATAACGCCATTGCTGTAAAAATAACAGCTAAAACTGCAGTAAAATTTACGCATGCACTGTGAAATTAAAATAACGCCATTGCTGTAAAATAACTGCATAATGTGCTGGCACCCAAATTGCCAGCACTTTTTGCTGTAAAATTACAGTACTTTTTCTTACAGTGTACCCAATTCCTTGCGTGTCCCTGTATATCATTTTATTTATATTCTGCAAACATCTCTTAGTAAATTGAATGCAGTTCAGCGTAAAAATGTATAACGTATTTAAAAACCCCCTTTAAGTAATTTACGCTCATATTTAGTAACGTTGGCGAACACTTTTGGGTAGCCCTGTATATCAACTATAGCATTTATAGACATCATATAATGTGCATAGATTTAATGAAACTTAAACACGCATATCATAATTAAAATGCATTTCATCCATCCATCAGCCATATCGGATACATACTTCGGAAAGAATATGGTATTTTCAATCTTATGTGTGTCCCTGTAAATACTATGTATATCATATTATGCAAGACAGTATGGTATAATTCGTATAATTTATATTAAGCTTTAGTGACATACATCAATCTTATTATACATGAAACAGTTTTATATATTGAAAATATGTTGCAAACCATTCCCTTCTTTACCATTATGTAATGGAACTCTTTTTTGTGGCCCTGTATATGAATACTATCTATATTTTCACCGCATACTTTATAGAATGCATATTTTAGTACACCTCGTAGATGCATATAAATTTTTATATGTTTAACAGGGTGTAACATTTTTAAAATTCCTTTGAAACGATTTTTTCCCATAGGCCGTAATGAAATGGAAAACTTTTGACTGTCCCTGTAAATGAACTAATCATAGTAGAAACTTCATTTTCAATAGGTTCGGGCTGGGTGCTGGGGCCTCAATGACGTCCAAAAATTTCATGGCAATCCGAGTAAATTTACGGGAGTTAGAGCGTGGACAGACGGCCAGAGAAACCGAATGCATAAGCACTTTTCAACTTTGTTGGAAAGTGTTAAAAAAGGATTGTTTTAATATATAGATGGTCCCCTATGCAAACTTTACATACATCATTAAAAAATTAACTTTATCTTCAATCGTTCTGTACCAGAAACTTTTTATTACGATAATTTGTTGAAGAGTTAATAGGCGGGGGGGGGGGGGGAGTGTTTATTAATTTTTTTTCCACGATTGTACGTCTATGTATGTTATTAAAATTTTGCTCTTACAGAGTTTCATTCCAAAAATACTGGAATGAATTTTAAGGATTTCTTGGAAATTTCACTTATTTTCTGAAAATACTAATAAAACACTGTAAAAAAAAAAAAAAAAAAAAAAAAAAACGGACGATTGTACGGAAATGCTACTGGTAATCTAGACGCCAGTACTATCTACTGTTTTTTAACGGAAACATTTCCGTAAATTCCAGGCAAATTTCCGTATTTAACCGAAATTTACGGGAATTTTTTCCGTTAAAAAACAGTAAATTGTATAATTGTATTGGCGTCCAGACTACCAGTAGTATCTCCGTAAAATCGTCCGTTTTTTTTTTTTTACAGTGAAACTAACAATAAATATGCTTGAGTAGTACTTTGATTTTAGAATCTTGACTCTAATTGATTTACGAATCTTCACTCTGACTAATATTTAGTAATATATAGTAATACTGACACAAATTTCAGAGGAAGTTCAAACACTGGTAACCCCCCCCCCCCCCCCCCCCCGCATTGGTGCCTTGGAATTACATAAGTTATTTTGAATGTCCGAGGGGAAAGGAAATATTTTTATTATATTTATTAAATTTTTAAAATTTTTTATTTAGACCTTACAATTTCAAGTAAATCGTAATTTAGAAAGCTTTCCGCTCATTTCTCCTTTGGAAATTTTGAATCTTTTAAAAACGTTCGAGAGTAAATACAGTGAGAAATTTCAAGTTTTTAGCTCCAGCAGTATCGAAACCGCAATTTTATTGTAGGATAAACACAAGAGATAAATCTACGAATCAACCACTGGTGGTATCAATTTTTGCCTTATGCACCACTTCACTTACGGCAGACATGGATCATTAGATTCTTCTATTCCTTCTCCTCCATAAAATAAAGGTTTATTTCTTGTGTTTAGTACCTTAGGTTCTTGTACTGTTGGCTCCTAGAATATAAGATAATTTTTCCTTTCAATCTATACTGCTCGTCCATCGAGCTTCTAAATCGTAAAAATTCCATGTGCAACGATCAGTATATTTTAACTTCCCAAAATTATGGCTCGGATTATTCAAGGGTTATGATAATGGAAGTAAACATCCGAATAAAATGATGGAAAAAAAAATTAAAACGCAAATAATATGAAAAAGTATGTGAAAAATTGAATGATGACGTTTCAAATCGTTGCATCATCAATCGTGCAATTTTAGAATATTTTTATTTAATTCTTTTGAAAATGATTTGAGTAGAGTCGAAACATGTAAACAGTTAAATAAAACTGATTTTAATGTTTTAGCCTTATACATTTTAGCAATTAAAAGTAGTATATATTATTACAAAGTTTTAATTTGTTATATATTTAGATTATATGCATTTTCTTTTAAGGGTTATAGTATAGAGGGTTACAGCAGCCTTTCGATAATTTATTTATTTAATGAACACGTGCATCTGACTTGTGCGCTCGACATGAAAGCCTGCTTATGAGTCATCGTCAATATACAGGGACGAGATAGAACAAGGAAATTTTACAACACGAAGGAAATACAGCGAGGAGCTCCACACAAAGAGCGCGTTCAATGGAGTCAGTCGGATTGGAACCCACAACCTCCTACGCTCGCAAGCGATTAGCGGCGTGATGTCTTGAGCATTCAGCCACGGAGGCTCGCCTGTTAATAATGAAACATTTCATGATCACCATTTCTGTTGTCATTTAAAAATGCTCTCGACCAATATTAATTTATTACCCGTATATCTCTACTCATTTATAAAGGCATTCTAATCATAATCGGCTTGAATTCTGCAATATCGATGTAAAATTGATTGAAGTGCATATTAAACTATTGTTGTCACAGATACCAACATTTTTTCTCTCGACCTTTCAGGAGCTAATTAAAATGGACCCTATTCTTTCTTTCAGTTACAATATTAAAAATATCGTAAAAAATTACCTCTGTTTTTAAAGGCTATCTATTTTTTGATCAATAAGAACGCTTCATAAATGCGTACGGAGCTTACGCATAATACGAGTTGAATACCGCGTATTCTCATTGGGTAGAAAATAAATAGCCTTTAAAAACAGAGGTAATTTTTTACGCTATTTAACCCTTTGAGCTCTGATGGTAAAATTTTCTACCACGTAATTTTAATTCTGACCTAACTTATTTATCTTTTATTACTCAACCTAATTTATTTGATTTTTTTCGTGTATATCGTTAACCGTTTTCCTTCTTTGCAAAATACTGGTGCCAATGTGGCTTTTGGAATTTTGAAGAAATTTACCCACCAGAGCTCAAAGGGTTAAACAGTGTAGAGGCTGTAGAAACCGCCATTTTACCAATTGTGATGGTGTCACAGAAATAATTTAAATTTTACTTACAGCATAAAGACGATTACAGAAAATTTCGTTTACACTTAAAAGAATGTAAATAATTTAGCATTTGTTTCCATAAAATTAATCTATAAAGAAATATAACCTATTCTTCCTTTCGGTTTGAGGTTATAAAAAGCGTCGTTTTACCATGTATGACGTCACAGGAATACTGCGCATATAGCGAGATCATATTAATGTCACTTATGTATTCGAATCAAATAAAGTCTATTTATGCACCGCCAGTTTTAATAATCATACCTTGTATTTTATATAATTATTTTTAATCCGGATGTATTAAACCTGTCCATGTCAATGAGTTGATAAAGAATTATAAATAAGTCCTGGAATATTATGATAAAAAAATACTACAAAACAAAATCTATTATAAGTTCTAACACCGTTGATAATATAATGACTGTTAATTGGTATTCCTGACAGACTGTTACATCAAGTTTATTGTTTTCACGATGGATTATTCGGCTTGAATACCGTGATTTTTTTTCCTGCGAGCAAATGAACATTAATAGATGTAATCGAGTGACATGTAATTGCACCTGCTGTTTTCTTTCCAAATGTATGGAATAATGATGTGACTAATAAACTAATGATACGCTTAATGGCATTTCTAGCTGCATCAAAGCGAACAATTCCCTCTAAGTGATAAATATCATTTGCTCATCTATCAATACCTTTGAAGAAAAAATGACATTGATGAAGAAAAGAGTTTTTAATTATCTGGTATCAAAATATTCTGATATCTCAACTCTCTAGTCACCAAATTATTATGAAAGTAGCGAAAAAAAAGAAAAAAAAAAAAAGAATTCCAACTTTGAATGCTTTAAAAATACCACAGTAAATCATGGTGCAAAACGTTTTTTTTTTCTTTTTTTAAACACAAAGCCCAAAATACTTCCATTTTTTTTTTTTTTAAGAAATCTGTTATGTTTAAAATTAATTTGAAAACATGCACATATTAAGGGAAGGCTAAAAGAATAATGAAACACTTTTTATCTTGCGAAAAGAATTAAGCAACTCAAAAAATAAATCAGCTCAAAAAATTAGTTCATTTCTCTTCTGAAAAAATTAAACAACAATTGTGAATAATGCTATAAGTTATCTAGTACTGACATCTAAGTTTGATTAATGGAACTATTTAGAAGCCTCCTGTGTATTCAAAATGATTTAAAGATTTTACTAATCAAAAAAGAAAAAAAAAAAATTCTTGTTTCTCTCAAATATTGCAATTCGAAGTAGGAGCCTCATATGAGGCTCAGGGTGACGAGAGGGTTAAGGCTGTTCTTAAATCAAAAAGGGCCACTTTGTGACATTAATTTATTTTTGTTCGGAAATGCGTGAAAATAGCAGGTGTTGTTACTCAGAAACTGTCTAATTGTACTCAATTTTCTGTTTTTTTAAAAACACAATAGATTTTTCATAACAAGCCTTCAAAGTCGACGTTTTTCAGCACATTTCCCGACGAAAGCAGAAAAACCGGTCGAAAAGTTGGAGAAAAACGGGTTATCTCGTGATCGAAATAGCTTAGAACTGGATAGGTAATTTTACTATCATAAAATGGAAAATTAAGTTTAATTCGAAATCGCTTCCATAGTCAGGCATTCCAATTTTATATCTTTCAGTTAAAAAATGAATTTGTAAATGTGTCAAAATGTTTTGCGCTTGTTGAGCCGAGCAATTGAGAACACACTTAATTGACAAACATGCAAATAATTTTAGTATGATGTCGTCATGATAACTAGTTTACCTCGTAGTTTACAATCCAGTTTTATCTGAGCAAAAAGGCCAAAATCTACATATGCTAACTTATGCTAAATCTACATATGTATACGAATTGAATACTTCCAAATGAGCTAAAAATGCTTTGGCTGGCAATCGAACAAAGATTGTTGGCTTATAGAGCCGATGCTCTACCGTTTAAGCTAACTGGACTGACAATTTATTCAGTTGTGCTGAGGTTTATTCTGATGAGCTGTCTATATAACAGACGAAATGTTATTACATAAGGTAATCTGAGCTAAATATGCTCGCCGGTTGTCAGCCCAGTTAGCTTAAACGTTACAGCATTGATTGGCCTGACGACATTGATTGGCTGCCAAGGATCTGGGTTCAATAGCCGGCCTAATAATTTTTAGCTCAGTTTTAAGTATTAAATTCGTATGATAGTTGCACCAACCAGTTTGATTGTGATAAAATGATAGTTTCTTTTTCTACCTATGTATTATTTAAAATATTAAAGTCTCAGATAAAGGAAATATTGTACAACTAATACTTTTATGGTTATTCTCAGCTGCTCTGCTCAACAAGCTCAAAGCGTTTTGACACATTTACAAATTTATTTTTTAACAAAAATTTTTAAAATTGGAATGCCTGATTATGGAATGGGTTTAGAATCGAACTGTGTTTTACATTTTATGTTAATTATATTATCTATCGAGTTATAAGGGATTTTAATCACGTGATCATTCATTTTTAGGTGCGTTCGTAATTATGTAAATACGTAGCACCTATTGTTGTCGTTCAGTCCGCCCGTCTGTCCGTCTGTCTGTGCGTCTGTCTGTCTGTCCGCATATAACAACTCAAAAAATACCCAACTGAATCGTTTGAAATTTAAAATACATAATTATTACATAATTTTGTCGAGTCATTTCAAATTCTATGAAAGTCGGATGCATAGATCAATTACAGGGACGATCAAAAGGATTCCGTTACATTACGGTCAATAGGGAAAAAAGTTTCAAATGCATTTTAATCGTTTGAAATTTTAAATACATAATTATTAAATAATTTTGTCGAGTTATTTCAAATTTTATCAAAATCGGATGCATAGTTCAACTACAGGGACAATCAAAAGTGTTCCGTTACATTACGGTTAATGGGAAAAAATGTTTCAAATGCATTTTAATGGTGTTACACTTATTCCAACGTAATAAAATTGATATGCATCTATAAAGTACATATTATAATATACATTTTGCATAATCTGTGGTGCAAAAAATATTTGTTATTGATTTACAAAGCCACACAAAAGTATTCCATTGCATAATGGTATAGGGAGAACATTGTTTGGTGCGTATTTTAATTGCAATTATTTACAATTTTATGAGATTGATATATGAGAGTGATATTTTTAAAACTTCGTTATAGTACGAACGCACCTCATTTGCTACGCTTCACGTGCAATTTCCAACTTGTTTCCCCTATGTTGACTTGTTTTTCTGCTTTCTTGGAAAATGCGGTACAAAATGCTAACTATGAAGGCTTTCTCTAAAAAATCTTCAGCGTTTGAAAAAAAAAATTATTAGATAATTTTTGAACAACAAGACCTGCTAATTTCATACATTTCCAAATAAAAATATTATTTTTATCAAGAAGTTGCCCGCTTTCAGTTTAAGAACAGCCTTAATTTTATCTTAATTTTTCCTTTTATTCGAATGACTAAATCTAATTAATACTTTACTTAGAGTGAGGTATGAGTGCAGATGTTCTCGGATTAAACTAGTTCAATGTAATTCACTGACAGGCAACTTAAAGGTAGCCCTGTATCCATTTACAGCTTATATAATTATACTCCAGCAGGTTAGCTGTATTTTTTTTTTACGAAAATTCCGCCTGCCACCTGAATTAATCAGCAATTTAGCCATTGCTTTTCATTTTTCCCCCTTAATTTTGATTTCCGACGCCTTCACAATAGCGGGAAATGCAACCTCTTTTTTAACAATTTCAACCGTTTGCGTTTTCTTATTCGCAACACCCTTCGAACAATACCCTAACCTGCTAACGAGATGGGTCCATTCTTTAGTGAATCCCTACATTTGAATATCATCCAGCATAGCGGTGATGAACTGATTCATTCTATCACTCTTCACCGGTGAAGTATGTCTTTCATTCACTAACATTTTTCATCAACATATCCCGTGAATGGAAGAGTAGTAGAAGTGATAGTATTTCGTCCGGACGCTCAAGTATAACAGGAAATACCTTTACAGCTTCTGCCCGCCGAGACAATAAGTCACAAAATATGAGCGTTTTTGGCCAGTAATTGAATACACTATTTTTTTAAGGGTCGTGTATTTATTGAAGTGTATTGTGTATTGTTTCTTTCGCCTCTGACCGGAGAGAAAGCGTAGGCGTTGAATCCACAAGGTGACACCTGAAATTGGCCGAGCGAGCGATGACATCCTAGTATTATTTTAAATTAATATAACTATATAACAGGTGGTAACAAAAATTGCAAGAGATCTTCATTAATTAAAGCGGTTATGGAGAAAATATTTTCCAACAACTCAAAGCTTTCTGAGTTTTTTTTTTTTTTTTTTTTTTTTGCTTTTTGCCGTAAAAGCTTGAGATTTGCACACGTAATTAATGAAGTAATTTGTAATTGAATGTTTTACAATAACAGAATAACATCTTAAGTTATAAACTGTTTCCATCTCATTAAAAAAAAAAAAAAAAAAAAAAAAAAAAAATTGACTTTTTTTCGATATTGTGGGTGAAAATTTTTCCAAGACGCAAACTTTGATACTAATTTCTGCAAAATCTTCTGCCTTAACCAAAATATTAAAAATAAATATTTGATTTCGTAATTTTGAATTAGTACACCTTCCAATTTCATTGTCTGGGAAATTTAGCAGGAAATAACTTTACAGCTTCTGCCCGCCGAGCACTGCCTGATTACCGCACAGGCCGAGTAGGCCGTGGTCTTGGGCCCACTGCTAAGAAGGGTCCAAATTTAATAAAATGATTTAGAAAAACTTAATATTGCAGATTTCTGCAATTATTTTATTAGATATCAAAAACGACTTTGTTTAACTTAGCAACCGTATGGTAATTTAATGATAACCTTTCAAATACTCACAGGGAAAAAAAAAAAAAAAAAAAAAAAAAAAAAAAAAAATCTAGCTACTATTTTAGTATGAGAGAGCACCAAAAAGATACTGGGTCTTGGGCCTCCTACAATCCTAATCGGGCTCTGCCGCCGAAACAATAAGTCACAAAATATGAGCGTTTTTGGCCAGTAATAGAATACACTATTTTTTTAAGAGTATGTAATCGGTGTATTTATTGAAGTGTTTTGTGTATTGTTCCTTCGCCTCTGACCAGAGAGAAAGCGTAGGCGTTGAATCCACAAGGTGACACCTGAAATCGGCCGAGAGAGCGATGACATCCCAGTGTTGTTTTAAATTAATATAACAGGTGGTAATGAAGATAGCAATAGATGTTTCTTAATTAAAGCAGTTCTGGAGAAAACATTTTTCATCAACTCAAAGCTTTCTGATTAATTTTTAAACATCAAAGCCTGAGACATGTACACGTGAAAATTTTTTTCAATAAATTAATTTGTAATCGAATGTTTTTTTTTTCCTTTATTTTTCCAATAATGAATGCATCTTAAGTTATAAACCGCTCCTGACTCAGAAAAAAATTTTCTTAAGGGAGACCCGAACCCTATTTTCGGCCAAAAATCATCAAAAGTTCGAAAAATTTTTTATCTCAGAAAACTATAAAATACATTGTCGGACGCTCCTCTCAGTCCACCAAACTTCGAAGAATGTCCTAGGTAGTTTTAGCTGCCACCACCGATATTAATGGGTGATATCGGTCACCTGCTGTGAGGATTGGGTAAAATAACACTGACGCTGTTAATGAACTGAACTAACAGTTTATTTAAGATATAGATATGTACACAAGAAACAATATTTACAACTATATATAATTACAACTCGGATATAGATGATCCGGTTCAACATTAAATTAACTACAATAAACGTTGGTTCCCGTAAGACATGGTGACGTCACGGTGACGTCGTTGTGAAGTCACACTGTGACTTTGTGACCGTCGATGTGACGTCACGTGACGTCGATGTGAAGTCACAGTGACTAAAATGTGAAGTCGTTATGGCCGTTTTAGAGCTTGTTTGTGACGTCACATTGTGACCACTTTGTGACGTCACAATGTGACCAATTTGTGAAAAGTGTGTCATTTGTGACGATTTTGTCATTAACATTGTGACGAAATTGTGACGAAAGTGACAATGCTTTCAAGTCACATTGTGACTAAATTGTGAAATACAGGGTGAGTCCAAAATCATGGAACAAACTTTGAGGGGGCGGTAGGACTTACTATAACAAATAATGATGGCACAGAAATATATGACCGGAAGTGACCCGTCAAGACGCTACACTAGTCACCAAAAAAAGACCCAGATGATAATGTTAAGTGTTTGGGAGGGGCGTTGTTTTCAAATATCTTGCTCAAATTTCAATATTTTACATGATATTTTTTCCATAGGATAGCTGAGGACGATCCACAACCGGGCAAATTTTTACTTTTTCGATTTTGGTTATATTTTTTTTAATACTACAATAGTTTCAGTTTTAGAATCGGTTTAAACTGGTTCTGAAAGTTAAAGTATTTTACTTTTAATCTGTAACCAAAATCAAAAAAGTAAAAACCAGCCGAGTTGCAGGTCGTCCTCAGCTATCCTATGGAAAAAAAAAATATGCGAAAATATTAAAATTTTAGCGAGATATTTGAAAATAGCGCTCCCGTACACTTAACATTATAATCCGTGTCTTTTGCAGTGACTAGTGTGGCGTTTTAACGCGTCACTTCCAGTCAAAAATTTCTATGCCATAATTATTTATTATAATGAGCTCTACCACCTCCCTTAAAGTTTGTCCCATTATTTTAGACTCACGCTGCAGTTCATTTGTGACAAAACTTTCGTTAACACTGTGATGATTCTGTGACGATTTAACTTTTCTTAACGATTCTCTAACAATTTAAAAGAAACAGGATCTGATGAAACTATAACTCCATGCCATGTTCCTGTTAAAATAGGGTTTGAGTCCTAAAATCATACATTGACAATTCATGAACAAATACTGTATAATATATAAAAATAGTTACCTGCAGTAAGGAGACTTTCTTCTAAATTAAAGTTAAAAATTCGATTTACCTCACATGCCTTACAACTCTGGTGTTGTTTTCAAAATTTGAAAAATATTACCTTTCAAAAATATTTATATATTTTTCCCCATATGCTGAAAATTGCATAGCTTCAATTTTATTTATAACTGACACACATTTTGTAGTATGTTGTTCAAACTGTTTAATCTTTTTGAACTTTTTTTTTTTAAACTTTTACTCGCTTTAATATCCACAAATCTCAGCACACATCTAAAACTGTACAGCTTGCCAATATTTCTGACCAATAATCCTAATGTCTATAAGTATATAGGGTGGATGTTCCAGTTTTGGCCACATTAAGAGAAAAGTTTAAATAGAAATTTTATAGTTTTAGACTGAATAAAGCATATTAAATCGCAATAACAGTATTCTTTAGTAAATTTAGCTGTCTTTCTGTTAATTATAATAACTTTCTATCAAATATTTTAGATTGTGAGTAACAACGCGTTAAGTAATTTCTTTCAATTTGCACCCGTTTTGGCCACCCTAATATCTTGTAATTTTGCAAACATTTTAACTGATAATAAGAAAAAAATAAAGCATTTTTGTGCGAAATCTGTTTTACCACACACATATTTGTTTGCTGTATAAAAAAGATTTGCATTTTTAAAAATGAAATCATAAAAACATCAAATAAAATATACTTAAGCTGATTTTAACTGAACACTTAAATTTAAAAACAAAAAATATATTTAATTCATAAAAAAAGACTTATAGGACATAAAAAGCTTATTTTAACATTTTGCATATTTTCATTTATATATATCATATGTTATACTATACCAATATTTACAGTTATATGACTAAAATCTTGAAATTATTCCATTTTTTCATGAAATAGTATTTTGACAATCTCTAAAATCCATTTTTTTTCAACTGATTTTTAACTTTAATTTCTCGTACTTAGCTGCCAGTCAGTCTAATCATTTGGAGTTAGTTTTCTTCAAACCTTAGATTTCCTTGTGTAAATATGGGCTAGGATCTTAGAAAGACCTTCACAGAGGGCCTCCCCCTTTTCTTCGGCCCATATCTCTCATTAATTAGCCATCATAAATAGCACAACCCTATTACTTGAGATTCAAAAATAGTAAAAACTGGTCTCCATTCTATAAACTTGTGTTGCAAGGTAGAACGAGATACTACAAAACTTAACCATCTTAAAAAGCTGACAATGAATTTTGAAAAGCCATAATTTTACTTCCTATCTTATAACAGTGTTTAATCTAGACCATTTTTAAGAATACAGAATTGTCTTTTTTAAACTTGTTAAAATGAATCCTATTTATAGTGTAAAGATTTTCACATTATTTGTTATTTCTAAATTCATGTGCTTGAAATTTTGCAAAAGTTATGCAACTTCCTCATTTTGTTTTGAAAAAAATACAAGAAACCACTAACTCATGCTGTAATTTTATTGAACTTTTAAATTTATAAGTCATAAAACATTTCTAAATATATTGCTGAAATTTTCACTATAATTAGTCTTGTAGCCAAAAGTGGAGCATAATGTTGTGCCCTTTTTGGCCGCACCATGGCCATAACTGGTACACATAGCAAATTTAAAGTACCAGTTTTGGCCACCCCTACTTTAAGCTGTAAAAATAATTAATTTAGATATGAAATTACAACAGAAAGAAAGCCTACTTTATAAAGCTTCATAGCAATTTGTTTCAGAACAAATAAAGTTCGATAAATGCCTAATATTGAAAGATTATGAAAACTTGTAACCTAATCAAAAACCTTAATATATGTGAGTGCACACTATAGTTTTACACATTTATTTTTTTTTATTTTATTTATTTATTTATTTATTTTTTTTTGTAAGTCATTTTTTATCAAAAAATAAACAAATGGGGTTGGAAATGATAAAAGAGTTTTAGATTAAGGAGTAAGAATGCATATAATTTGTTAAAATCAGTTTACAGCCTAAATAGAGGGTAAATCATTCCAGTGTGGCCAAAACTTGAGCAGTTGCCTAAACTGGAGCATCCACCCTATATCTTTTAATTATCTTTTGTTGTAATTTTCCAACTGATTGAAACAGTGTCCAGGTCAGGATTCGAACTAAGCAGTCTTTCGCGCAAATTGTCAATACTTTGTCGATTGAACTATCCTGGAAGAATCTGACGCACACAATTCACACAGTGAATACGAACGCATACTTATTATTATACATAACCCTATGTAATAATACTTTAATTTTTTTTCAAACTACCCGTATGATAAATGCATACTATTCGTATGAGTATAAAATGATATTTCTCCTGGTCAATTGTGCGTGCTAAGTTGCTCTGTTGGAAGAGCATTGGCAGCATACATCGAGGGTCTCTAGTTCGAATCCTAACCTAAATACTTTTTTACTCATTTTGGAAAATTAATATTCGTTTGATTAATTTACCAATTAAAATCATTCTGTTAAATATAATATAGAATTATCTTTTGATAAAACTACGTGAAGTTTATGAGCAATATTCGTAATATACAGATTTTATTTGAAAATCAAGTACAAATGAAGATGAGGCAATTAGTTCTTGTATTACGCTTAGTTATTTTCTTACTATAGTGGCCTGTGCGCATGTATGATTACACCATGGTTTAAATTCGTAGTTAAACTCATATATATATATTGTATATGTCATATAGTACAGATGTGCCGGTAAAGGACATCCTTAAGGAATTTTTTTTTTAAGTTTCCTTATTAATAGTTATAATTATTAGATTTCATTTTTTTTATTAGATGGATCTATTAATAATATTTAAGTATTCTCAGTCTCACTTCCCAATATTAGATAAAATTTTATTGAAAATAATAGAAATACATCAAACACTAAAAATTTCAGCAATGTACATCCCACAAAAGTGTACATGTAATTGTTTTTATGACTATTTAGAACCAGGATTTAATGAACACATACTAATGAAACAAAATTTTTATTTTCAACAAAATTTAACAATTAAGATATAAAAAATTAATAAAATAATGCGATAATTACTCATTTTTTAAAATCAATAATTGTTATTACCACAAAATCAATATCTTAATTATTTTAGATACATGGTTTAAAATAATAAATGTCATGGAATTACAGTTATCAAATTTTTGGGATTATGAGAAATTCAGAAAGGTAATAAAAAAGTTTTACAAAAGTATTTTTGCAATATTAGTGCATAAATTAGTATATTTATCACTATTTTCAACAATTAAACAACCCCAAACTCCTTTATATATTAATTATAACGTTAACTTTTGATTATGTGTATATTTTTTAATTTATTAAAATGTGATTTTAACCATGTAATTAAAAAAATGTGATTAAAGTGCATTTTAAAAATAATATTATTAACTATTTTCAAATCGTTGACATGCTGTTCCGTATTTCAACAAAATAAATATTAAATTTATTGAATTTACTAAGGTAAGTGAATTCAAAAAAGTTAAATTAATATGATACTTATTTCTTTTATAACATGTTTTTTACGAAATTAACAGAAATCATTATAAAAAAAGCAGGAAAAATAACATTTTCTTACCTCTTTCTTATCGGCATTATCCTCTAATTCCAGTTTCATAATCCAAATAGGGAAGATAATTTCGAAGTCGGAATGTCCGAATGAAGTACAATGACATTGGCGCGCTCATATTAACGAAACGCCACTGATATTGTATTTTTTCGGACCGACATTTTATATAAAATATTACCTGATCGCATTTTTGCATAACTTTTTAAAAATTTTCAACTTACGTACTAAATATACACACATAACATCATAACAAAGTTAATAGAGCAGCTGCATAATATTCCAAAGAATAAATACACTAGTGTCAACTATTCTGGTTGTTGCCAAACGATATTTTTTAAGCAGGTGATTTTTTGTTATTATTGGTTGTTTGAGCTTCGAAGATTTATAAGTTGAATGCGCATGCGCATTAGTTTTATGAGGGTATCCCTAATTAAAATTTTGAGTTAAATTTTTTTTTTTTTTCACGCATTTCTATTTTACTTTTAATTAGTTTCGAAATACAGTGAAACTTTCGTTTAACGAAGCCCATATTTAATGAAATTATCTACTTTTTTAATTTTATGTTGAACCTTCATTTAGAACGCAATTAACATTTAAATTAATATTCATATTAAAAAAAAATTCTACTTAGCGAAATTTGTTGCACTTCCGTGCGTGCACAATATTCAAAAGGATAGATTGCTGTTAAGATTGATTGGTGAATATATTTCAGCTGATTGTATGGATTGAAATTATGTATTTATTTTATCTTTTAAATAAAAAGGGAAAAATGCGAAAATTTTTCGATATGCTAAGAAAGGGATTCTAGTTCCACGAAAATATTATAGATCCATTCTCTGAATACTTAAAAAAGATGCGAAAGTTTTTATGAGTGTATCTTTCATAAGAGATCGCACACAAACTAATATTCCAATTTTTTTTTAATTTTTCGATTTGAAATACAAGAGAAAACGAGAAATAGAACGCTGCGATTCAGTTTGTTTCCCTTCCTTTATTACGTGGTTTTTTAGATATTATACTAATGATTTTTTTTATGTGGCTATATTGCATAACAAAGATTACTATGAAAATTAAAACACAGTTTTATAATATTTCCATTTTTATTTGTAGCTTACTAATACAAATTTCATGAATTTTCGTGGGTTTCTATTCAACGATATTTTTTCATAACGAAGCATTTAAGTGTAACGAGAAATTTCCTTAAATGGAAGTTTCACTGATAGGTTCATTGCTGGGTGCTTAGTTTCATATAATGGGAGGTTTATCTCACATATGTGATATGACGTACACGTTTCACGCAGTGCATGTAACGTGTGACATAACAGCGATTGCACAATATTCTTCTAAAATGCCAGAAAACACGTTTTTTGCCAGTAAATAACATGGTTTGAAGAATTTTTGTAACTTTCTAAAGTTTTCTAAGAAAGTCACATCTGATTCACAATGTGACGTCACTGAGTGATGGTAATTTGGTCACAGATGTGATGTGAACACAGTGACGTCATTGTGACCATGCATGCTATGAGGGATCTTTTGAAGAATTTTTCTATATATTTTTTAATTTTCTAAGAAGGTCACATTTCAGTCACAATGTGACGTCACTGAGGGGTGGCATTTTGGTCACAGATGTAACGTCACATTTCAGTCACAATGCGACGTCACTGAAGGGTGGCATTTTGGTCACAGGTGTGACGTCACATTTCAGTCACAATGTGACGTCACTGAGCGGTGGCATTTTGGTCACAGATGTGACGTGACCACAGTGACGTCACTGTGACCATGCATGCTATGTGGGTTGTGTACTGTTCAACTTACACTTTCTTCCTCACACTCAACGCACGTTGGATACGCTTTATCAGAGATTACTGCAGAATCTCAATACACAAGGGTACTAGGCCTCACTTCTCGGCCTATAACACTATCCACCGGGACGCCTTGTCCCACGCTCAAAATATACACTATCCAACAGGACCACAAATCCTGAGCGACCTATCGGTCTCAACGCCAAGCGAGAACTGTCTCCAACCTCTCTGTCCAGAGTTGACCTTCTCAGAGATCTTCCTTCCCCCAGCAGGGCCTCTTAGAGTTCCTCCATTGGTTCAATTCCGCATACCAACCTTGAGTCATGACATCTACTGTTTACACATCACTTAAATACTAAATGACAGCTGAGCCATGCCCCGTGGTCATCACTTTCATTCATCAACGAGTGCGTCATCCGCACACCTGCGCCTGGATAACCACCTGTCATTTGTCATTATAAGAAAAGAAAGAAAGGTATTTCGAAAGCTTCACGGATACACAACAAACAATACATAAAAATATTCAGATGAGGAAATGTCATTCCTTTCTAATTCAGGGCAGATGTCTTCTAGGAACCTGACATACATATTTGAGAATATCCATGCAAAATTTCAGAACTCGGGGACACTTGGAACAGGTAGAAAATGAGCTTTTTTTAATTGTAGTCACTAGAGTTTAAAGGACTAGCGACCATTTAAAATGTGTTTTCCTGAAAATGATTTTTTCCATATTTTGCCTAAGTTCAAAGTACTAAGGCTCAGTGGTAAAATGGTTTAGAAACAAAGTGTTTATGTTTTTAGAATCTTAAAAAAAAATTGCAACAAAAGTAAGGAGAGATGTATTTTTTAACTCTTTCTGAAAATTTTACATAAATTGGTAAACATGAAAATTATAGCGAATTTAAAGAAATATAATATGCGTAATTTCTTTCTTTCTTTCTTTCTTTTTTTTTTTCAGCTGATTAAAATAGAAAATTAAAAATATCTGTCCCTAGGTCGTTTCCATATACTATAACACTATTTAAGAAATTTTCCCACGTAGCTATTAAACGCGATACAAATAATACATGGGTTTCGTTCGGATTTCTCCTAGCTTTCCGGAAATTTTCTAAACATGCCTTCGGGGTTGGCTCATGTTCCCTTAGGACTAACTCCTTTAATTCCTCATAATTCTCCATTTGTTCCTTAGTGGTATAAATTAACAAATTATCCGCCTTATCTCCTAACATATTTAGTAGAATTTCGGCCTGCTGGTTTTCCGGTACATCTTTAGTTTGGAATGCCCTTTCTAAACTGTTGAAAAATAAATTCCATCCCTCAGTCCCTTCTGGTACTTTGATAGATAGAGTTTTAACACTTTTGATCAATTTTTCGATGTTACTTTCATTACTAGATTCCCTAGATCCATTAGAGTTATTTGCTGAACCTTGAACTCTGAGCCTTTCCATTTCTAATTCATGTCCCATCCTCAATTTCTCCATTTCTAACTTTTCCTGTTTTTCTAACTTTTCGCGTTCTAAATTTTCCTGTTCTAATCGTTCTGCAACAATAGTGTCAGATACTCCTTAATAAACCCCTCATCATACCCATCACTCTTCACTATCTTATTCCTAAGCTGAATCCTGGTATCATTTTCCTCGAATTCAACCCCCAATTCTTCGGCTAAAACCTGAAGATCCCCCTTTTTCAATTTTGCTAAGAATGCCATACCTTCACCGAATTTTGTTACCACCTTACAATAAATAATATTCAAACTTATTAAATCAATATTTTCTAAATTCCTAACTTAGTACAGTTATATCTCCACTCATTATAGAATTAATACCCTTCAGATATGTATTTCTAACTAACCTATTATAGAACCTGATTTTCCTCACCATTAATATCACACAATTTACTTTCAATAAAACACAAGGTAAAACACTAATTTCAATTTGATTACTATGCAATACACCATTAGATAATAACATGCAATTTACCTAATAATAATACGTTGGAACTGAATAAAAAGATTGATATCAATAGAAAATCAACATAACCAAAAAAATTGTATAACAGGCACATATAAATTCCTACAATTATCCTCATTAAAGTATTTCTAAATTCAGTACTGGTTCTCACACTTAAAATAAATATGATCTTAAGTACATTTATTTTGATCATAAAAATCTTCACTTTTAACTTTCCTCACTATGGCTCTCTTCTGAGCCTTTTTTTTTTCTCTATGGCCCTCTATTGAGACTTTTTTTTATTTTTCACTATGGCTCTCTATTGAGCCTTTTTTTTTTCTTTACTACTGGCCAATCAAAATTTTCATTTGCTTAGAATTTTGATAATATAACTCTTAAAATTTAAACAGTATTGCTTCATTTAACAATTACTTTAACAATAATTTAGATTTAATGCATTAATTTAGTTCACTAGTATCATTATAAATAGCATATCATTATCATCTCAAATTATTATGACCTTTCTTTAAAACAATAGCAATATGGTTACTAATTCTTTACACCTATCTGAACACAATTATTTCATTGCACATAAATTACATAGACAATTTACTTAAATTACTATTAATTATACAACAATACAATTTTGGTTCGAGATGTCAGAAGAAATGAATGATCAAAACACCTTACCTTATACTTTATCTGGTGGGGTACTCTTCTATTCACAGATAGCTCCACGATGTAGCGATAATCAGGCACAACACAGTTCAGTTTTCTGTACTAACTATACGGCACACACACTATATCAGTTCCACACTTGATTTTTATTTCTCTAATACTCCATCGACGATTCGGCACTACCACGAACGAATATCACAGGACAGTTCGGCTGCGGCACTAACACAATTTTAACACGGCTCGCTCGTCACTGGCTCGGACGATTCTATCCCGTCGCTGGACGCTGGTCTCGGACGATTCTATCCCGTCGCTGGTCACTGGTCTCAGGCGGTTCAATCCCGTCGCTGGTCACTGGTCTCAGGCGGTTCAATCCCGTCGCTGGTCACTGGTCTCAGGCGGTTCAATCCCTTCGCTGGTCACTGGTCACTGGTCTCAGGCGGTTCAATCCCGTCGCTGCCGCCAATTTGTCGGACGCTCCTCTCAGTCCACCAAACTTCGAAGAATGTCCTAGGTAGTTTTAGCTGCCACCACCGATATTAATGGGTGATATCGGTCACCTGCTGTGAGGATTGGGTAAAATAACACTGACGCTGTTAATGAACTGAACTAACAGTTTATTTAAGATATAGATATGTACACAAGAAACAATATTTACAACTATATATAATTACAACTCGGATATAGATGATCCGGTTCAACATTAAATTAACTACAATAAACGTTGGTTGTGTACTGTTCAACTTACACTTTCTTCCTCACACTCAACGCACGTTGGATACGCTTTATCAGAGATTACTGCAGAATCTCAATACACAAGGGTACTAGGCCTCACTTCTCGGCCTATAACACTATCCACCGTGACGCCTTGTCCCACGCTCAAAATATACACTATCCAACAGGACCACAAATCCTGAGCGACCTATCGGTCGCAACGCCAAGCGAGAACTGTCTCCAGCCTCTCTGTCCAGAGTTGACCTTCTCAGAGATCTTCCTTCCCCCAGCAGGGCCTCTTAGAGTTCCTCCATTGGTTCAATTCCGCATACCAACCTTGAGTCATGACATCTACTGTTTACACATCACTTAAATACTAAATGACAGCTGAGCCATGCCCCGTGGTCATCACTTTCATTCATCAACGAGTGCGTCATCCGCACACCTGCGCCTGGATAACCACCTGTCATTTGTCATTATAAGAAAAGAAAGAAAGGTATTTCGAAAGCTTCACGGATACACAACTAACAATACATAAAAATATTCAGATGAGGAAATGTCATTCCTTTCTAATTCAGGGCAGATGTCTTCTAGGAACCTGACATACATATTTGCGAATATCCATGCAAAATTTCAGAACTCGGGGACACTTGGAACAGGTAGAAAATGAGCTTTTTTTAATTGTAGTCACTAGAGTTTAAAGTACTAGCGACCATTTAAAATGTGTTTTCCTGAAAATGATTTTTTCCATATTTTGCCTAAGTTCAAAGTACTAAGGCTCAGTGGTAAAATGGTTTAGAAACAAAGTGTTTATGTTTTTAGAATCTTAAAAAAAATTGCAACAAAAGTAAGGAGAGATGTATTTTTTAACTCTTTCTGAAAATTTTACATAAATTGGTAAACATGAAAATTATAACGAATTTAAAGAAATATAATATGCGTAATTTCTTTCTTTCTTTCTTTCTTTTTTTTTTTCAGCTGATTAAAATAGAAAATTAAAAATATCTGTCCCTAGGTCGTTTCCATATACTATAACACTATTTAAGAAATTTTAGTAATACCAAAATATTGAAAATTGTATGAGGGGTAGTAATTTTAAAAAATGTATTTTTCCACAAAAAAAAAACTCATAAAAATAGTCATAAAAAGTGTACTTTTTAATAAAAAGTGATTTTTTTTGCTAATTATTTCTTACAAAAAGATTCTTAAATAGTACACCAAAATTCATTACTTTAAAATCAATAATAAAATTTTCGGTTTTTTCTTACGGATCTCCTTAATCGTTCCAGCGGTGTAGAATGTGGATTATTATTATTATTATTTTTTTTTTAAGAAGAAAAAAAAAGCTTTATTACATAGTTTTCTGAATAAGAGCATATTCCATTTTCATTGTTAAGGAACGAAAATGAATTTAAAAATGTGTCAGAAAGTATTCTGAAATATCTAGTTTGGATTTCAGAATAACCTTAACGTTATCTTTTGCTTGATTTTATTTCTACAACACGATGATCAGTTATGCCAAATTAAATGGTAGAGTTTCTTAAAATCGTTTTTGTTTTTCTTTAAATATTTGGATATTTATTGATTTCGACAACATGAGTTGAATGAAACTAATATAAGACAATAGAATTAACTCTTTAATATTATCATCAATAAAAACACAATATTATTTTTGATAATAAGAAAAGATAATTTTCTGCTGTAGAAATTTAGATTTTTAATATCCATTACTGTACTTAGTTAATATTCATAATACAAGTTATTAAATAAAAATTATTAAATCATTATCAATAAAACACACAAAGTTATTTTTGATAATAAGGAAAGATCATTTTCTGCTGTAGAAATTTAGATTTTTAATATCCATTACTGTAAATAGTTAATATACATAATACAAATTATTAAATAAAAATTATTAAATAATTATAACTATAAGTTTATTTAACTTTGAATCTCAATCGAAGCTTTTCACTGTAACAAGTGTCTCTAAAGCTACTGTTTTAAAAAGGGGAAGGTGAGAGAGAGACAAACTGATACCGATAATTAGTAAAGCTTAAACTACTGGCCCGTAATATTAATGCTTTGTAGAACATCAGAATTTTCATGTTTTTCTTATTTTTATTGGTATTTTCATTCAACAGTTTTTAGAGTATTCTTTAATTGGATGATTCTAGAATGGATTAGATCATTAACATTTCTTCCCACCATTTTTAATTTGATAGATTTATTAAACAATCACGACATTTAAGAAAAAACTTTTCAAAAGAAATATATAGTCAAATAGTTTAAACTAAATTTAAACTGTATTGCTAATAGCAGCCTTTAAAAAACTTGTCTTTTTATATATTTAACTATTATAAAAAACATTTTGCTGTGTAAAAAGAATATTAATCAAAAAATAACCAGTAGAATTAATCACAATCACATCTTTTGAAGTCTTTAAAAGCTCAAGAAGAAAATATTTTTACATATTGAAAAAAGGTTATGTAGAAAAAAAAGACTTTAACTATATATTAGTATAATTATATATTTATATGTTTAAATTAAATTGCATAAGAAATGTATTTTTTATTATTTTTGTTTTTGTGTGTCTCAAAGAAAAACATTTTCATTTTAACACAGTTTTATTTAACTTCATTTGTGTATATCAAGATGGAATTTTGCAATCGAAATTTTATTCCATTCTTGCCGTGTTGGAGCTGCAGAAATCATATGCAGTTATGTATTCCTGATGATAGTACAATGTTTTCCCATTTTTGTAATCAAATTATCGATTAATGGATTGATTTTAATTAAATTTTGATTTTAAGCCTAGATAGCAATTTACAATAACCTAATTAGTTTATATATATTTTTTAAGAGGATCCAAAACACAAAAATCTTTATATTTTCTAAAAAACTTTTCCTGCTTTTCTTTTTCTTAATTTTGTTCTCAACTGCTCCGCTCAACAAGCGCAAAACGTTTTGACACATTTACAAGTTCATTTTTTAACAAAAAGATATAAAATTGAAAGGCCTGAGTATTGAAGCGATTTCAAATTGAACTTATTTTTCCATTTTTTGATCAATAAATTACCTATCGAGTTATAAGCTATTTCGATCACATAATCACCCGTTTTTCTCCAGCTTTTCGACCGGTTTTACTGCTTTCGTCGAGAAATGTGTTCACAACTGCCAACTTTGTAGGCTTGTTATAAAAAATCTATTGTGTTAAAAAAAAAAAAAAAAAAAAAAAAAAAAAAAAAAAAAAAAAAACTGAGTGCAATTTAGACAGTTTCTGAATAACAACAACTGCTAGTTTCATGCATTTCCGAACGAAAATAAAATAAAGCATATGTCACAAAGTTGCCCTTTTTGATTTAAGAACACCCTTAAAATGACATTTAAAACATGTTTCTACTTTAATTATAACAGGGCATATTAGTTTTTTTATGTTCTGGTTTGTTTTCGAAATTTAAGTTTCAAGCAATGGTTATTATAGAAGTGACTTCTTGTGAAAATCTGTTTTTCTTCAAGGTGAGTTTTTTTCACCATTTCGCCTATTAAAATTGTTATAACTGAAAAACTATTAAAGCTAATTGATTAAAACTTTAAAAATATCTTATTTAATTATTTTACTTTAAAAGAATCTGAAAAAAGTACTTGCTTTTCAAAATATGGTTTTCTTTAAAATTACATATTTTTTAATTACTTTAAATATTTTTAATTTTTATTTAAATCAATATTTTTTAAAATGCTGAATCAAAAATAAAGCTTATATAGTTCTGTCTATTTATATGAAAAACAATTAAAATTCTTCAAATAATATTTAGAGTTATAACAATTTTAATTATGCCACCTTTTAAATAAATTTCATATTTAAATTAAATAACTATCTCTCTCTCTTTCTCTCTGCATATATATATATACATACACACGATACGTTTTATCATGTGATTTTGTTTACAAATAATATGGTTAATTATAACAGAAAAAATCCTCTAAATGTTAACCCAATAGATAAAAAATATTTTAAAATGTTTCCCGGACCTCCGTAAGCATCATTATTTTATTAAATCCATTTCCACGTGACTCAGCAATAAACATACGATTTTTATAATAATTCAAAGTATCATTCGCAGTAACACAAAAAAACTTTTTTTCTTTTCTATTTTCCTAATTGAAAAAGAAATTAAGCAAAGCTTACAAAACGTTTTGTAACAATCCAATAATTATAATCATCTTTAAAATATGATGTTCATACGAGAATCCATTGTCATGTAAAGAACATAAATTTTCATTGATAAAGTCTGCATTATAAATTTAGCATATTTCTACTTTTAAATAAACTAATAAAAATGTGTAAAAAAAGTTGCATTTATTATTTTAAATATTATTTTCTTATATTTTCGCCCCTCTTCCCCACGCGTTCATATTAGTACATAGAAATATTTCCAACAAAATCTCTTATAATTGCTTTTACATAACTATTTATCTTACATGTAATGTAATAATTGCATCTTCACTGTGAAAAATAAATAATAAACATACAACAATTTACTTTTTAGATCGAGAAAGTGGAAGATAACTGGAAAGCATAGTTGGCAGCTTTGATACCAGCGTTCAGAAACTTCCAATACTGTTTTCTCCACTTTACTACGCTTGTTGTGGAAAAACTTATTTTACAGGCAGAATTAGCTAATGAATGCAGGTACGGATGGTGCGTAGTGGGACGAAACGGTCAAAGTCAGCGGCGTTGGCCAAAATTAGAAATAATGACTCAAAAGACTAGATGGACTTGTTTTACATATTCCAGAGTTTATGAGGAGTCAGTGAGCAAGAGAAAATACCTTCAATATTTATCTTCAACAAATCTGTCCATTTTATGGACCTTTGCATAGTTTTGAGGTTTGGCTAGATTGTTTAATCGAGCGGTTGCCAACCTATGGGTCGTGGATGTATATTTGGTGGCTCAATTAAAGTAAAAATGGTAAACAATTAAAGTTTGACACATTATTTTATTTATTTATTTATTTATTTATTTATTATCATTAGTGAAAAATAAGTAAAAAACTGCGTGTAAAAAGTGATTTAAGGATGTTCTTAAATAAAAAAAGGCAACTTTATAACTTTATTCTTATGCAAAGTTAGCCATAGGAAAGACTGATGCAGTAATTTTGTGTTTAAAAATATGACTTTGTTAATATATATGATTTTCATTTAAGAACATCCTTGAAGGTGTTCTTAACTGATCCGCTCAACAAGCGAAAAACGTTTTGACAGATTTACAAATTCATTTTTTAACGGAAATATATAAAATTCGAATGCCTGACTATGGAAGCGATTTAGAATTGAACTTATTTTTCCATTTTATGATAATTAAATTACCTATCAAGTTATGAGCTATTTCGACCAATCGATCACCCGTTTTCCCCTGCTTTTCGACCGGTTTTTCTGCTTTCGTCGGAAAAGATGCTCAAAAGTGTTAAATATGAAGGCTTGTTATGAAAAATCTATTGTGTTTTTCAAAAAACGGAAGAATGAGTGCAATGAGACAGTTTCTGAACAACAAGACCTGTTATTTTCATGCATTTCCGAACAAAAATAAATTAATGCATATGTCACAAAATTGCCCTTTTTGATTTAAGAACACCCTTAAATCAAAAAGGGCAACTTTGTGACACAAGTTTTAATTTATTTTTGTTCGGAAATGTATGAAACCAATAGGTATTATTGCTCAGAAACTATCTAATTGCACTCATGTTTTTTTTTTTTTTTTTTTTTTTTTTTTTTTTTTTTTTTTTTTTTGCAAATGCGTTAGCCAGAACAAGCCATCAAAATTGGCGTTTTAAATGCATTTCCGAACGAACAAAAGAAATAAAGAAAGAAAAAAGTCAACGAAAACCTTTGATCACGTATCAAAATCACTTTTAACTCGATAGGTAATTTAAATATCGCAAAAATCGAAAACACAGTTCGATTCAAAATCGATTCCATACAGTCAAGCCTTCCAATTTTATATCTTTCTGTTAAAAAATGAATTTGTTAATATGTCAAAATGTTTTGTGCTTGTTGAGCAGAATATTTGAGAAAAACCTTACTTTAAAATTAACCAGTTTTAACTCTATAGATACCCTCAATACCCTGACTAATTGCAAAATTGTGTTTTGATAAGAATAAATATATTTTTCACTGTTTTTAGTTGTTTTAATTATAATTCAACTTAATCTCAACAAAACTAAATAAATTACTTCATTAAGTTCGAGGTTTATTTCGTAGTCTAATTTTGAAAATACCAGGTTTGAGCTTGATATTCCAGATTTTCTTTATTTTACGATAGAAATTAATCGATTCATACTTCAGATTCACATTCTCCATCGTTTAACAAAGCATAAAGTTATCGAATATCGAAAAATTTCAATGTCTTTTAAGTGATCCATATACATGTCCAACGAAAACATGCATTTATCTGCATCGACACAAATTTTAGCAATTAATTTTGAGATTTTTTTAATTGAGACCACCAATGATAAAAGATTTTTAAAATCAATTAGTTTTTTAAAATAGCAAGATTTTAAAAAATACCATCTTTTCATAAATATTTTAATAAAAATTTTCTATTACTTAAAAAGGGTGTGAAAAAATACATTAAAAATAAATCATCTTTGACATATTTCGGTTCCCATTCAGATAAGAACCATAATATAAAATTAAAAATCAATATTATGATTATGGTTCACGGTCAATACAAATTATGCGCAAAAATGCGACAATGAGATAATAATACTAATAAAAGTTTGCTTGTTTCTCTTTGCGCCATTTTTGATTCCTTTACTTTATTTATATATTTCACTGTTTAAGGCTACACAGGCTTTTTCAAAAAAAAAAAAAAAAAAAAAAAAAAAAAAAAAAAGAGAGAGAGAGAGAGAGAGAGAGAGAGAGAGAGTTACATTAAAAATAATTAATGACTTTGTTTGGGATTTTAAAATTAAACACTAATAATAATTTTTTAAAAAATCGTTCTAGCAATTACCATTTTTAATTTTTTTTTAAAAACTTTTATAACATTTTTAATTTTTAATATTTTAAAATTATTTTAAGTGACTTACGTTCATTGGGTTATTGGGAACAGATTTTAGTATGGAATTAAAGATGTAACTTTTATTTATTTTATTTTATTTTATTTTATTTATTATTTTTTTTTTTTTCGTAGACCGAAATCTGAGAAAAACAAAAACCACGAAGAATTCGGAAATATTAACTTTGACATAAAAAAAATAACTATAATCCTCAGAACTAAATCCATATTAATTATTGTTGTACAGATATGTGTTTACAAAAAATTTCAAGACACTATCTGCAACAGAAAAAAAGCCTTGGGGGATGCAAACAGTGATATCAACAAAAATTAAAGTTGAAAAATTGCCAAAAAGTAAATTTTAAAGCAGTTTTAACATTTTTCAAAAGCATGTCTACTGATCATAGAATAAATTTGCAAATTTCGCCAGTTGGTTATGGAAAAAATTGTGAATTTCATTAATTGGATGATTAGTAATGTAATTTCACACAATTTTTTCACTCTGTTGGAGAAAAAAAATTAACTTTATAATTAATTTTTTTCACTTTGTTAAAGAAAAAAAAATAATTTTATAAATTTAATTCAAAAAGTCATTTATATTTAAAAAATAAATGTAAATTATTATATAACTTTAATTTTGTTTGTATGAATAAATGCATTGCTGTAAAGGATGATTGATTATTCAGACAATATTTCTAGATAAATAATAAAAGATATAGCTTAAAAAAATTGCGCACAACCAAAATACTACTTGATACTGCAAAATACTTGATTCCTAAAGAGTGTCTAAAGCTTCTGCAATTTAACTAGTTTACTTCTGATATAATCTTTATAATGCTGATGTTTATAATTCTTTTTTTATATGTTGTTCTCCGATTATAAGGTTTACTAAAACATAATTTTAACTCAATATAACAGAATATATAGTTTCTTACTCAAAATATGTTTCTGCGCAATATCAAAATAACAATGGCAACAACAATGACAAATTAGCTAATATTCAGCTAATATTTTCATAAAAGTTGTAAAGATTATACATTTATACAAAATAATGATAATAAATACACTAATATTGATAATAAATAATGCAAATAATTTTTTTTATTATATATATTATTTATATTATATAATTATATAATATATAATTATGAGAATAATTATAAGAAGTATAAGAATATTTGCTTCAAAGTCAAAACAATCAGAATCAAAGTGAAACTAAACATGCCACCTCAGCTGTCACATTTAGAGACTGAGAACATTCAGAAAAGTTCAAATATCTTTTTAATTATTCGGATTTTAGATCTACAATTTGAAATCATGATTCACAACTGTATGGACTACTGAAAAATTCAATTACAAAATATTCAATATTTTTGTCATTTTTAGGGTACTGTGTAGCCTTAAATTTAAAATATAAGTTACTTATCTGAACTGTTTATATATGATAAAATGCAAAGAAACATTAGAAAGTAGTAATACTCTCTCAAACCCTTTGTGATAGGTTGTTTTCAAAACACCTTCAATAACTCTTCCTTCACCCATTATCATATAAATATGAATTGAATAATTCGCAAAAATAAGCATGCTTTCTTTAGATTCCAAACAATTAGTTACCTTCAAACTTCAGTAAATCGATTTGGATCGCTACGACAAACGTTATTAAAATAAAAGTAATTTTTTTTTTCCCAAAATGGAAAAAAATTCGACCCGAAATGGTTATTTTTTCTTTTTTACAGTAATTTCCGTAACCTACAAGAGAAGATTTTTTTTTAAGATAATATTCTAGAAGTGACACAAATTATCGTATGAATCTAAGACTCATATTCATTATTCAATATCGCAATTTATCTAGCTATGTAGCAATTTAACTAGTTATCTAGCAATTTATTAGAAAGATATTGGTCGCTGATGGAAACATTGTCTTATTGATTCTTCTTTCTGAACTGAAAGTCAGTTTTAGGCAAATCACACACTAAGACGACACCACTTGAATTCGAGGGGAGAGGGGGGAAATATTATTAAAACTTCTTTGTTTCAACTGTTTTTTTTTTTTTTTTTTTTTCCCTCACACGTTACACTTTATGTTTCCCTGTCGCCTCAATTTGGGATGTGCCTTAAAGTCAATTTCCGCACTCACAAATTTTAAAGAAAGAACCTCATACTTCATAAATGATTTTATTTCGAAAGGAAAACTGTATCCATCTGACTAATTGTCAGTTAATTCGGAACATTAAGTAATCGGGAATGGGATAAAAGAGATTCTATATTAACTTTTATAAATATATGCTTCTGTTTGTGGAGTAAAATTCGTGTAGACAAGTGCGTTTCAAAATAATAATTTCATATAACTTTACAACAGTGTCTAATAGATTTTCATTTCTTTCTTTACCTTAATACATAAGCTTATAGTAACATCCTTAAACCTGTTCTCAAATTCAAAAGAGCAACTTTGACACAAATTTTAATTTATTTTTGTTCGGAAATGCATGAAATTAGGAGATGTTGTCGTTCAAAAACTATCTAATCAAACTATTTTCCCCCCAAATGCCGTAGATCTTTAAGGAAATATTCTCAAAGAGGGCATTTTGAAACGAATTTCTGCGGGAAAAAGACGAATAATCACTCAAGCAAGAGTGAAAAACGTGTTTTCCACGTGATCAAAATCGCTTAAAACTTGATAAGTAATTTATTAAAAAAAATGGAAAACACATTTCGATTCCAACACGCTTCCATACTCAGGTCTTCCAATTTTATATCTTTCTGTTAAAAAAGGAATTTGTAAATATGTCAAAACGTTTTGCGATTATTCAGCCAGTTGCGAACAGCCTTAAGGGTGTTGTTAACTGATCCGCTCAACAAGCGAAAAACGTTTTGACACATTTACAAATTCATTTTTTAACAGAAAGTTATAAAATTTTAATGTCTGACTATGAAAGCGATTTCGAATTGAACCTATTTTTCCATTTTATGATAATTAAATTACTTATCGAGTTATAAGCTATTTCGATGACGCAATCACCCGTTTTTCTCCTCCTTTTCGACCGGTTTTTCTGCTTTCGTCGGGAAATATGCTCAAAAGTGTCAACTTTGAAGGCTTGTTATGAAAAATATATTGTGTTTTTTTTAAAACAAAAGAATGAGTGCAATTAGACAGTTTCTGAATAACAACACATGCTATTTTCATGCATTTCCGAACAAAAATAAATTAATGCATGTGTCACAAATTTGCCCTTTTTGATTTAAGAACACCCTTAAGAGTGAATAGGGGTACATATAGAGAGAGTGTGAACTAATAGTAGAAATTGAAAAAGGAATTTGTAAATATGTCAAAACGTTTTGCGCTTGTTGAGCCAAGCATTTGAGAACAACTTTAAAAGAAAGAAAGAGATTAAAGTCTCGCATTTTTTATGCAATCGAAATTCAAGGGTATTTTCTTCATGCATTTTCAAGCCCTTCATTGTTTAAGTGGGATATCAAAGTACAAATCGAAGAAAAATTTCTCAAATCTGCGGATAATTTTTCCCACTCATCCACCTGCCATCTGTCGTATTCGAAATTTCACGCTCCTCCCACACACTCACTCCATCGGGAGGAAAATTCTTGAATGGAAAGGGATACGCAACTTTCTCTCCGAGCGAGCGGTCAAGCGTACCACAGGATAGGGAGGGGATGTGTTCGAATCTTCTGAGAGAACTCTTTGAATGATGATGAGTTTTCTTGCCCCCTCTTTTATACCGTGGAAATGATTTATCTTTTTAATTTCTCCGGTGTGAAAAAAAGGTGATTGGAACAGGAAATAATGAATTGTTTGTTGTAATTGCGATAGACATCTCTTACAGAAGGGAACCAAAATATTAATAGGGTCGCTGTACTTTTTTAATGTACACGTAGAACGTGTCTAAAACGTATTAGTTTAATTCATTATTACCGTCGTTTTCGTCAGGGATGGGGTGGTGCGTTGTTCTCCCCAGCACCCTGTTAAAGGCGTATTCGGAAAAATAATTTTTTACCTTCAACAGCTCAAATTTTTCCGATACATTTTCAGACTCATTTTTAAAGGTAAAGATATGAAACTTGCTGGGGTGATTTATGAAGAGAAATATAAGATGCCGTGTAATTTCCATTTTCGCTCAATTCATTAAAATTTTATTAATAAACAATTTTTTTTTTCTCAGTTTGAGCCCTCTTTTTCGTTCCCAGATTTCGCGCTTCGGAAAATTCAAATAAAAACGCTGTTTTTGACAGGCTTTTTTTGCAATATTTTCTGCATTTATCAAAAAATCGACAAACATGGCACCTTGAATAGTTTCTAAATAAGATGCTTTTCCTGTTTGATGTGTTTAACAGCTAAGGTGAATTTAAAATTAAATCAGAAAATAAACAGTTTGTATTGGAATAAAAAAGATAACTTTTTAGCGTAAGAAAGTAAAAAGGAAACAGCACTAAAAATTGTTTTTCAATGGGCATTTAGCATTATGTTTTTCTATTCCCAATCCACCATGTTTTCATACTTTAGTAAAGCACAATGGTAAACCTACGAGTGAACCGCTAAAATCGAGTTTTTAGGAGTTTTCCACCAAGATATGGCTTGGCAGATCGACTGTATTTTAATATGCGAATCGAGATTTAATTAATTCCAGATTTTCATCCGTGAACTCGATGAAGTGGTTTATTGCCACCTCCCGCTCTATAAAGGGTTTACGTTATCAGCAGCGCTTTGACTAGAAAATCCATTGGTTTCAACACAAAGGGTTAATTATTGTACTTTCATTTCAGAATTGGTAACAATTTGTGTTTGTTAATTAAGCAAGTGGGCAAGTCTGATCGCGGATCACACAGCAGATTTTTGTTTAATATCTTTTTTAAAACACATTCATTATTATAAAATCCTTACATAAATGGCAGCACCATTTCATTTGTTTTTAAAATAATTGCGAAATACTTTTAAATAAAATTAAAAATATTCAAGAAATTTTTTTTTGAATAAAATTAAAAAATTCAAATATTTTTAAATTCATCAATTTCAAAAAATTTAGCACAGGTACAGTTAAAATATAAAGCGTTCGAAAGCAAAAAATTGTTATAAATGCATTTAAAATGTTCAAATAATTCAGAAAAAATCCATATTAGTTATTTGACTTTCCAAACACTCACTAGATGGCGTTGAAAAGCATGTTATCATTTATTAAAATTCAAAATTTAAAAAAAAAAAAAAATTTTGGTTTTTGAATATTTCTTCCGATGATAATTCCAACGATGCGTAGTCACGGATTGTTTTAACATTACACTAAGAAAACATAGCGAACATGTGTTGACAGTAAGATTATATGTTTTGAAATCAAATCGAAAAAGAACGAACTCATTTAATTAAAATAATATATATATATATTTAAGTATTATGATTTTGGCTATGACAATGATCATTCAACTCTATGGGGGAAAAAATCAAATCTGTAACTTAAATAGTTTCCGAGTACGAGACTCTGGCGGACGAACAAAGTAGCGATACTATAAGGGCTTTGTGAGGTGTACGAAATCTTAAAAATTAAGTAAAAAATGATTATAATTCTATAATGCATTTTTTGGGATACCCTGTATTAGGACATTCAACAAATATTTTGAAATAATGTATTTTTTTTTATAAATTTTGCACGTTGCGAAGGCAATGCAGATCTTATTCCATCTTTAACAATTTCATAAGGAAAGAAAAAAGAAAAAAAGAAAGAAAGAAAAAGAAAAGAAAAAAGACATATCAGTACCCTTTCTGCTTCAGGGTGAAAACTTGGTGTAATGTGAGAACGCTTATGTTTATTTAAAAGCCAATGGAATGTAATTTGATACCGTAATCATTCCTCCAGAAATATCTACAGCTTAATGGATTCAGATTGTTGCATGAATAAATACAGGAAAATACACCCGATGAAAAAAAATTCCACGCTGAAGTCCAAAACACCGTAAGGTTTATACATCAAATCAAAACACGCTATTAGAGTCCAAATCATGTGGTATTTTTATCGATTCATGCATGAAAATTACACACATTGTAACTTAGATTTCAAATCAATAAATGTATTTTTCTTATGTTATTTACATGTGAAAATAAATCATTAAAAAAAAAAAAATGTAGAATTAATTATCCCAAAGTATAAGGTAATCAGTTTGTATTTGCTTATAATCAAAGATTTATTTGCATTCTATCTAGGTCAATTAAAGTGTTACTAGCCATTTGAAATCTAACTTAGAACGTAGAAAATTTTTATGTGTTCGTCATGGTAATGTTATTGAGTGTTAAGTTTGTCCTCAACTGCTCTGCTCAACAAGCGTAAAACAGTCTGACACATTTACAAATTGATTTTTTTTTCTTTTAACGGAAATATATAAAACCGGAAAACCTGACTATGGAAGCGATTATGAATCGAACCGTGTTTTCCATTTTATGATAGTTATTTATCAAGTTATAAGAAATTTTGATCACCTGATCTCGTGTTTTCTCCCTTCGTTGACGGTTTTTCTGCTTTCGCCGGGAAATGCAAATCAAAATGGCAATTTTCTCTGCTTGTTCTGAAAAACATATTGCGTTTGCAAAGAAAAAAAAAAAAAAAAAGGGAAAAAAACAGTTACATAGTTTCTGAACAACAGCAACACTTGCTATTTTCATGCATTTCCGAATAAAAATAGATTAAAACTTATGACACAAAGTTGTCCTTTTTGGTTTAAGAGCATTCTTAAAGTTGTATTTCAAATCAAAAGATGATTTTCATTTTTTATGAAATCAAGTAGATAGATATGAATTTTCTTCAAAGCTTCCTTTAAATATTACTTGTCCAATTGTAATTTTAATGAAAAGTAATACCACCTTATTTTTTTTTTTTTTTTTTTTTTTTTAAATCTAAGAAGTGGTTAAATAAAGATTATGAGTTTAAACCATTAAGTACTGTTTCAGAAATTGTGCATAGCTCTTCTGAGCGGTTTATTAAAAGATGAATAAAACTCTTGATTAACTCATATGATGCTGTTTTTGTACTGATATATATATTACAAATTTTAATTTTCTTTTTTCGCCAAAACTAACCTTTATACTATATTAATTTCCTTATAATAATATTTCGTACTTACTTCAACTTATTAAATTAAAATCTTGTTTCTAGATCTAATCTGTTAATCTTCATGGAAACGATATAAATTCTTAATTTGCCTTAAAAAACATTATTTCCAGTATGCGTAAATTTAAAAAGATGGCTCTAAATTAAAAATAATCTTAATTAAATTTTATTTCTTAATATTCCAAATAAAACTCATTTTTCTATGTTTTTACCAATCTTTTTTAAGAAAGTCTTATTAAATTTATTCCAAAACCATACCTTTCAAAAAATATCATTATTTTATTTTATCTATTTATTTATTTTCCCTCAGTCTCAACATTTGATATTGTGCATATCAATAAATTCATTTCTTTTCTTTTTCTCTTAAAATTAATCGTCTATAAAAATCGTCTGCCTAAGATATTTAAAATTCTGAGTCGATTATAAATTGGTTAAATAATTTTTTTTAAAATAAAATTGTTGTCTGTCAAATATTAATCTCGACTCTGGGTATGAGTTATGTTTACATAAAAGAATGATGGTTTGAGAATAAAGAATGTTCTAGAATTTTCTTTTTAGATTTAAAAAGAGGAAGCCTCGAGAAGTGGTAAGAAGAAGAAGGATTTTTGGGTTCTCTCTTCCATGAGTACGACTGGATGTAATAAATGATGGAATATTTTTTTGGATGTTTCGGTAAAAGATCGTCTGCAAAAGGAGCTTTTCTCTCTATTACAGCTACAGTTTAATAAAATGAACTTGCAGCAGCCAAGGAGTGACTTATTGGATCTTCTACATTTATTTATTTTGTTTTTTTTCTCGCTGGCCATGACTTCTGTGCGGAGAAAGGGAAACCTGGCTGTTGATAAACCCATCCTCTGATACTCTTCCAAGTAGCTCACAAAATAATTCTCATAATATTTGACAATTAATTGTGTATGGATATACAAATAATTATAATTTACCATGTGTTGTAGATACTGGCTCAACTATCTCGAAAAATATCTGTCTATTCACCAATTTACAAGAAATGGTCTTGTAATTATTATTATTTTTTTCTTCTTTTTCATCATCACGAGGACTACTTTTTCTCGACTATGAAAGAATGGATCTCAATCGTCATGGAACACACAAGTAGAAATTAAGAGAATATGGCAGTTCTTGTTTAAGAACACATCCAATAATGACGGGCAAATTGTTCAGCGATCCACAGTTTTTATTATCACTTCGTTCCATAGCAAGTTTCTTTAAAAATCCGAAAAAGGCAGCACAGGCATTAGCGATCCTGTCGACTCTTGAATTGATTGTGATTGTGACATTTTAAACTAAGGGGTACAGAAACATCATCGCCAGGTTTCCCTTTCTCAGCACAGAAGTCATGGCCAGCGAGAAAAAAACAAAATAAATAAATGTAGAAGATCCAACAAGTCACTCCTTGGCTGCTGCAAGTTCATTTTATTAAACTGTAGCTATAATAGAGAGAAAAGCTCCTTTTGGAGACGATCTTTTACCGAAACATCCAAAATAATATTCCATCATTTACTACATCCAGCCGTACTCATGGAAGAGAGAACCCAAAAATCCTTCTTCTTCTTACTACCTCTTGAGGCTTCCTCTTTTTAAATCTAAAAAGAAAATTCGAGAACATTCTTTATTCTCAAATCATCATTCTTTTATGTAAACATAACTCATACCCAGAGTCGAGATTAATATTTGACAGACAACAATTTTATTAAAAAAAAAAAAATTATTTAACCAATTTATAATCGACTCAGAATTTTAAATATCTTAGGCAGACGATTTTTATAGACGATTAATTTTAAGAGAAAAAGAAAAGAAATGAATTTATTGATATGCACAATATCAAACGTTGACTGAGGGAAAATAAATAAATAGATAAAATAAAATAATGATATTTTTTGAAAGGTATGGTTTTGGAATAAATTTAATAAGACTTTCTTAAAAAAGATTGATAAAAACATAGAAAAATGAGTTTTATTTGGAATATTAAGAAATAAAGTTTAATTAAGATTATTTTTAATTTAGAGCCATCTTTTTAAATTTACGCATACTGGAAATAATGTTTTTTAAGGCAAATTAAGAATTTATATCGTTTCCATGAAGATTAACAGATTAGATCTAGAAACAAGATTTTAATTTAATAAGTTGAAGTAAGTACGGAATATTATTACAAGGAAATTAATATAGTATAAAGGTTAGTTTTGACGAAAAAAAAAATAAAATTTGTAATATATATGATTATTATATTTAAGAATCGCCTATTCAGAACTCTTTAATAATAATACTAGGGCTCCAAATTAAACAATATTTCATTTGTACATATAGAGTTAAACTGAAAATTGCATATTAAACTGCGAAGATTGAAAGAAAGAAAATAATCTGTATGATACCATTAAGGGTGTTCTTAAATCAAAAAGGGCAATTTTGTGGCACGTGCTTTAATTTATTTTTATTCGGAAAGGCATGAAAATAGCAGGAGTTATTATTCAGAAACTGTCTAATTGCACTCAATCTTCTGCTTTTTTAAAAAAACTCAATAGATTTTTTATAACAAGCCTTCAAAGTTGACACTTTTGAGCACATTTCCCGACGAAAGCCGAAAAACCGGTCGAAAAGCAAGAGAAAAACAGGTGATTACGTCATCGAAATAGCTTAGAACTGGATAGGTAATTTAATTATCATAAAATGGAAGAATAAGTTCGATTCGAAATCGCTTCCATAGTCAGGCATTCCAATTTTATATATTTCTGTTACAAAATGAGTTTGTATATGTGTCAAAAGTTTTGTGCTTGTTGAACGGAGCAGTTAAGAACACCCTTAACAACACTTATAAATTTATGAAACAATTCAAACTTTTAATTTTGTTTGGAAATAATTACTTATTTACTATGATTATTATTTACAAATAAATAAGTTTTTTTTTTTTTTTTTTTTTTTTTTAAATTTAATGTTAGTTGAATATTGTTGAATATTTGTAATGTAGCTCAGTATATGCAAATATTGATATTTAAAATTCAAATATTTCATCAAAACCAACTTATTTTTACAGAAAAATAATCAAACAACAACAACAAAAAAAACTTTACCATTTTGGAAATACAATTGAAAAAATCGAAATTTCAATGATTTTTTTCGGGTGGAATTGAACATTTGTTTGTGATTCAGATCAAAATGTTTTTATTTTAGAGCAGTAAAGAGTAAGTAAAAGAACATTTAAAAAAGAATGGTTTCTATAACAATTCTTCCTTTTTAAGGGTATTCTTAAATCAAAAAGGGCAACTTTATGGCATAAATTTTAATTCATTTTTATTCGAAAATGCATGAAACTAGCGAGTGTTGTTATTCAGACTATTTAATCAAGCTCATTTTCCCATCTTTTTTCGAAATGCAATAGATCGTTTAGATAATAGGTCAAAGTGGGCGTTTTGAACAGAATTTCTGCACTATAGAAAGAATAACCACTTAAAGACAGATGAAAAACGTGTTTGGTCAAGTGATCAAAATGGCTTATAACTTCATAGGTAATTTATTGATAAGAAAAAAAAAAATATCAAAAACGCAGTTCGCTTCCGAATCGCTTCCATAGTCAGGTCTTCCAATTTTATATCTTTCAGTTAAAAAATGCATCTTTAAATGTATATCAAAACGTTTTGCGTTTGTTGAGCAGAGCAGTTGAGAACAACATTAAATAATTGTAATGGAAGAGTTCATTCACACATAAGGTTGGAAACATCCTTCTAAAAAGACGAACTATTTCGTCAAACTAATTGAGGTTTTTGGCAAAAAAGTCACCTAACAATTTTTAACACTCTGATGCACAGTGCATGTTTTATGTTCCTCGTGTAATTGCCTTGTAATATCCTGACAGATTTCCATTGCTGTTGTCATTGTTTACCCAATCTGAGTGTATCCAGTATTACTTTTTCTTGATTATAATAACTTAGCCTTCCGGAGAGGCTTTCACACTTTTATTACCCGGATACTACGTGAATGTCACCATCTAATTGAGCTAGGAAGAAGATGTATGAATAAAATTAAGGAAACTTTCCGTTGCTTCGTACGCGATTCATAAACGACTTTTATCTGAGCATCTATGTTTTTGGCAAAAAAGTGTGTATCCTGATAGGAACTATATAAATCGCGCCTGTCGTCACTTCATCTTGTACCAAAATAATGTAGATGAATCACTTCTCTCCACAAAAAAGATTTTTGTCCACGAAAAAAAAAAAAAAAAAAAAAAAAAAAAAATTGTCACACACAGACTGACTGACTGGCTGAAAGATTCACGGACTCACAGACAAACATTTCGTAAAAACATGTTTTTCGGATTCTCTGCTCTCTAAAACGTGTAAATCCGTCGATGGCCAGACGTAAAAAATTTCGCGAATCCAATACTTTGTTCTTGTAAAAATAAAAGAAAGTGAAAAATTAGCTCAAAATGTTCAAAATTGCAAAATTCCGTTGCTTTGTATGCGATTCATAAGCGACTTTTATCTGAGCATCTACGATTTTTGTAATAAAGTGGCATCCTGATAGGAATTATATAAATCGCGCCTGTCGTCACTTTTATAACAAAATCATGAAAATGAATTACTTCTCTCCACAAAAAAAAAAAAAAAAAAAAAAAAAAAATTATCTACGATAAAAAAAAAATTGTAACATACAGACAGACTGTCAGATTCACAGACTCACAGACGGACATTTTATAAAAAGATGCTTTTCGGGTTCTCTGGCCCCTAGAATGTTTAAATTTAGAAACCGGATTTAGAAAATTTTCATGAATCCAATACTTTTTTCTTATAAAGATAGAAGAAAGTAAAAAATTAGCTCAAAATATTCAAAATTGTACCAGAAGGTACATTTTAAAATTTACTTAAAAACTATTATTATTATTATTTTTTAAATTTTCGATATTTGCCAAGGAAAACAAATTAATTATTCATAGAATCATTGTCTTTCATTTAGTTCTTTATTATTATTGTAGGAGCGATCTTTCTCCCATATCAGACTAGCAGTGTACCTTGTACTGCTCCATGTCACTACTCTGAAACGGAGGCTCTCAGCAAGGCAGACAATTCAAGCAGTAGCTATAATTCCTACGCAGCCAGACGAAAGCCGTGACTCTTTAGAAGTCAAATGAAGATAACGTTTGATGGAGCGTTTTGTTTTGTGTTTAGTGAAGAAGGACAGATTAAGTAAATTAAAACGCACGTCATTTTCGAACTGTCAATATTGTATAGATTGTAAACAAACTGAAGAACATTTAATTTTTCACTGCCGAATGTTTGCTGGATCAAGAGCCAGACTTTGGAGGATTTTTGACATAACTCAAGACTGTTCTTATGATGAATTGTTTGAAAAAGCGTCTGCAAACAAAACTCTCATGTTACATTTAGCAAAATATTTACAGATAATCCAGACTGCGTGCCCTACCTATACGTAATCTAAAGTAAACTTTAGCATCTCCCCGGTAGACAGCGATGTTTTTAGATCATGGACAAAGTAAAAACTGTTTAAGGATCAAGTTGGTATAAATGGCGCTACGCGCCATACACACCACAACACTATCTCATGAGAAGACATGAGATGAGAGAGAGAGAGAGAGAGAAGAAGGACGCAGAATGACGTACTAAAAGATGATGGAATGTTTTAATTCCGACATTTGATGTGTTAATAATTTATTGTAAATAGATTTATGTAAATATTACTTTTGTAAATAGTTAACGTTTGAATATAAGTTTTAAAAGTTTAAACGGTGTCAGAATCCACTACATGTCTCTGAGTTAATGATAATTTCGAAAGAACTTTTAGAAGAATTCCACATTATTGTGCAAAAATTGTACATTAAAATGCTTAAATTTGAAAAAAAAAGTTCGAAGGGTATCCTAGTTGCCTTAAATAATTGTAATGGAACAGTTCATTCATACATAAGATTAAAACATTTTTCTAAAAATCACAGTTCTTTCCTAAAATTCAGATTTCTGATAAAAAAAAAAAAAAAAAAAAAAAAAAAGAGCCGCCCAATAATTTTTAACACTGTGGCACAGTGCATGATTTATGTTCCCCGTGTAATTATCTTGTAATATCCTGACAGTTTTCCATAGCTGTTGCTATTGTTTACCCACTTTGAGTGCATTCAGTGTTACTTTTTTCTTGATTATAATGACTTAGTCTTCCGGAGAGGCTTTCACACCCGGATACTACGTGAATGTCACTGCCAATAAATTTATTACGAAGAAAAGAAGATGCATTGACAAAATTAAGGAACCTTTCCGTTGCTTTGTACGCGAGATTCATAAGCGACTTTTATCTGAGCATCTACGTTTTTTTTTTTTTCTTTTCTTTTTTCTTTTTTCTTTTGCAATAAAAGTGTGCATCCTGATAGGAAGGAACTATAATCGGGCCTGTCGTCACTTTTGTACCAAAATCATGAAGATGAATTACTTCATTCCACAGAAGAGATTTTTGTCTAAGATTTTTTTTTTTTTTTTTTTTTTTTTTTTTTTCTTGTCACATACAGACAGACATACAGATTCACAGACGGACATTTTTATAAAAACATGTTTCTCGGATTTTCTGGCCCCCTAAACTGTTTAAGACCGTCAAAGATCGGATTTCAAAAAATTTCACGAATCCAATACTTTTTTCTTGTAAAGATAGAGATAGAAGAAAGTAAAAAAATAGCTCAAAATATTCAAAGATTTATCAAAAGATACATTTTAAAATTTACTGAAAAATTTTATTTTTTTAATTTTTCGAAATTTGCCAAGGAAAACAAATTAATTCTTCATAGAATCACTGTCCTTCTTTGAGTCCTTTATTGTTATTATTCCAAAAAATGCACATTAAAATGCTTAAATTTGAGAAAAATGTTCAAAGGGTTCTAAGTCCCCTTAATTAATTATAATGGAACAGTTTATTTACACATAGGTTGGAAACATCCTTCTAAAAGACGGTACTCACTTAAAATTCAGGTGTTTGGCAAAAAAGTCACCCAACAATTGTTAACCCTCTAATACGCAATGCATGATTTATGTTCCCCATGTAATTGCTTTGTAATATCCTGACAGTTTTCTATACACTCTCAGAAAAAACTGTAAATTTATGAGCATTTGCCCTTCAATTTTCACGGGCAATAGCCTTATTTGAAGGAAAACGGTCTGATCCACTAAATAAACGGTCTTATCCCTTAGATACTCAAAAAGTTAAGGGTAATCCACATGTTTTTACAGCCCTGTCCCATCATTAACAAAAAGACGGTACGTCGCCGTTAATTTTCCTCCGCTAGGATGCGCCCCGTAATTTAGTCATATTTCGACCGCAACCGTAACATGTTTTTCAACCCGCCAAAAAGGAAAAAGCATGGAAAATTGTTCCATGGGAAAAAGCGATTCTATGATCGTGTGGTGTTATGAACGAGTTACGAAAGAACGAGTAAGTAAAATATGTTATTATTATTGTTTTTAAAAGTGTATTATATCTTTTTTAAGATAAAGGACGCATATAAACGCATAGTTTTATGTAATTTATGTTTTGCATTTGCAATTGTAACAAAACAATCATTAATCGCGGTATATATACCGCGAGTGCAACTTCAAATATTATGTTTTAAAATATCCTTTTAATAAGAGTAAATTTTACAAAAACGGTAAGATTTAATCATTTTGTAATTATTATGTGTCAGTTTTCTGAGATTATATATAATCACAGATATCGTTAGTTGCAAAAACATTAATTATGCCATTTATTCCGAGTATATATATTAGTTATCAAAAATTTACGTTGAAAGAATAGATATTACAATAATGCTTAAAAAAAATAAATGCACTATAACGATATCACTCTTATAATATGCAGAATGACTTTATTTATATTTTGTTACCTTCTTAATGATTGATTACATTAATTTTGTTTTGTTTTCTCATTTAAACATGAAAAATACAAGGTTTATGCTGGCACAAAAAATTCCTGCAGCAAAATGACAAGAAATGTTAATTCATTTTTTTAATTCATTAATAAATCTAAAATTTTTTAATTGTTTATTTTCGAATGTTTTCTATTTAACATATACGTGCAAGTTAAGAGTATTTAAATAGGGTAGATGTGCCAGTTGCCACTAATACACACTCTTAAGGGACGTTTTTTTAATTCATTTTTTTAAAATTATTTTTAATAGTTAAGCTATTCTATTTCAATTTTTTGCAATATTATGTTAATCTATTAACAATATTTAACCATTCCCATTCTTAGTTTTTTTTTTTTTTTTGCTCAATATGAATAGAATTTAATTTTAACTAATATAAATATATCAAAAGCCTCCCGAGTCCAGTAATGGACATCATATTTATGATTGCATTAAGAACCAGAATTTAATGAAACAAGTAAATTTAACGACTAGGATACTAATAATTAATAAAATATTTGTGATAATCGTGTACTGTTTGCATCACTTATAATTAATAGAAGATCGATATTTTAATTTGTTTAGATGGATGGTTTAAAATATTAAACACTTAGGTAATTGAATTGAAACAATCAAACTATTAAACACTAGGTAATTGAATTGAAACAATCAAACTATTAAGACAGTGAGGGATTTTTTGAATATTAGTGTACAGTTTAGACAACTAATCTTCCAGAGGCTGTTTGATATATCATTTATAATAGTTAGTATTACAAATATGAAACAGGGTTCATACTGTGCTTGAAAGTACTTGAAAGTCCTTGAATTTTTAGGAGAGAAAAAAGGTCCTTAAAAGTGCTTAAATTTATTTAAATTTTAATGAAGGTGCTTGATTTTCGTTATTTGTTTTTATAGGTGCTTAATTTTTCTTATTCAGATGTTCAAAATTAAAACTCCAAGTGTTGAAAAAGATTAATTAATCACGCAAAAATATTTGTTCTGAAATAGTTTTCATGAAAAATTTCATGAGTAAAACTATACGATCCATATATTGAATGTTTATTTTAAAGTTTTAATTATTTATGTTAAATTAAGTTCGGTAGAATGTATTTTATTCTGCCACATGTTAGTGTAGTCCCTTCTTAATATGGGAGCGTCACACAGGGCCGTAGCTAACGGGGCGCTATGGGCGGCTCAGTCCCCCCCCCCCCCCCCCATAAAATATTTTGAGCCCTCCTGGAAAAGATTCTAAGGTCAATAATTGAATTTCTGTTCCGAAAATTCCAATGAAATTCTGTTCAAAAATCTAATTTAGTTTTGTGATTCTTTCATAATTTTGCAGAATTATTAAACTGTATCTAAATAAGTGTTTCAATACTAGCTCATCCTATTTGCACATATGGAGATAATATGATGTTTAATTTTGCACCAGTTATACACTCAAAATTTTCATCATCATATACTTTTCTTAACATAGAATAAAATTATTACAACAATTTAATAAGAAACATAGTACCTACAATATGAATATGCATTAATTTATTTTTCTGCGTCAGAGAGAGAGAAAAAAAAATTGTGACCCCCCCTACCCTTCACTTCTAGCTACGGCTCTGACGGCACAACACAAATAATATTCAAAGTAGAATGCAAAAAGATTTTCTTTATTTTTCAGAGCCTTTCTAATTTTAACTAAAATTAACATTTAAGACTTTGCTACTGTATGTTTAGCATTCGCCTGAAAATATGTGAAAATGATTTTTTTTTTTTCTCTTGGTACTTTTGTAATATAGTATTTTAAAACACTAAAATTTTCATTTCTGGAAAGGTGCTTGAAATTTGGGTTAGGTGCTTGAATTTTATCACAGAAAGATAGTATGAACCCTGATGAAATAAATGATATTGCAAGTTTAGTATTATAATTTTATTTTAAATCCAAATAAAATTGCAGAACTTATGTTTGAGGCCACCAATTTGCAGATTTACTAGATTCATATTTACTAACTTTGGTACTACTAGGTTATCCCGTCGACCAAAAAATTATCGCCAAACTGTAAGATTAAATGCCATTAATGGTTGATCGTGATTGTCACATTCAATGACATTAAAAACGATTCACGTGTTTAAAATGTCATTAAGTGATTTTTATTTAGACTTTTTATTTGTATTTTTATTAATATTCTACTAATTATTTGTTTTTTCGTTTTTCAAAATAAAAATTATGTCAATTTGTATCATTTGGCTATTAGTTTGGTGATTTGTATAATTTGGCAAAACTGGTCGACGGGATAAGAGTAGTACCCTAACTCTAATATATGGAGAATGTGTGTATTTCCTGATCAGCGTTTTTTCTGAATAATTGGTGGCCCCCACCTTATATCATAATTAAGGATGCATTGACTAGTGATTTTGGCTGAATATTTGGCCGACAGGTGAATTTTGTCGAAAAAGATTGAGAAAAATAATTTCGCTAATAGATCATGGATAAATGCAAATTTCAATGAAAAGACTGGAAAAAGTGCACTTTTCGTCAAATAAAAAATTGCAGAAAAACGTGAATTTTGTCAAAATGCTGCAAGAAGATACAAATTTCATCAAAAGTCCGTGAGGCCGTGAAAGTTCAGTTTTTTTCTTGCTGAGCCTGTAGCAAGTCTGAATAATGACTTTTCTTTAATAAGAAAGGGCTCAAAAAAGACCTGTCAGATTTACCTGAGAAGGTTGCTGTAGCTTTGTTTTATTTCTCTAAAAGCATGGAGGATTGTTTGAGACTATTCAAGGTAAAATGTATTAACTTTTTTCTAAATTTGCATAATTAGTTTTTATATTTTATGTATTAATCAACTCCTAATATTCACAATTTCGACAAGAAAATGTGCTGGTTATTTGATTATATTTTTCTTTTTCACGTATAAATTGAGTTACTATGTTAATTTATTAATGAATACAGGAATGTTAAAAATGAAACAAGCTTCTTTTTACAATAAAATATTTATAAACTTATCCATTTTATAAAGTAAATAATGTAAGTAAAATCATCAGGGTTGGCATTTTTATGACAGTGTGACGGTTTTATCCAATTTTAACAGTCATGTCGAAAACCTAAAATTGAGTCAAAACTGTTTAAAATTATTTTTAAGACAATATTAAATTAACAAATTTTTATTTTTAAAAACTTGCATAATTTTTTTGACAATTTTAGACTTTATAAACCATTAATCCCGATTGAACTCAAAACATTTTTGTTCAACACGTTACTTTATATTTATTTTATATTTTCTATTTTTAAATATAGATATGGTAAGCTGTAAATATGGAATAAACAATAATTAAAAGTATCTTTATATTAAAAATATTTTTAAAAAATCAAATGAAATATTTTAATTTTTAAAGATGAAAGTTCATGGTGAAAATACTTGTATAATTTAATGTGTAAAATTACATAATATTGATATACATATATTTATATAATTTGTAAGGATTTAACAATTTGGCTAATTAATGCTAGACAATGGACTGCTACATCGAAGTCTGGCGATTGTGAAAACGTGAATTGTGTATGCACTTAAAAGGATTAAGGTCCTTTTTTCCCTGTAGACAGCAAGTCTAGCGCGGCCTTTTTTATGTGACGTTAGCATATTAGTTACGGCTACCGTTGACTAATCACCAGACCACCCTGAGAACTAAAAATCGGTTGAAATAGTTTCACTAGGTCCAGACGGACGATGGCAACCTGGCGCCGAGGCGTATCCCAGCTGAGCCAATAATTTTGATCTGGGAGGAGCCCGAAGGAGAGGAGGCTCTCTTGATGAGGATGAGAGAGGGAGTTGGAGATGATTCTCGATGATGGAGCTCGCTGTAGAAAGGCGTGTGGACTATTTTATCATAAAGAACCCTGAGTTCGTAGAACTGTATTTTATTTTATCATATCTTGAATAAAAGTTATTTAAGATGAAAAGGATTTGCATCACTTCATCGCTACCAAAATAATTACTAAACAGTATATAGAAATGCAAAATCCTCACAGTGGTGGCAGCGGAAGATTATGAAAAATAGCCACTGAAGCCCAGACGCAGCGGACGATGATGAAAATCGCTAGTGGAGCCCGGACGCAGGCGACGTGACTGAGAGTTAGGAGAGTCAGACGTACAGCGGGGACCGGAACGAAAGAGCCCAGACGCAAGTGACGTGACTCAGAGCCGAGGACTCCAGACGTGCAGCGGGGACTTGAAGGAAATTAGCCCAGACGCAAGCGACGTGACTCAGAGCCGAGGACTCCAGACGTGCAGCGGGGACTTGAAGGAAATTAGCCCAGACGCAAGTGACGTAACTCAGAGCCGAGGACTCCAGACGTGCAGCGGGGACTTGAAGGAAATTAGCCCAGACGCAAGCGACGTGACCCAGAGCCGAGGAGAGGTCGGACGTGCAGCCGGAGACCTGAGACGAAAAAGAATCAACAGACGTAGCTTGGAGCCCGAGATAATCCAGAAAAGGACGCCCGGGGAAAGTGGACAGTGGATTACCCTAAGTGTGGAAGCTGTGGACATCCGAAAAAGGAATACAGGTCAGTGCTCTTTAATTGTTCATTGCAGAGGTTTTCACTGTAGGTTGTGTGTTCGTTCAAAAAAAAAATCATCGGCAGTTATCTATGATTATTCAAAATTGAATTAAATTAAATTTGCAAAGTTTAAAATTAAAAAGTTTAAATAGGGTACAAATTGGCATGCAGTAATTTGAATAACTAATTATTTATAGGAAATGCATTTTAATAATTTTGAATAAATATAATTCTGTGATTTAGGATTTAAATCTTTATGTGTAGTAAAAGTTTAAATATTATACTAGAGTTTTGCGATTAACTAAAGAAATTTCTATCTCTTATTTGCATATTAATCAAAATTAATATTTTTTAAGAATCAGTTGATTGTTTAACATTGGGTTCGGTAAAATGCTTTAGAAATATTTTCCTGTTTGAGTAATGATAAGAGCTATTTAGCATATTGTTGAGTATTTGTATTGTATTTTCATAGTGTATTTTGTATTGTGATTGACATGTCGCGTATTATGATTGTGAATATTTACATTACGGGAAATAATTGAGAGGCATCCATTTACGGAGTGAACCTAGTATAGATTTTTTTTTTTCATAATCACGCACCGTTCAGAATGACGTGGTCAGGAAAGAGAAAATGTGATTTAAAGGTATTAGCTGTTGAATTTGGCGCAAATGTAGAGGATTCGGATAATATTCCTAAAATCATAAAAAAACTAATTGAAGCACCTGATTATGATGAGACTTTGGCATTAGCCCAGCTAAAAATTATTGAAAAGGATAGGCTAGACAGGGAAAATGAAGAAAGGGCTGAGAGAGAATTACTGAAAGTTTATGAGAGGGAACAAAAGACTAAAGCGTTGGAAAGGGAGCATGAATTAGCGAAACTAAGGTTAGAACGGGAGACGGATACAATTAGTTTGGCCTCTAATCAGAGCGAGAGAGAACCAAAAATATCTTTAAAGTCTGTTCTACCAAAATTTGATTCAGAGAACTCCGAGATTTCCATTTATTTAAATTTGTTTGAAAGACAAGCACGCAAAGCTCAAATTGATAAAAATCAGTGGGTTACTCATTTGTTAGGACTATTGCCTACCGATTTAGGGGAATTGATACTACGCGAATCTCCCTCTGATTCAGATGATTTCGACCACATTAAAAAAATGCTTCTCGAAAGATTTCAACTTTCAGCAGAAGACTTTCGGCTAAAATTCGTAAATTCTAAAAAGCCCGAGAACAAAACATGGAAAGATTTCGTGTACGAAGCTTCCAATTTCTTTGACCAATGGTTAAGTGGTTTAGAAATAACGACGTTCGAACAACTCAGAGATTTGATAATCACTGATCAAATGAAACGGAAAATTAACCCGGAAGCGAAGCAACATTTTATTGATGTTTGGAGCGCGATAATTACACCATTTGAGTTAGCTAAAAAGTTAGACGCGTACGAGGTGGCGAGGAAAAATATTAGGCGGGAAGGATCCCCTAAAATTCATAGCGCCGCTAAACCTTTTGAGCGTAATAAGTCTAAAACCGAAACTAGAACGTATGAGACCAAAATAAATTGGAGGGATAAAGAAAACTCTAAAAATCGAAATGGGATATTCGATAAGAGAAAAGAAATTACTTGCTTTAATTGTAAGAAATCAGGTCACTATAAAATTAATTGTACGGAATCAAAAACTGAAAATACTGAAACAGTTTATCATATCGCGGGTCTACGAAATTTGGAAGAAGATTTTAGTCCCTATGTCAGTCGAGGGAAAATTAATGGGAAAGAGATGAAAATTTTACGCGATACAGGATCTACTTTTGACCTAATTTCTGCTCACGATGTAAATAAGGACCAATTTACTAAAGGAAGGGTTTGGCTAAAACAAGCCTTGGACAACAAACTTCGTTGTTTACCAGTGGTAAATGTTGAAATTAGGCTAAGTGACGGCAGCTTCATACGCACTAAAGCGGCTGCAGTTGATAAAGAAACGGATATGATCCATTATTTATTAGGAAACAAAACCCAAGCGTTAATTGATAAACAGAGGGCAAGCGCGAGATTAGAAGGACATATCATTCCGAAATCATGCGTATTTTCGAATACCGAAACTAGCAACGAACGTGAGAAGAGAAAATCTCAATCGTTAGACGAGCGAACCGGTTTCAAGATCTCCGCAGTAGAGGAAATTGTCAGCGCTGAGGGAGGAAGAGCGTCCCCCCATTTCGACCCCCCTGTGTCGGGAGGAACGATACACCAGAGCGCCAAGATGGTCAGTCCGAAGGAGGGAATTTTCTCGCAGAGCGAAAGAGAAGGTTTAGGAGGAATGATGGCCTGGGGCAATCAGAGCGCCGTTAGTGTTTTTAAATCGAAAGCGAAAGTAGAATGTACTAAACTAGAACTTGACGAGAAAATATCGCTCGTTGGAGAAAAAGGAGAATTAGGGGAATGCCGAGTTTTAACGGATCAGCGAAAAGGAAAAACTAATCACAGCCGGATGGTTATTGAGAAAAATATCGGATCTGACGACCGTGATGGTTTAGAAAAACCGGAAATTATGAAAGGAATTGAGAGCAAAATAGGGGATAATTATTTTTGGCCAAATGCCGAAAAAGAGCGGAAAGAATTATACGAACGATGGAAGAAAGGTGAGATTTCCGAAAATACGGTAATCGAATGTGCCTTTGATTTGATGAACCGCATGAAAGGTCATCAGGGATTAGTAGGGAAAACGATGACAAAGGCGTCTGAGAATAAGACGGAGCAAAATGATGTAGGTACGGTGGAGGAAAAATTAGAGACGGACGATGTCATTAGTCAGTCGCACTGCGGCGCGTTTTCCCAAAACAATAAATAAAATTTTCTTAGAATGCGTGTTCCAAGAGAGTCAGAAGTTCACTTCTTGGGTAAAAAGGCATCGGAATCTGATGTAACGAGGGATGATTTCGCTACTAGATCTTTAATCCGTATCCCGAAAGAAGTTGACTCGGAAAAAAGAGAATCAAATGTTAACAAAGTGGTGAGGCTCCGCCCGAGTCGGAATTCGCAGAGGCGTAAGGAAAATTTGAAAGTTAAGGTTACGAAGGGAAAATCAGCACTGCATAAGATTAATGAGTTGAGAAGAAGGCTAGGTGACAGAGGTCATAACTCAACGGGAGTTAAAACCCGAAATAAAACGGAATTCTCCTCGCCGGGATGTAAGTCAAAATTTAGTCGTTCGAAATTGATGCCCGATCTTATCCAAAATTATGCTTCGGTAATAAAATCTGAGACGCCCGATTTTGAGGAAAAAAATCGGAAAACTAAACTTAATTGGAATCCAGAAAGGGAGGAAACCTTCCTCGCATCGAAAGAGGTGAACGAAAATCCGATCTGGGAGATGCCGAATTACGCGAAGAAATTCGAAAATAATTCGAGCTTATCATCACTCTTTCAGGAAAAAGGTTGTAAAGGGAAAGTTACACATTAATGTTTGAGTAGAGAAGGATGAATGTGAGCTGTAGATAATATTTGTTTATAAATTCTTAATTAGCTTGCATTCAAATTATTTCTATATTATATTATTAATTAAAATGTGTATCTGGATTATAAAAATGTTGTATTGTAATAAATTGTGTGTTTTATCTTACAAGTTAAATTAATAAAACTAACTGGTGCTAACCTCTGTAGTGAACTAAGTTAAGAGTAACTGTACCTCGACGTAAGATTTTCCACATGTGAAAAATCTCTGTCACAGGAGGGGATGGTTGTAAGGATTTAACAATTTGGCTAATTAATGCTAGACAATGGACTGCTACATCGAAGTCTGGCGATTGTGAAAACGTGAATTGTGTATGCACTTAAAAGGATTAAGGTCCTTTTTTCCCTGTAGACAGCAAGTCTAGCGCGGCCTTTTTTATGTGACGTTAGCATATTAGTTACGGCTACCGTTGACTAATCACCAGACCACCCTGAGAACTAAAAATCGGTTGAAATAGTTTCACTAGGTCCAGACGGACGATGGCAACCTGGCGCCGAGGCGTATCCCAGCTGAGCCAATAATTTTGATCTGGGAGGAGCCCGAAGGAGAGGAGGCTCTCTTGATGAGGATGAGAGAGGGAGTTGGAGATGATTCTCGATGATGGAGCTCGCTGTAGAAAGGCGTGTGGACTATTTTATCATAAAGAACCCTGAGTTCGTAGAACTGTATTTTATTTTATCATATCTTGAATAAAAGTTATTTAAGATGAAAAGGATTTGCATCACTTCATCGCTACCAAAATAATTACTAAACAGTATATAGAAATGCAAAATCCTCACAAATTTTTAAATGTTAATCCCATTCTAAGATTTTATCACATAAAATGATTAAGCTAAACTTACAGCTAAAAACTTGAAATAGCATGCTTAAATAAGGGAAAAAAAAGACTATTTTATAATTTACAAAAATAAAATTTAACGTAAACAAATTTTTCTTAATAATAAAACTAAAACCAACATAATAAAATGAAGATATATATGAATGAATATTGAATTTAACAAACTATCTTCTTTTAAATTATTGATTTAAAAAACATTTAATTATATTCATTTCATATTATAATTCATTTAAATACTCAGAGAGCATTTTGTATTCAAAGTATGAGCATTGAGCATCATCATCAGATGCGAGCAATCTTTCTTTTTTTAATATTTTATTACAAAAAATTTTGTTTTATACTATTTTACAATTTTCTGCTTTTTAACCCTCATGTTTTTGCAATTTCATTTTTACAGGAGGAAGTAAGTTTGGAAGAAGTTCTGGGAGATGAAAATATACCTTTATCTCCATGTATTGCTTCTTTAGGTGAGTGTGGGGTTTCATTTCTGTTACCTAATGTTTAAATTTGAATATTATGTTGCTTACATAATTTTTTTATAGTCATATGTAATCGCTATTTTTACTTTCTTTGATAGAGGAAAATATTGTAATCAAAAGTGGTTAGATATTTTGGGTGTTTGTTTTTTTTTTGCTTTGTTTTTTAAGTCATGAAGACACAGGAAATTCTTTATTTCTAGAAAGCATGTATTAAATACAAAAATCTTATACTTTTATTAATTAATTTAAGATGCAAGTAATTTTCATTGACATTTATGTCAATGAATCAATGCAAAAATACAGATTTTTGCATTGATCTATTTGTATTATAATACAAATAGATCAATGCAAAAATCTGTATTTTTACTTCTGAGATCATATTATGTAAACCATGCATCCCATATTTAAGAGTAACTTTAATAAATTGTTTTTTATCTATATTCCCCACTAAGAACACATTTTTTTAAACAAATCTTTTACTAATCAAAGGATGCTGGATAACATTTTCAAGATAGCTATGAATCACTGTATAGAACATTTTATTCTTTGAACACTATACTACTACTGTTGCTAAAAATATTTAGCAAATGATTTCAATTATCTACATAACCAATTGTAATTATTTAATTTGAATATTTTGAAATGATGAAGTTAGAATACAAATATGATATCCAATAACGTTTATTTTTATACACAAACATGCATAGTAAATATGTAATAGAATATGATAATTAAGGAAAAAAAGAAAAAAAAAAACCTGGTTTAAAGAAAGAAAAATAAATGTTTTATTTGTGTATTTTGGAAAAAGGGCTCCCCCCCCCCTTTTTTTTCTTTTTTAATCAACTCTGGCAAAAATACATATTTGCATCATGTTAGGAACTTACATTTAGCATTTTATATTGTTAAACCTTGGTATAAAAGGTCTTGTCATTCTTCATGTATTTGAAAATGCTACAATTAGCAACATCAGGTTATTCTGCATTTTTTACATTATTTTTTATATTTGCTTGAATGATTTTTTTTTTTTTATGTTCATTTCTTTCAACAGTTTCAATGATTAAAACCTCATCATTTTGACTCTGTAGTTATTTCATTATGTCATTGTCATTTATTATAAAGTATAGAACATCTGTCATTTATCAAGTTAACACAGAGAATAAACAAGGTAAATTGTAAACATGAAACTTGTTGCTAGTTTCTAAAAATACAGTAAAAATGTTTACGACAATCTGTACATATGTCACTAAAAAGAAATTGACTAAATATCTTAATTTAAAAAGAAAAAATGTTTTTCAATGTAACATCACTTTACCCCATGGGCCCACTTTCCCACATCTCACCTTATTAACCAGATGTAAATTATGTATGTGTATATCAGGGATGGCTTTTAGCCGGCAGAAAATGGTTTCTGCCATGCCAGTGGCAAAAAGTGGTTGTAACCGGCAGAAACTGGCAACAACTGGCATAAACTCATTTTATGACATAATCTGAGATTTTTTTAGTGATATTAAGATGCTAGCTAATATATAATTTATTCGGGATAAATAATAAATAAAATAGTGGGAAAAGTTTTAATTTTAAAAATATATTAATTAGTATTAGAATTTAATAGTTCTGAATCTTTCAAGAAGAATGATCCATGTTATTTGCAGATAATTGAAAATCATGAAAATGATATTAAGGATATAGCAGTTGTTAAAATTATAAATAAATATCATGATTTATAAAGAGTTAAATACTTGTTGCAACTGTTAAAATCTATTGTTGTTGCTTTAAATAAAACTAAAAAACATGAGTGTTCTGTTGCAGCTGCTCATAAAATTTACTCAATGATGGAAATATTATGGAAACACACAAATGCAAGATTCAAATCTCATTTAATTAGCTTATTCAATTCATCTTAAGTATATGGGATCAAAATTGACATTTGAGCATAAAGAGAAAGAAAATTGCTTTTTGATATTCATCTAAATTTTGTGCTGTATACAATAACCCCCTTAGAAAAATAAGCTCCTTTCTCAGAATTATATATATGTTATGATGTTATGTACTTATATGATCCTTTTGAAACTTTTTGCTACTTTAAATAACATTCATAATCTTTATTTTAACTAAATTCTTTATACATTAAATACATGTGTGAATTATGAATCACTACAGGTTAAAGTTCTTAGTTTCTGCCATGCCAGTTTTTACCGGTTATAACTGCTGGTTTAAACCATCCCGGCAGAAACTTGCCAGCCCTGGTGTATATACACACATGTGGCAGTTAACCTAAGCTAACTTCATGTGCAAATTTGTTATTCTTTCTTACACACAAGTATTTGGTATCCGTACTTGACCAAAGTAGTACGACTCTGTGCAAAATCAGTATATTTTACTTGTTTAACAACTTTGTCTCGCATATAATTCATGTTTAAAATTTAATTTTTTTGTTTCAGGTGATCCTTATCAAAATAAAAGAAATTGTATAAAATAGTGTTGCTATACCAGAATTTACGAATGTGAAAAGAGTCAACACTTTTTGTATTTGGATTGGAGTACTCAAGTGGTTGTCCTGCCACATTAGAATTTACGCAAAGGTAACTTATGTTTAAATTTTATTTATAAAGTCCATTATTTTAAAATTGTATTATGTATCATGTGTATGCATGTGTATACATACATTGTAGGATTGCACAACCTTTTTAAGAGAAAGGTCTCTTTCAAAAATTTCTGGGTGTTCGAAGGCCACATCAGTAACAACCTGAAAATTCTATCTCTGGGAGGTAATCTTTAACCTATAATTATATTTTTTAAAATGTGCTTTCAGATTGGTGTGTGTGTGTGTGGGGGGGGGGTGCCCTTGGTTCTCCTATCCAATCAACAAATTCAATTCAGTTGGCAAAGATATATCAACAGTTTACACTTGTACATATAACAGTGATACAGCAAGATTTATTTAGAAGGAATGATAATATTGTGACTTTGTTTACTAAAACAAAATAAGCATGAAAGTGGCTAGTGTAAAAAAAAAAAAAAAAAAAAAAAAAAAAGTTAACTTTTATGAATAGAAAGGGTAGGAGGAGCTGATCAACAAAATTTGAGATTTTTCAAAGATTTTTAACAAAGTTCAAGAGCCACAGCACCATTCCTAATACATAGTATACATTTTTATTTATAGGCTACACGCTTAAAATATCCGATTAGCATTTTTTGTTAATTTCCATTCTCTAAAGAACAAAATTAAATGGAGTATCAAAAATGTGCATAGCTTGGGGCCAAAGGTTGTGCAGATTTCAGAATTTTGCAAGTTTTAGAGTTTTGTAAATTTGGATTTTTTTTTTTTTTTTCCAACTTCTTCTTTTTAACACTTTCGAACAAAATTGAAAATTGTTTGTGATTTTGGTTTGTCTGTCCAATTTTCCTCGCTCTAACTCTCATAAATATGTTCATATTATCCTGAAATTTTTAAAAATTTATTAATGTTTACCCTAGCACTAAGACTAACCCTATTTTTAGGGATGCACAACATGTGGCTCGCAGGCCAAAATTGGCCCTCGATGGGTTAACGTGTGACCCGCGAACTTCATCAATTTACAACTGGAAAAAATTGCAATTTTTGTGCATAGGTCGCAGAAAAAAATCCTAAATTTCGTTAAATTGCCGCGGTAAAATACAAAATTTCATCAGTCACTCAAGAATCTCAAGTTTTGGCGATTGAGCACAGAAAAATCATCAATTTCATTGATCAATTGCGGAAAAATAGCGAATTTCGTTGGTGAGGCTCGTAAAAATTGCTGATTTTGTCCATAAGGCTCGGAAAAAATAGCATATTTCATCGTCAGGCACGAAAAAAAATTGCAAGTTTTGTCGATCAGGCACTGAAAAATCGCGAATTTTGCCGATCGCGGATCGAACGCGAAAAGTCGCACATTCAATTGATCGAGTAAGAAAAAATCGTCAGCATAGGTAATAACCTGCATTAAATTTATCGGCTGCGGAAAAATCTCATGTTTTCTTTTCTCGGATTATCGCGTGAGAAATACGCAAATTTCGTTGAACCGGCTCAAAAAAAGTCATGAATTTTGTCGATCGGGGACAAAAACATTGCAAATTTAGTTGATAAGGCATGGAGAAAATGCAATGCGATGATGTAAAGAAAAATTAAAAATTTCTACATCGGCTGCGAAACAATCGTGAGTTTCGATTTATCAAGAGAAAAAATTCATGACTTCCATCTTGTTGCATAAAAAATGGCAGAATTCATCAAAATTAGTTCATGGTTGCGAATTTAGCTGCTTGGGCGTGGAAAAATACTTATTTCGTCAATTATCGCCGAAAAAACGTAAATGTCGACGATCGGACATGGAAAAATCACTATTTTTAGTCAACGGGGTCACGAAAAATTGCAAATTTCGTTGGTCAGACAGAGGAATATCGAAAATTTTGTCAATCAGGCTCAAATAAAATCGCGAATTTCCCCAATCGACTTTGTAGAAACTGAGAATTTCATCGATGATTTTCGTAAAATTCTCAAATTTTGTCAATCGGATTTATAATAATCATAAATTTAGTCGATAAGGCTCATAAAAATAGCGAATTTTGTTGATAAGGTACAGAAAAATCATGCATTTCATCAATCTGGTCCTGAAGGAATGTGAATTTTATCGGTCTTGCGAGGAAGAATCGTGAATTTCGTCGATCAGTTATACAAAAATCGCAGATTTCAGCGATCGGCTTAGTAAAAATTGCAAATTTTGTTGATCGGGGGCAGAAAAATCGTAAATTTTCTCAATGTTTTTCATAAAAATCATGATTTTTCTCTATTAGCTTCATAAAAATCTAAAATTTTTTTTGATTGGATTCAGAAAATGGTGAATTACGTCCATCAATGTCGGAAAAATCGCGAGTTTCGTCCATCAGAGTCAGAAAAATCACGAGTTTTTTCGACCAGACTCAGAAAATCGTCAATTTTGTTGACAAGCTCGAAAAAAGCATGAATTTCGTCGATCATGCAATTAGAAATCATGAATTTTGTCAATCAGATTTCTAAACTTCGTGAATTTCATTGATTGGCTTTGTAAAAATCGAGAATTTTGTTGATCAGGCAAGGAAAAAAATCTCAAATTATGTCGATCAAGAGTGAGGAGATTGCAAATTTTATTGAGCATGTGAGGAAAATTTGCAAACAATTTCATCGATCAGGTTTGTAAAAATCGAGATTTTCATCGATCGGCTGTGTAAAATTTGTGAATATCGTCGATGAGTTTCGTAAAAGTTAGATTGATCGATTTCGTAAAAAGTGCAAATTTGGTCAATCAAGCGTCAATAAATTGCAAATTTCGTTGATCAGGTGCAGAAAAATCGGAACTTCGTTGATCATCTACTTCCTTCTCCTTCATTGATAAAATTCACATTTTTTTCGGCACCAACCACTTTTGTTTTTTTTAGCAATCTCTATAAATAAAAGGAATTCCGAGGATAATTAATTAATTAATTAATTGAGGCACAGGGGAAAGCAAATCTTGGCAATGCGCCAACTCGGTCCAGAGGAAGCAAATCTTGGCAATGCGCCAACTCGGTCCAGAGGTATAAAAGCAAGATAGAAAAAAACGCGCAGGTCTGTGCATTCAAGTACAACCACCCATATGTATATGCTGAAAGTTTGTTCTGACGCTCACCCGACGCACGTGGAGTGCCGATGGTCCGGGAAGCGTACCATACACATAAATTATTAAATAAACCTTCAAATTAAGCCCGGCGAAGCGGGCTGGGTATGCTAGTATAAAAATCAAAATAAATTGTAAATATTAACACTTAAAGCAATATTTTTAAAAAAAAGAAAAAAAATTACCAAACTGGCGAGAGAAAAAAATCGAGCCAACGTGGTGCATAACGATGTCTGCCCCTATTTCTCTTACAAATATCTTAGAAACCCACTATGTGGAAACGTTTTTCCATACATTTGCGTAGCCCAGCCTATTTCTCGCCAATAGCATTTTGATCCTGGCAGTATCAGATTTATTTTTCGCACAGGAAAATTAGAAAAATTACTTTGATGATGAAATAGATTGTTTTGCTTTACAGTGTTATTTCTGATTTTCATTATTACGTTAGTAGTAGGAAAAGGACAGTACGGGGACAGGAGCAGGGACCAGGGACCGTCCCTGCTCCCGTCCCTGCTCAGTCGCTGGGATGAAGGGACCGTCCCTGCTCCCACCGTGCCACCGCCGTCCCTCCTGGTCCCCCACCATACACCCCCCTCCACGATCGCCCCCTAGTTTTAATAAAACAAAATTTACTCTCCTGAATAAAACCGAGGAATACCATTACATCTAGAAAATAATCCTTGCTGTATGTGTTATATATACAAACATAAAAATTGCTGATACATCCTTACAGATTGAATTGGATTTTTTGATTAGGTTAATGAACTTAAAGGAATAACTTCCCCACTTTCCTCTGAAACCATATTTATCAGATTATAGGCCACAGATAACCTCATCGAAATATCTCCATGTTATTGCTGTGGCCCTCGACGACCTTTCATATTTGTAAGTGGCCCGTCTCTTGAAAAGGTTGTGCACCCCTACTATTTTTAAATGAAGTTTCTAGCATGATTTGTTTATTTACATCCACAGTCAAAAGTTTTCCTCTACATTATGTCTGGTGGGGAAAAAATGTTTCAAATAAATTTTAAGTATGTTACACCCTGTCAAACATTAAAATTTATCATTTACAAAGTGCACTAAAATATGCATTATGTTAAATGTGCGGTGAAAATGGTTATTCATTTACAGGGCCGCCCAAAACAATTCCATTACATAATGGGTAAAGGGGAGAGGAATTGTATGTGACATATTTTTATTATATTGAACTATTTCATGTATAATAAAATTTATATATCTTACTGAGGCTTAATATAAGTTATTTCATGCATAATACAAAGTGCATGGCATTTAGAAAGACATACATAACATTTTAAAATAGAATATTCTATCCGAAGTATTCTGTATCTTATTTAAATGGCTGATGGATGGATGAAATGCATTTATCTTTTATGATATGCGCTTTTAAGTTAAACTAAATTTATCCATATTATATGGTGTGTATAAATGCTATATTTGATATACAGGGCTATACAAAATAGCTCATAAAGCTTACTGAATGTGAGCGTGAATTATTTAAAGGTGTTTTTAAAATAAGTTATGCATTTTTACATTAAAAATAATCAGTTTACCAAGAAATTTTTTCTAGAAAATAGGTTAATATATACAAGGTCATGCAAATAATTTGATACATGGTTGCCTATGGATAATAATTTCTGAAAAGGGTTATTTTAGTACTTTTAGGAGTGTTTTAGTTTGGATTAAATTTTAGCTAAATATGGTGTGTAATAAAGGTACTAAGTAAACTACATGGTTGAACAAAAGTATTAAAGTATCTTTTCCATCTATAAGTATAAATTGCTGAAAGAGAAATTTTAACCTGTTAGACAATTTCTTGCTAAATTAAATTTCCTCATTATATAGTATGCATATCAACAGAGAGATCAAATACAGGGCTGTTCAAAAATATTGGAATTCATATTTGGTTATGGGCAGTAAATTATTTGTCTAAATAATGAAGTTTTGCTCTGTTTTCCTATCAGTTTGTGTTAAAAATTATCTTATTTTCATTAACTACTTTTTGGAAGAATACTTTTTAATTGCCGATTTCATTGTTTACATTTTGAAATGCACACAGATTTCCTAAGATGCTGAATTTTTGAAGTGTCGAATTTAAAGATTGTACTGTAATATGCATTCAACTGGACCCCCCCCCTTTTTTTTTTTTGGTAGAATTAAATATATTTTTATGTCATAATTTTTTATCAAGCTATTTATCTTTTTAAGCTCTGTCTTCACTATAAAAAAATAAAATTTTATTTTGCAACTATGACCAAGTGCATGATAGAAAGTTATTTGAATTTGGCATGAAAATATGTATATATACAGCTTATTCATATATTTTATTTTGGAATAATTAGCTGTTCCATTTAGAGAGAAAGTAGATTTTACACATATTTAACATTGAATAAATTTAAAAATGTGTGAACTAGAGCTTCTATAAGAATAGTCTTAATTTATAAAAGGAAGCTTGTGAAGAAACTTTGAACATGCTTTTTTAAGATGCATGAGACTACATTTGATTATATACACTGGATTTTAATTTTTTTGTATTTTAATTGTTTCGGCCTTTTCAAATCTGTGATTTTTAAAAAATTGTAAATATTGTTTGATGTTTTACAAAGAGAAGGTAGATTTTTTTTTTTTTTTGGTACCTTTTTATTTGTAAACATCAGAAAATATTTACAAAGTGGAATTTTTTAAATTTATGCATATTTGAAATTCCCAGAACACTAAATTTTTTTAATATTTTTTAAATTATACATATGTATTTCCCCATAAAAAATTTATAGTTTCACAAAAAGTTAAAGAATAAAATTTTATAAGTTTTTTGTGTTCTTGAAAATATATAAATGAGTTTCTATTATCAATAAAGGAACAAGCTTGTGAAAACAGTAAAGTATTAATTTTTGAACACGTGGTTATTAATAGTGAAAAAAATTTAACAGATGTTGATAAAAATGCAAGGTATTACCGTTCATCATTTCTTTAATTATTTAAAAATTTATAAAGGGATGATTAAGTCAGACTATGAAAAAATATTTTTCAAATACACATTAAGAATGGATTAATAATGAGAAATGTTCATGTGAAACATTTCACAATATTAAGGCTCGACATTAGGCACAGAAAAAGACCCGGATGATAATGTAAAGTCTATGGGGGTGTTTTTTTCAAATATTTTGCTCAAATTTTAATATTTTTACATGATTTTTTTGCACAAGATAGCTGATGACGATCCACATCTGACCTAGTTTTTACTTTTTCAGTTTTAGTTTGATTTTTTTTAAAAATTACTTTAACTTTCGAAACCGGTTCTGAAATTGAAACTATCGTAATATAAAAAATATAAAAGCAAAATCAAAAAAGTAAAAACTAGGGCAGTTTTGGATCGTACTCAGCTATCTCATGCAAAAAAAATCATGCATAAATATTAAAATTTGAGCGAGATATTTGAAAAGAACGCTTCCATAGACTTTACATTAGCATCCGGGTCTTTTTCTGTGCCTAATGTGGGGCCTTAAGCCATTCTAATATATAATAAAATATATTGAAACATTAAACAGGGAAGCAATCTAATTCAAGATGTCATATTAATAGAAAATGTTTAAATCTTACCGATTTAATTATGTGTTAGAACAAAATTACTTTTTTGTACTTGCATAATTATTTTTAATATGTATGTTTTGTATTTTTAATAGGGCTTTCTTTGGAATCAATCCAGAAAATGGATCGAAAAGCCAGATCTCATGAAAATGTTATATGTGTGATGATTTTTAAGTGACTTGTTTTTATATTCTATATGTATTCAGTTGTTAATTGTAAATTCATAAAAATAAAATTTATGTTTATTGATAAATTTTTGTAGTTATTGTAAGCAGATTATTCATTTAATCTTAAGTTCCAATTTCAGTTCCTAAAGTCAGAGAATTCAGCATAAATTTAAAAAAAATGGGCAATTAATATGAAAGGTACTAAGTTATAGAATTTATAATAAGGTAGGAAAATGTCAGAGAAAATGCAACTGTCTAATTTTTACTGGTCAAATGGCCAGTCAGTCTACTCCAAAACTGCATTATGATAGTATAATATTAACAAAATGATGTGATGCAAGGTAAGGGAATTCATTTAGGAAAAGAAATGGGGATTTTTAACTGCAGTATTGGCTTCCCAAATATGAATTGGTAATTGTTGTCTAATTTTACTAAATGACACATAGACGCCAATATATATATATATATTATAAGCACGCATTGATAACTTATTGCAAATAACTGACTGTATTAAAGTATATTTTAATTGAAGCATTTATGTCTAATGATTTTGATAATAGTATAATAATTTGTCACTTTTATTGATGATGAACATTTTTTGTCCCTTAAAAAAACTATTGTACTTTTTTTAATGAATTGTTTAAAATACTTTGCAATATCTTACTTGCATAGTATAGCCAGCATCAAATTAAGGTTACAATTGAACAAAAGAAATATTTAATATCATTTGTATTATTATAAAATGTAGCACATTGCATTTTATTTTAATCATGTTAGAAGTATGTAGATGCTTAATTTTTTTTAATGAAATTTCAGGAAATTTGCTAACATTTGGTTAAAAAAAAAAAAAATCGAATTTAAATTGAATGCTACATTATTTATTTTCAAGTGAGCTTGGTCAATTTTGAAATTTAAAATTGACTCATAACAAACAGTATTATTTACTGTTGAATTAACAGTAATTACAAAATCCCTAAAACACCCATAAAACAAGAATAAATTTATATTTTAGAAATATCTCAGATTTATGCTATATAGAACTGCAAACTATTATAAAGATTTGTTTTATTATTTCAAATTTCTTTTTTAAGTTTTCTAAATAGCTTGAAATACATTTGAAATTGTTTTGATTCTAAAAATTAGGCATACTTTTCTCAGAATCAATATTCACAGTATTAATGAATATATTCTAATCAATGTGTAAAATTAAGTTTTTGCAATGAAGCTTTTTCCACAACATTAATGTATTGAAAGGGCTGTTTTTTAGATTTTTATTATGTTCAAAATAAAATACAAAGTAACATTTGACTACATGTCTGTTGATTATGGAAAATAACTCATTTTGAAAACACTAAGTGAATCATTTCTGATTTTGATATGCTTATTTTCTATTCATTATTGTTATATTGGGTTAATTGAATGACTCTTTGCTTAATAACCGGAAAATGTTTTCAACAACTCTTGTGTATTTTATAGTCCAAGAGCCGACAGCAGTAAAACCTATGTTATCGAGCACAAGAAAAAAAACCTTTATTTTATGGAAGAATGATAATAGGGGAATGGAATGATCCATGCCTGCTGGAAATAGGAGGTGCATAAGCCAAAAATTAATGCCACTAGTGGCTCATTCGTAGATTTATTATTGTGTTTTCTTGCTCCCAGTTTTCCATGTTTTCATACGGCAAACCCAATGTTAAACCTTTGAGTAAACCTCTAATATTAATTTTTGGCTTATGCACCTTTTCAATTCCGGCAGACATGGATCATTCCATTCCCCTATTAAACTGCTAAAAATTTGACCTTTTTTGCTGCATCGTCACTCCCCCATTTTTATAGAATATATTTTGATCCATGAGAATGCGCCATAATATGGTTAAGTAATAGTTTTCTATAAAAGTGGTGGAGTGACGATGCATTAAAAGGGTCATATTTTCAACAGTACTTCTCTTCAATAAATTAAAGGATTTTTTTCTTGTGCTCGATAATATATGTTTTTGAACTGTCAGCTCTTGGATTATTAGAAGTGTATGCTTCTTATGAACTTTTGATATGAACATTTTAGCTGGATGCCTGAAATACAAAACATCCATGAATAAATGTTCACTTGTGTTGAGAACACAGTATATTTTGAACAGTAGTGTGCAGTATTTTAAAATTATGCACCTTTAAGTTGTTACAGAAATGTAAGTTATCCCTTGCTTCTTTTTCATAATAACCATGTCTGACAAGTTTATCAAACTATATTGCTTTAAATTTAAAATTAAATAAAAATTAAATCTATAAATTCACAATGAATGACTTTTATATTTTACTGTTAAACTGCCCAATTATATATTGTTTAAAAAAGAAAAAAAAATGCATGAAGGCTTTTATAAAGTGTAAATGAACTTCTATTATAACATTCCTCCAATATTTTAAAATATTTGGTTGAACTCTTATTATGTAAGTTCATTTTTATGTGAAATTTCCTGCTGTAAAGTCATGCTGCTTTTACCAAGAATATTATCTTTTTTGTAAATATATGGCCAGTCCATTAAATGCATGCTAACATATCATCAAATTATGTGCCAAGACCGTAAGATTATGGTTAAACATATACGATCACTCACTGTTAAATTGGTCTTTTTTACGCCCTAACCGTAATAGCACAGACCATAAAATTACATTCATGGACCGTAAGATTATGGTTAAACATATACGATCACGCACTGTTAATTTACAGTATTTTTTACGCCTTGACCGTAAAAAGGCAAACCATAAAATAACATTTAAGGACCGTAATTATACAGTTAATGCCGTATTACTTAGCCCCGTAAAATTACGGGCTGCATAAAATGATGGGCATGGAATTTTTTTTTACGGTGTATGGCTGGAATCTCTGCTGCCGGTCTCTGCCCGTAATTTTACAGGGATATTTTTAACAGTGTAGATGTTGCCATTGTTTACCCAATTCGAGTGCATTCAGTGTTACTTTTTTCTTGATTATAATGACTTAGTCTTCTGGAGAGGCTTTCACACCCGGATACTACGTGAATGTCACTGCCAATAAATTTATTACGAAGAAAAGAAGATGCATTGACAAAATTAAGGAACCTTTCCGTTGCTTTGTACGCGATTCATAAGCGACTTTTATCAGAACATCTACGTTTTTTGCAATAAAAGTGTGTATCCTGGTAGGAACTATAAATCGCGCCTGTCGTCATTTTTGTACCAAAATCATGAAGATGAATCACTCCTCTTCACAGAAAAGATTTTTATCTATGAAAAAAAAAAAAAAAAAAAAAAAAAATGTCACATACATACAAACAGACTGACCGTCAGATTCACAGTCTCACAGACAAACATTTTATAAAAAACATCTTTTTCGGGTTCTCTAACCCCTAAAACGTGTAAATCCGTCAAAGACCGGATTTCAAAAATTTTCACGAATTCAATACTTTTTTTCTTGTAAAGATAGAAAGTAAAAAAATTTCTCAAAATTTTTAAAATTGTAAGTGAAAATACATTTTTAAATTTACTTTTTTTTTAAAAATAAATGTTTTCGAAATTTGTTAGGGAAAACAAATAATTTCTTAATAGAATAATTGCCCTTCATAGAGTCCATTATTATTATTATGACAAAAATGTTCAATAAAATGCTTAAATTAAAAAGAAAAATCGAAATGTACCAAGTCCCCTTAAATAATTGGAATAGAACATTTCATTCACACATAGGTTGGTATCATTCTTGTAAAAAACTGAACGGTTTCCTGAAATTCAGGTTTTTTTGGCAAAAAAGTCACCTAACAAATGTTAACCCTCTAATGCACAGTGCATGTTTTATGTTCCTCGTGTAATTACCTTGTAATATCCTGACAGTTGTCCATAGCTGTTACTACTGTTTACCCTGTTTGAGTGCATTCAGTGTTACTTTTTTCTTGATTATAATGACTTAGTCTTCCGGAGAGGCTTTCACACCCGGAAACTACGTGAATGTCACCATCCATAAATTTATTATTGTACGAAGAAGATATATGGACAAAATTAAGGAAACTTTCCGTTGCTTTGTACGCGATTCATAATCGACTTTTATCTGAGCATCTACGTTTTTTTCTTTTTGCAATAAAAGTGTGCATCCTGATAGGAACTATAAATCGCGCCTGTCGTCACTTTTGTACCAAAATCATGAAGATGAATCACTTCTCTCCACGGAAGAGATGTCCGAGAAGAGTTGAATAATACCTTCCTCCAGAAGTCCTGTCAGCTCAGAGGGTGGTCGTTAAAGTTCACCGAAAATGAAGCAGTACGTAACCGGTTAATCTGAAAAAATGCTCAGGTTGAGAGGCAGATTTATCACTACTTTAGTCCTCCAGGCTAACTTTATTATGGGTTCATTTCCAGTCCATAAAATATCTAACTCTAGCAATTTATTTAATATGATATCCTATTACCACTGAAATATAATATCCTGCCAAGTCGTAATACAATTTTCAACACTTTCTCACTGTGATATGAGGTTAAATTTAAGAATTTCATCGTATAGTAGCATGAGAAATGAACTCCTTTTACCATTGATGGTTTGCATTGATTAGATATTCTTTGCATTGAATCTTTAAAAGTGTTCTTAAATCAAAAAGGGCAACTTTCTGACATGTGCTTTAATTTATTTTCGTTCGGAAATGCATGAAACTACAGTTGGGGAACGTTGAAGTTGAGAGTATGTAAAAGCCTATACAGACTTTTTACTCCGTTGGCTTGGCGGCTTGGCTTAACCGTGACCTAACATGGTTGCACTATCTGGCGTTATAGCACTCATTTTGGCAACATAATATTAATTTTGAATTGTGCTTGCAAAAATCTTATTTCAAAGATTTTTTTCTTGTCATTTCATTGAAAGATTAAATATAATTGATTATTGACAATTTATTATCAAAGCACATTATTTAAATTAGAATAACATATATATTTTCCAAGAACTTTTCATCTTAAAAAATAATATTTAGAATTAAAATATTTCGAAAGTTAAAAATAAACATTGTTCCAATTTAACATCACCTATATTTTTTTAATTATTTTGTAAACGAATTGCAATTCTTTCTTCGATAAATGTGTTGTTAATAATCAGGTTTAAAGTTATATGTATGTAATGTGTACCAGGTATCTAACATTGCTCAATGTGCAATTTTGAAGAAACACACGAATTCCCATTTGTATTTTTTATAAAATCTATTCATATTTTTTTTAAATTGCGATGAGAAAACATACTATTAAAACAAAAAGATTTTAGAACGGATATGATTGTGGTTTGCAGACTTGATCACTTTTTTTTATTATTTATTTACAAAAAGGAGACTATAAAGAGGACATAAGATAAACTATTTATTTTATAATTAATCAAAACATCCGCGCAGGAATTTTTTTTTAAAACATGCCATTAAAAAAAGCAACTTCAAAATTTAAAGTACAAAATAATAATAATAATAATAATAATAATAATGAAAAACAAATAAATAAAATGAAATAAATATTAAAACGCGAATTTCTACTGGCATTAAAAGGATAGTAAAACAGTAATCTTTTTAACAAGTCTTTCTTTTTTCAATTATTTAGACCCCCCCCCCCCTCATTGCGCTGCATATGCCTAAGTTTTTGTGAAAAATGACTCCGTTTTGACGTTAGAAAGATTCATGTTTGAGCAGAGTAACTTTCCCCGACTTTTTATTTGCAACCCTTGTAGTAATTGGCCGATAATTCCCTTTCGTTTTCGGCCGAAAACCTGAGTTTCGCCGAAACTTTGTTTTCTGCGAAAATGCTGCTGACATTTCAGCCTGATCGAAACTATTTTTATTTAAAAAATCTCGTTTTTTCAAAAATTTTCAACATTACTCATTGATTTGAGCTGCATCGGCTCAAATGAGACTATTTATTGCTATGAACTTCTTTGTTTACAATTTATCAGTCATCATTGACTCAAGATGTGAGTGGCAATTATAAATTTAATGAAATTCGCATAATAGAAAATATTCCTCTGTTATGGTTGAATTAATTACGTATTATATTATGAAAATAAAAAGTGTTGGGTTTAAGTCATAGCGAGTCAACTTGAGTCACACACATAATTAATTAATAATTGTGTATATTTAATAAATATGTATAATTAATTAATAATTATGTATAGTTAAACTATATGTATAATTAATAAATATGTATAGTTAATTAATAATTATACAACTAAATAAATGCGTTTAATTTATAGTAATTATGTATATTTAAATATCTATATAATTAATTAATAACTATGCATATTTAATAAATACGTATATTAATTAATAATTATGCATATTTATGTATGTCTTACTTTATAGTTTTTTTTTACATTCGTTTTTGTTTTCGGCCGAAAATAGAAAGATCACTGAAATTTGGATACAGTTTCAGCCTTAAAAACCTGTTTCACACGATCCTTAAACACAGCACTTAAATAGAAACCTTTTTATTTATTTTATTTTGCTTTAATATTTTATTGTCATATTTGGTATGCATTTAAGGTAAATTTTTCCGATAAGTTCAAATGTATAAATATTGTTTCTGTATTTTAGAAAGTTTCAAAAATAAAAACAATATATTGCAGATTAAAAACTCTATTCTTCAAGTAATTATCTCGTAACTGACCGGAAATTCGAGAAGACGCGGGGTGTCGTTATCTGAAAAAGGTTTGCAATTTTTGTACAACACATGTTTATTAGCGCCAAAATTTCGCCAAAGCGAATAAATACATTTTTATATAAATTTTATATGTACAAGTCGTAATAGTGACAAATTTTAACTTAAATCAGTTGTATTTAGTCAATAAATTGTTTTCGCATTAAAATTTTGAAGAAAAAAGAGATACCGAGGGAGATTTTATTGAAATAGTCAACGCACTTTTTCTTGTCGCGGAAGCATAACATTCACAGTATAAACTGTATTCAGAAACTGTCTAATTGCACTCAATTTTTTGTTTTTAAAAAAACACAATAGATCTTTTATAACAAGCCTACAAAGTTGGCAGTTTTGAACACATTTCTCGACGAAAGCAGTAAAACCGGCCGAAAAGCTGGAGAAAAACGGGTGATTATGTGATCGAAATAGCTTATAACTCGATAGGTAATTTATTGATAAAAAAAATGGAAAAATAAGTTCAATTTGAAATCGCTTCAATAGTCAAGCCTTTCAATTTTATATCTTTTTGTTAAAAAATGAATTTGTAAATGTGTCAAAACGTTTTGCGCTTGTTGAGCGGAGCAGTTGAAAACAACCTTAACATTTTAATTAGTACTTTCATAAAAATAAAAGTTCATGTAAGCTGTAACTATGTTATTATGAGTTTCTTTTGACTTCATAAAATACCTTTCTGGAGCAATAATTTAACTGTTTGGTGTACATATTTAATGTTCGCCTATTCAGAGTGGTCTGTAGTCGAGACTACTTATAAGAAAAATATGAAATTTCGAAAATATCTGAATGAAGGGATGCAAAAGACATTTAACAGGCACAGGAGGGGGGGGGGATTAAATTATAACACTAACCACCGGAGGGCTCTTTCGGATAAAATTTCGCCATGTATTCAAATTTTACTAACCATATGTTGCCTTGCCACAATGAATAGGTTGTTAAAAAAAGACAAGATCATGCTGCTCTAAAACGCAAAGGTGCCAATTTCTAGCAAATTTCTAAATTCATTTTTTTCGGATACGCCTGAAATTAGCTAGAGTTCTTACTCAGAAATTACATGATCGAAATATGTTTTCTTTCTCCTTTTTTTTTTCTTTTTCCCCCTTTTTGTAAAGGTAGAAAATTTTTCAGAAAATACTGTTAAAGTGGACATTTTGAACTGAATTTTCCCGCACGATATTGCGAGAAATGAGAAAAACTGGTCGTTATGTGATCGAAAATCCTTATAACTTGGTAAGTAATTAAGTTATCAAAAATGATTAACTCAATTCGATTTCAAATCGCTTAGTCAATGCAAATGTAATTTTTTGCTTTTAAAGATGACTTATGGAATGTGTCAGAAAATTTCGCGTTGATGAGCAGCCGATTTGTGAATCACTTTAAAGGATGTACTTGTAAGTCGGGTTAGAACAAAGTTAACAAGATAATAAATTAAAACACTGAAGAAACATATTTCAAACCTATTTTATCACTTAACTTTTTCGGATCCGAATTTTTTTTTTTTTTTTTAATTTTTAGAAAAAATTACTTTTATGTTACTAATATTAACACTAGCTAATATTAACACTAGGTTTAAACAAAATAAAAGAATCGCAAACGGCACAAAGCGCATTAAGCAAATAATAATAATTATTATTATTACTAAATGGCTAAACATAAATGAAATATTATAGTAAATTCATAGGCCTATACTAACAATACTACATGTAAATAGTAGCTAAAGCATTTCTTAAAACAAAATAATACTCCATTAAAAGACATGTACTATTAATAGTACACCAGACCCGAAAGGGTTAAGATAAACGAAACGTTGTTGGAATAGATTCAGTGTATAGCCTATTCGAAAAGTAGGAGCAGGAGTAGGTTGTTATGTACTTTGCTGTTGCTGGTCCTCCATGTTTTCGCACCTTAGAATGCAAGAAAATAGAATGGTTAAACTTCCAGTTAACTACTAAAATCGGGTCTACAGATATTTTCCATCAAGATGTAACTTGACTGACCAGTTGTATTTTATTATGCAAATCGAGTTTTATCTAATCCTGAAGTCTCAGCAGTCAACTCCCTGAAATTATGGTTTGTACAAACGCCTTCCAGGCTATAAGTGTTTTAATACTTTAGATACAGATGTAACATTATAACTAAGATTTAAAATAAGTAATGACGCAAAGCAGCGTTTTTACAGAGCCCTTCTTTTTTCAAATAATGATCTTTTTTCAAATAAATCTGATGTCACGACTAAAATCGTTTAGAAAAGGACGTCATTTTCACTGTAGATATAGTTTTATGAATGAAAATGTAAATGACTATTTTAAAATATAATTTCTCTAAATGCTAGGTCATTTAGATGAAACTTTTCGATTTTTTCCCCGTGTTTCCAGGGAAATCGTATATTTTTCTGTAATACATTCAAAGGAAACTTGCATTCTTATTCATAAATTTGAGGGATTTTACTATGATTGTGTCAAAGAAACGCCATTTTTACTGATTTTCTTTTTAACGATTTATGGGTGCGATTACCCAAAAATTCGTTATCATGATTACCATATTATTGAATTTTTAATTATTTTACCTGGAAGATCCCCATGTTTAACACAGGCGAAATCGGGATGGTACCCCTAGTTGTTTTATATTATTTCTCCCTTTTCAATCCATAAAATATCGATTGTTTGAATATTTAATGAAGTAGATTTATATTATTATAAATTCATGATTTTTTTGGAGTTTCTTTATTACATTTTAGAATACTTAAAGGCATTTTTTACAGCAATAATAATAATAAAAAAAAAAAAAAAAAAAAAAAAAAAAAAAATTCCTTATTCCAAAGATTTTGTATTTTGTGTTTCCATAACAACAACTTAAATGTAAATGCATAAAAAATAATTGTGTGCATGTTTATGGAGGCTACATTACTCCCTCCCAGCTAGTTATGATACAAATATACTACAGTATAAAATAAAAATACATGCGCTTAACTATACTATATACAAAATACAATGAGAATATAAAATAAAAAGAAATGGAATAAAATAGCAAAAGTCTCTAATATAAGCCTCTATAGCCTTTTGAGAATATTTCAGTATGTCGGAGCGTGCAGTTTTTTTCTTTGTCGGGCAAATTTGATTGTTCAAGTTTAGTTGATGGTTACACATTGCAGCTTGTTGTCGGAAAAAGACAATGGTTTATCTGATAGCTCGTGACCAGGATATTCGCATCAATCATCTACAAATATGCATTTTAGTTTATTTATATATATCTACATTATCATACATATCTTTATTCTTGATTTTTATTGCATAATATTTTTCATATTTTCTGACAACTAGAAAGGATCTATCATAAACAGTATTTTTTAACTCGGTTATTGCCAATTAAAACATGGTTAGAAATGTGCGAGTTTCTATGGATAAAATATTTTTACAAAGTTGTTGACGAGTTTAAAAGCTTTTAATCGTTCTATTATATCGTTTTCATTAGTAACGTTTCTGTATAAAAGATTTTTTTTTTTTTTTTTGATTTTCCGAAAAATTCTCCTGTTAGTCTGATACATTTTCTATAAACCATCTCTACAATTCAAACATTTGTTTGTATCTCCAAGCATCTCCAATCCTGGCTTGGAAACGTTTTCAATTACTTGGAAATTTTCAACTCATATGATTTAAGATAATGATCTGAAACTGGTGTTAATTAATCAAAGTGAAAAAACTTCTTTAAAACAGCACAAAATATTTTATGGTGTTTTAAATGGTTTTTTACTTCGTATGATTTATTTACCATTTAGAAAAATTGTGTTAAAATTAATCTTGTTTCTATTCGAAAATGTTCAACATTGCTTTTCTTTCGGTGTTGGATCTAATAAAAATTCGAATTTTTTCTAAATAATAGAAATTGTGCCGGCCCAGATCGGACCGGGACGGCCTGTTTTCGCTGTTTTCTATTTCTGTACAGGCGGGGCCTGGAAATTCCGGCTAGTGCAGACCTCTACCAGTTACCTGGTTCAAATCCTGGCTTGGAAACTTTTTCAATTACTTGAAAATTTTTAACTAATTTGATTTATTTATCAATTAGAAAAATTGTGTTAAAATTAATCTTGTTTCGGTTCGAAACTATTCAACATTGCTTTTCTTTCGGTGTTGGCGTTATAGCTTTTCTTAATAGAATTACTTGTTTGAATAAGGAACGAAAACAGGTTAACAGGTTCATCTCAGGAAACGTTCCAGGTCAATTGCGTCGTGCAACGTATTAAATTGGACGCAGTGAAGTGCACATATTCCCTGTTGCCCTCGTCTGTCAACATGACAAGCACCTGTCACTTTTGAAGAGACTGGCCAAAGCTTCAATTCATACAGCGGTCAAGAGGCAAGCCGCAAGTTTTCATGAATGGAGAAACATTCCGCAAGTAAGAACAATGCAACATCGGACCACCCTCCATTCATTTTGTTACCTTCAAGGTGTGGAACAAGAAGTCATGCGTTGTGTTAAGGCTGTTCTCAACTGCTCTGCTCAACAAGCGTAAAACATTTTAACACATTTACAAATACATTTTTTAACAGAAAGATAGAATTGGAAGACTTGACCATAGAAACGATTTGGAATCGAATTGTGTTTTCGATATTTTTATCAATAAATTTCATATTGAGTTAGTTATAAGCAATTTTGATGACAGGACAAACATGTTTTTCACCCCTGTTCGAGTAGTTATTCTTCTTCCATGCAGAAAATCGATTCAAAACACCCACTTTGACGCTGTTTTCTAAAGGATCTATTGCATTTGCAATAAAATAAAATAAAATAAAATCAGTGTGAATAGGTTTCTGAGCAACTGCACCTGCTAGTTTTATGCATTTCTGAACAAAAGTAAATTAAATCTTATGTCATAGTTACCCTTTTTAAAAGTAAATTTAATCTTATGTCATAGTTACCCTTTTTTATTTAAAAACACCTTTAACCGAGGTTTCCGATATTCGAGGTACTAACTGCCCTAATTAGCTTACATTATCGAGATTGTACTGCACTTCGAAAATTACAACTCATATGATTTATTTACCAATTGGAAAATTTGCGTTAAAACTTATCTAGTATTCATTCTTGCTTCTATTCGAAAATACTCCACATTATTCTTCTTACGGTGTTAGCGTTATGGCTTTTCTTAATAGAATTACTTGTTTGAATAAGGAACGCAAACAAGTTAACAGGTTCATCTCAGCGAATGTTCCAGGTCAATTGCGTCGTGCAAGGTATTAAATTGGACGCAGTGAAGTGTACATATTCCCCGTTGCCCTCGTCTGTCAACATGACAAGCACCTGTCACTTTCGAAGAGACTGGCCAAAGCCATTCATACAGCGGTCAAGAGGCAAGCCGCAAGTCTTCATGAATGGAGAAACATTCCGCAAGTAAGAACAATGCAACTCTGGACCACCCTCCTTTCATTTTGTTACCTTCGAGGTGTGGAACAAGAAGTCATGCGTTGTGTTAAGCATGAGCGAACAGGGATGATGGAGAAACAACTTGGAATCTATTAATAAACTCTTCAGGGAAATCTTTCCAGCAATTACTGTATTTTTTTTGCAGCGGTTAACTAATAAAAGGACCTACAATAGACAAGCTGTTATCAAAATGATAAGACTCCTTGGTGTAAAGTTTCAACATCGATACATGTGTACTCTTCCCTGTGTTTTTTGTATCGTAATTATTGTGTTATTCTATAGTTTAGACAGCTTGTGCAATTGAAAATGTCAATTTAGACTGTATAGCATTAAAAGAATATCGACAGAATTTATTTTTAAAAATAACGGCAATTATGTATGACATCCTTCTTTTTGCTGTTTCTGTTGTATTTTTTAAAATTATTATTATTAAGTATCTAACTGTCTGTCTATCTATCTATGCGTCTGTATTTTATATCTATAAGCTGGCAGAGTCCTCGCAAAAATTTTTATTGGCGGGGGAGAGAACATGAAATTGACGAGTCAAAATTCAGTATTTGCCAACTCAGTGAAAAACAAGCATAAATAGTTCTCGGCGTTTGCCATCTAGTTTTCTAATTTTACCAAGTTATTACAATTAGAAAATGTAATGTAGTTTTTATTTGTAAAAAGCTTAATAATATTTCTAATTATATCGGTAGCTTTCGTCAAATCTATCGGAAATAGAAAGTGTATTATACTTTTTTATTAAAGTTTTGAACTAATTTGCCATTTCGGTTTGTAATTTTGCCGACTGTAACAGCATGTGCAAACATTTGGGGGGGGGGGGGGGGAAGGGGCTCCCCCCTTAGTGAGGCCCCTGAACCTGTGTTAATAACTATTCATAAAATAAGTATTGCTCTTCATGTTTATGAATGTTACATTTACTACATTACACTACTGGCCATTAAAATTGAAACATCAGAAAGGAGTGATCTGATGAGTGTAATAATCGTGGTAATAGAGATCAAGAGGATGAAGAATTGCAGTAATACATGGCGTCCCAAACCATTTATTGTGTCTCAAATACAGGGTGTTTCACTCTAACTGAACGCGACATAACGATAATAATTATGCAAAAAGTTAGTTTTGCGATACAAATGTAATGATATGTACCAGTGGCGCCAACTTTTGGAAAATATTGGGTTGGCTCAAAAATATTGGGTGGACTTAAAAATATTTTGGTAAAATGGTACGGTAACATCTCCAGTAATTGGCACATTAAGAATTTGTCTTTAAACTTACTTCTATTTTCATTATCAAGAAATAAAATATTTACTTGCAAATATTTTGAAATCAAAGAAAGCATATCTGTGTATCTATTTTGTCCACTAAGAGCAAAAATATTTGAAAAAGTATTTTTATATAAATATATTTATAAAAAGTTGCTGTAATCACCAGTAATTGGCACTTAGACTTTTACACAATTACAGTAACCCTTTTCAACTAAACAAAACTGTTGTCAATTAAAATTTAAAATATACTATAAATCAGATAATAATAAATTGAAATGCATCCCTTTCTTAAGCCAGAGAAGAAGTATTTGCAACAAAAATGAATAATTTGATACAAGCCATAATTGTTTCTCTTTCCTAGACACTATTGTCATCTAGTAGCATAAATCAAAGTTATAATCTGTAAAGTAAATGAGCATATAACTGGTATATGGTCTTGCATTTTTAAAAGACTGGATATAATTCTTATTTTAGGACATTTTTGTAGGATGTGCCAATCACTGGTGAATGCCAATTAGTGGGGATGTTACGACGAGTTTGTTCTTTTTTGAACCGTTTGTTCTTTTTTGAACCTCACTTTTTATAACCGTAGGCTATCGAATTATAAAGATTATACTCTGTACTTCTACAAACAAACATTCTCAACAGCAAACATTAATATAAATATAACATACAACAAGCATGACTCGAACATTTTTCTTTTCAAAAGTGTAATTTCTTTTAATGAAAATACACACAGTAAAAAAAAAGAATGATTTTACGGAGATTGTAATTGTACTGGCAATCGGAACGTCAATACAATTCACTGGCTTTTAACGGAAAAAAAATCCGTAAATGGCAAAAAAAGTTTCCGTTTTTTTTTTTTTTTTTTTTAAACAAAATAAGATTTTTTAGAATATGTTGTCAAAATGGGTATTTGGCTTTTAACGGAAAAAAAATCCGTAAATGGCAAAAAAAGTTTCCGTTTTTTTTTTTTTTTTTTTTTTTTTTTTTTTTTTAAACAAAATAAGATTTTTTAGAATATGTTGTCAAAATGGGTATTTTGAACTAAATTTCTTCACGAAAGAAGAAAAATCCCTCAAGGAATGTTGAAAAACATCTTTGTCACGTGATCAAAATCTCAATAGCTCAATAAATAATTTATATATCAAAAAATGGAAAACAAGTTCTATTCCAAATCTTATCCATTGTCTTCCAATTCTATAGTTTTCTGTTAAAAATTAATTTGTAAAAGTGCCTTACGCTTTTTGATGAGCAGAGCAGTTCAGAATAGTTTTAAATGATCAAGGTATAAAAAAATTACTCATTTTCAATAAATCTTTTTAAATTGTTTTCCGTTTAATTTAACGGCTCATCCCTACTACTTAGTTTATCTTCAACCTCAAATCTTTAGAATCTTCATAAGATCTCTCATAAATGACTTTCCACACCACTACTGAAAATTAAATGCTAAAAATTTGAACCAATAACTGTAGTCTAATTTATGATTCTTCTAAACAGTGACTTGATATTTGCATTTCCAAAGTATAATTTTTTCTTAATTTTTGAAAATGATAAACATCGAAATGTTTTAAAAGATCAGATAATCAATGGAATGTGCTAGACGCTATCCTATTGAAGAGCGACAATTATGAACAATAAATTATTTTATTGACAATAAAATAATTTATTGTAATAAATCAAAAAACCTTAGCGATCAAAGGCAAATAATTATTTCTTTTTCTTTTTCTAGTAGGCATTTTGAAACATAATGAATTAACTATCAAAACTTTCGGTAAATGTAAATTTCTTGGAAACTGATATAATTTGCGTCATTTTTATTTATTTATTTATTTACATTCTACGAGTGATGTTCTGGTGTAACTTCAGATACACTAACCGTCTAGATCACCTAAGCAACCAATCCAGTGACTTACGATTCCAAACTCTTTTTTACAGTAAAATCCAATATCCAAAATTGAAAAGCCATCGAATATGCGTATCTGTCATCAGATAATAAATTTTGCTTGAACTCATCGTTTTTGTTTATTTAAGCAAATAATTGGAGCTAGAGCTTCGAAGTGGTTTCAGTATGAAACCACTTTCGGAAATTTTTAAATAAAAATATTTGTGTGCATGTTAGATTTCTTCATTTGTTGCACTTTTGTAGTTTATCTGCTCCAATTTGTATTTTCATTGTATTACATAATCTCTATAATAAGAACTTGAGTGATATTAACGCAAGTACACTGTAAAAAAAAAAAAAAAAAAAAAAAAAAAAAAAGGGTCGATCTACTAAAAAATTTTTTAGTAATCTTACTCGGTTACAAGCAAATCTGTAAGAATTACTAGAAAAAAGCTAGCAACGAGTAGAGTTAATAGTTTTATATTTTTAATAGCTATTACAAAACCTCACTCGGTGTGGCCGTGATAGCCTAGTGGTCATAGCACCGAACTCCAGGCTGAAAGGTCCCGCGTTCAATGCTGGACACCACCAAATATGCACCCAATGTATGCAGTGTAAGTACTCGTTAAATAAAGGGATTATGAAAATCCTGTCGTAGCAGTTACCATGGGTTATGATCTCTGGACTTTCTCTCCCCTTTAGAAACATGTCAAAATAGAGCAGGTAGCAATGCTTGGTGCTGCCGTCTATTGCGGTTTTGCCGAAAATCTGTTTTCTTACCCACTCGAAGCAGCTCGAAGGAAGCTCCTGCCCTTCAGGCGCACATAATGGTTACTAAAAATAATTTTGGAGCTATTACTAAAATTTGCTTGGTGGCTCATACTAAAAAGTTTTAAGTTAGTTATACAAAAAACTCTTTTGTTCAGTTTACTAAAGAAATGTTTGTTTCACTTTCAAAAAAAAAAAAAAAAAAAAAAAAAAAAAAGTTTGTAATGGTTACTAAAAAATTCTGTGGAATACAAATTTACTAAAAAATTTTTAGTAACCTCTTGAAAATTTTTTTACAGTGTATCACGAAATCATAACAACAGACAACCTCAGCTTTTTTCCCACTAGTCTAGCCTTGGGACATGGATAATCTCAGCATAAAGAAAGAAAAACCTCAGCAGATTTAACTCTGAGAATTAAAATTTAAGTGTAAAATAACAGTTGTTCATCGGCCATCGGCGAGAGTAGACTTCCGAGCCGTACGATGTAATATTCTAAACCTGTATATAATCAAGTGTGTAATCATTTTAACTTCCTCAGTCCTGAGACTAAATATTTTACATGACACTATAAAAACAATTTAAAATTGCTGTAAAATACCTTCAAAGATACATCAGTACATGTATCAGAGCTTCTAGTATGCACATGTTTATTTAAAAAGTCTAGATGTAATTTTAATAATTCCGGAAGCATTAAAATTAATTTAAAGGGTGCTTTTTACTATCGCTTCCTTTCGACATCAGGATTGAGGAGAATAATAGCCAAGATTTTATATTAAATGTGATTAGTTTTCAAACATGATTCTTCATTATATCAGAAGTACTGTCTTCGTTCGTCACATTAATATTGAAAATATATGAATGAAGTGAGACATTACTGTCTACAAATCAATGCAGCTAAAAATTAAAACAACACGAAGGTATTTCCTGCTTTATTGTATAACCATTTTCAAGGTAGATCATCATTATCATCTTGCGTATCAAAAATTCATTCTTGAAAGACAACACACCTGTCTGTCTCAAGATACGCTTCAGTATCTCTCGCACGCCATCCACCTGCTCTCACTGAAGAATTTTTCTCGTGATATAGTAGAAACATTTTTTTGAATGGAACAATACGTACACATGGATTGAACTACGCCCCTTTTAAACACGGCCAAGATGCGGGACGAAGCGGTCAAGCATTGCACAGGAAGGGATGGGTCAGTCAGCAGGACCCGAGATTTCATTCAAGGATTGGAGTATAACAACAGCCAATGTCATAGGTTGTGTAAACTCAATTTATATTTTTGAATAGACTGTAACATAGTGGAATTTCACAATGTTAGATTTCATTGTCGATATTCATAACCGCGACCGAAAGCATTAAATTTCGAGAAATTTCGTGACTACTTGGTGGTCGTTTCTTTAATGACATCATGATTATTATACACACACGCATATTATAGTTCGGCTCGCGCATTGACACACGCGCATTTTGATGCACACGATATTTTGATGTTTTGTCGGACTACGTTCAGTGACAGTGTAATCGACTTCTCCGACAAATTTAAAAACATTCGTGTCTTTTCTTGACATAGATTGAAGTATTATTTCCGACTCCGGATATCATGGCATGAGTGCTTCAAGAGAGATGGCAGGAGAGGGCAGTAGCCCCTTCGTGTATTTTTAAATTCAATTATTTTATTTTTTTTATTCAGTCATGATTTAAAAAAAAAATCTAAATGATGTATAAGAATTAAATAGTGAAAAAAAGAGCTAAAATATTTGATAGGGAAGCCCCGCCTCTTTTCACCTGAGTCCTCTGTAATAAACAATTGCTAGATTTTTTTTTCTTTTTTACGTTCTTCTTTTTAAAAGAATACTTTAAACAGAGTATACTTTAAACAGAGAAGGATGTAAAGAAACACCTTCCTTATTAATAAGTAATAAATTGTTTTAATTTTTCACTTCGAAAAAGAAATCCCATGTGGAGAATCTACTACGCTAACGTATGTGACACAAAAATCACGATTATTTGTTAATTGCTTAATGGCAACATCCAAATAAAACACACCTTATGGATTACTATGCAAAAGCCTTTTGGTAAGATTTATGCTGTGGTAAATTGGATTTGTTTATGTTTGTTCCTTCACTGAAATTATAGAGCTTCAAAATATCAATATATTTATATTTTTCTGTTCTTTTTACTTAAAAAAAAAAAAAAAAAAAAAAAAAAGTTGAATGTAGATTTTGCCATTGCAGAATTCAATTTCGCCTCCAATTAAAAAAAAAAAAAATCGATAGAGGTCTTTTAGAAGGGCGACCCCGTTTAGAATGCAATGAACTAACTTCATTTTTCTTGTGTTTATCAATATAATAGCAAACAGAAAGGCGTGAAATACCCAATTGATTAGCAATTTCTCTCTGATACATTGGAATTGCGGAATAATAAAGAGATACAATTTGACGTGCTACTTCTTCATTGACTAGATTCATCAAAAACGGATTTTTTCTTTCGTTTAAACGCTTTTTTATAGACTCTGAGAAAAGGAAATGCATTTTAACAATAAAATTGTATGAATGTCCCGTTTTAACGGCCAGATTACGAAACTAGTGGTTGGGGGCCACCGTAATACTTACCCATCATGGATATGCATTACATAATATGTGAAAATAAAATATGTGAAAACTATTTATAAAATGCATTGCAATTCCAAAACAAAATTTAAACGTATATTTAAATATTCTTAATATACAAAGTAATGCCTCATTAATGAATTGCTGATGAACCCATTTCGACAAATTATGTAAAATACCAAACTACACAAGTAGAACCGGATTGCGTAAAAGAAACATCCTTATAACTCCATGAACGAAAATCATATTAACTAACAGTTTACTGCGTCAGATTAAGCGTCTCATTTCCAATTAAAACATATCTTTGAATTGAAATTTGAAGAAAATACAGGGTCATGAAAAATCGAAGAATGTGGAAAACAGGATTACAAATATCTCGGCAACAATTAATCCGACCGACTTCGTTCTTGATGCAAAATTTGTGTTTTTTCATTACCTTTTACGTCCTTTCCTTTAAAAAAAAAAAAAAAAAAAAAAAAAAAAAAAAATCGAAAAATTTTATTTACATTTCATCAGAACGAATTTTTCGAGAGTCCGAAAAAATAGTTCCGGATAATCGAGGTTACTGATATATTAAATAGGCTTCATTCTATTCTTACTTACTAAGTACATACAAAATTTTAAGTCTCTATCTCCATTTGTCGTGAGATAGAGCGTTTACAGACAGACAGACAGACGGACGGAAATTTTTTTTTCTAAAAATATGTTTTTCGGAATCTCCAGTATCTGAAACGTGTAAATCCGTCAAATTTTTTTTTTTTCGATTATCAAAACGATTGCAAGACTTATCCTAGTACTAAGTATGATAGGTAAGTAAAAGTAGGCCACAATTTTTGACACGACACTTTTTAGCTTGTCTGAAAGAAATAGCATCGGAGGCTAATAAAAGTCATGAATTTTAAACTTTTCAGTTTCAAATTAAAGTTATATATTATAAATGGAATGAGGAAAGGATTATATTATATTATTTTAAATAATTAATGAAATACGAAAGAATGCCACGGGTATATTATTTGGTGATTTATTATCTGCGCCGGGCTAGCATAAAAATACTGAGTTCTTGATTTATCAGCACACATGTCATATATGCACCACATAGGTACGTTATTCTTCTGACGCCAATTTGGCGAAAATTCGGTTTTCAAATACCAGTTTCATACATATTTTTAAACAAATTTCTATTATTTTAAAAGGTAAATAATAATTTAAAAAAAAAGTTTAATTAATAATTATAGAATAAAACAATTTGTATCATTTAAAAAAAGAAAATAAAAGCAAACAAACAGTTTATTAAATATAAATAACAATAGCCGGGTTACCATGTGAGGCACATATAATTGCCATTTTGTTGCAATCGTGCCAGTGTGGTGCGCATATGGTATCTGTGTCTATTTCTCTAGCAGAATCATCTAATTTGGCCAAAATATGAACAATTAAAATAAATTATGAATAAAAGCAATATGATTTAATGTTTAGTATACATTCAAGGCAGACCAAATTGGTCGTCAAGGGCGGCTAGTATATATATTTCTTTAATATGTTTTATTGTTACCTTTGAGGTTTTTTATGTGTATGTGTTAAAATACTTTAAAATTGTTTTGAACATGAGTTTATAGCAAAAATTCTCAGTTTAAGTGTATTCCATGTTTATATTCGCCATTAGAAAAGTGACCCCCGACAGTTGACCATAATCCCATTTGTACTAAAATCCTAGCCATTTCTGGATTTTGTTTTGCAAGCACCACACATTACATTAATGCTATCTGATATGCACCTGATATCGCATGTTACTGTTGTCGAAAAGCTATTTCCAAAACCCTCTGCAATCAGCAGCACCACGCGAAACGGGAGGGGGGGGGGTGAAGGGGGCGGTCGCCCCGGGCACAGAAACTTAGGGGGCGCCAAATTTATATTACCAGCGTCATTTTTTGGTCTATCACAAGAAAAAGTTAGGTGTGGGGGGCGCCAAATTCAACCTTTGCCCCGGGCGCAGTTTTCTCTTCTCACGACCCTGTCTGCAACAGATATAAGTTTTGAACTACAAAAGTGTTTTAATAGATGTAAAACTCTCTTTCTGGAGTTTTTGTAACGATAAATGTTTTAGAAATTCGAAAAAATAAAAACAGACCATCAGTGAATTCCAACCTCAAATTGGAAGCATATGCATTAATGCATGATAATTCATTGTAATTATTTTCCATAATTTTAAACAAAATAAATTGCGATTATAAATTCTGTATTCAAGGATGTAATGGAGGGTATACGGGGGGTATACGCCGTACACCTACTGGATTTTTTCAAAGGAACACCGTATACCATCTGTTTCTCAAGAAACCTATTGTATACACACTCTAGGGAGTACACCTTTTGTCTTGAGCGTATACCCTCTGCTTAAAGGGTATATCTTCTGTTATTTTTACGACTACACCCTTGTCTGTATTACAGATAAATTTTGGGAGCCAAATCAAGTTTTAAAAATTAAGTTAGTTAAGAGCAGCGCACCACTAATTGCATCAATTAGTGAAAATAACTGTATATCTCTTTACCTCTACATTAAATATATGCTTTACTTATAATGCAGCAATGCAGCATTTTTGGTAAATACGGGTGACCAATGACATTTACACCTGGTGCGTCTTAAATTTAATGTACTGTTACTGTAAATGCAAAAATAATTCAAATTTCCGTCAATAGATGGCGCTGCATTGTGCAAAACTATAAAAAGGCTCAGATAATTTTTTTTAAATTTAATTATGTTTTTTAATAAATAAGTAATGATGTTGAAAATCTTGCTACATACATTATAGATGTGAATAACACAAAAAAAACAAATGGATACGTTTTTAAATTGATCACCCTGTATAGTTTAAGAAAATGAATAATAAAATTAAAAATTACCTTTAGGCAGTTCACTGTCATCGTCAGAAAACTTAAAAAGTTAAACGAAAATCGAAAATGTGTTTACAACAATTATCGCTTCTAGACAGAACTGATATAGATTTTTTTTTATTTGTCTTTCTAAATGAACGATAAAAGGAATGTATTCCATACTTTTTAGTAAGAAACTTATATTACACCTCAGTAATGTATATGTTACAGGCCAAACCCGATTTTAGGCCAAACTAGATTGGCCTAGTCCAAACTAGTCTATCCTAACGCCCATCGGATAAACTAGTTTTTCCTAGGCCGAACTAGTCTATCCTAACGCCCATCGGATAAACTAGTTTTTCCTAGGCCAAACTAGTCTATCCGAACGCCCATCGGATAAACTAGTTTTTCCTAGGCTAAACTAGTCTATCCGAACGCCCATCGGATAAACTAGATTTTCCTAGGCCAAACTAGTTTGACCGAACGGTCATTAGGATGAACTAGTTTAGCCTGCTATTCATTGGTTTGAACTAGTTTATCCTAGGCCGAACTAGATTGTCCTAGGCCAATTCAATTTGGCGTGATTTTATTGAATTTAAAGACCGCCACGACGTCAACTTTCTTGTTTTGATCTAATTTAGCCTAGGCCGATGCAATTCGACGCGATTTTAGCACACAGTCTATCAAAGCCTGAGAGCTAATTTGCTCGCAGATTCTGTGTGTGTGTACGTAACCATGTACGTACGTATGTACATACTTATGTACGTACGTATGCAGGACTAATATAACGGACTAATGTGTAACTAATATAACGCGAGCACTCTGGTGTTGGAATTTGGACGCGATTTAGTTCAAGCCAGCCGGCTTCGCCCGCTATCGGGCCCCTTCTTTTATATAAAATCTTGAAACGGACGTATGTTGAAGCGAACGAACTTCGAAGTGAAAAAAACATGATGATAAATATTTAAGAAAAAGGATTTTGTATCGAAATACCACTATTTTCTAATAGTAATTTTTGTAAAAATGTTATATTCTTTGTGGAACTTTTCGAAACTTTGTGATAGTTTATCGCATATGATATACCAGGTTGTTCAATAAGTTTTGTCGGTCGATAAGAGAGGGCGTTGCTACTAGTCCAAATTTGTTTTTGTTTTGTTGGTTCACTCTTCTTATCAACGTATGTGAAGGTTCATTTCAATCAGTCAATTCATTCTTTGTTTACAAGCCATTTAGTGTCGCCGTGTCACAGTATTTTCGACAATGGAAAAAATTGAATATCGTGCAGTGATAAAATTCTTATTTTTGGAAGGTGTAGCACCAAAAGAAATTCACGAACGAATGTTAAGAGTGTAAATGAACGTTCACCTTCAATTAGAACAGTAGAAAGATGGGTTGCTGAATTTAAACGTGGTCGTACAAGCCTTGAAGACGATCCACGTGAAGGACGTCCAAAAACCGCATCAACACCAGAAATCGTAGCCAAAGTACAGGATATGGTTTTGGAAGATCGTTGATTGACTGAGAGGGATTTAGTAGAGGCTCTACACATCTCATTAGGCAGTGTGAGTCATATTTTAAATGAAATTTTGAGTTTTAAAAAGCTGTGTGCACAATGGGTGCCGCATTCGTTAACAATGGAACAAAAACACATTCGAATGCGACTTTCTCAACAACATTTGGAGCGTTTTAAAAAGGATGAAGTGGATTTTGTGCGTCGATTCATCACTATGGATGAGACTTGGGTCTATCACCATGATCCTGAATCAAAACAAGAGGCTAAAGAGTGGTGTGAACCTGGTTGTTCGGCTTCGAAACGAGTTCGTGTCCAGAAATCGGCCAAGAAGGTTCTGGCATCAGTTTTTTGGGATGCGAAAAGAATTTTATTTGTGGATTACTTGCAAACTGGTAAAACAATTAATTCTGAATATTATTGCAACCTTTTGGACCAGTTGAAGGAAAAAATTCGTGAAAAAAGACCCGGTTTGCAGAAGAAAAAAATCCTTTTTCATCAGGACATCGCACCGTGTCACAAGAGCATTTTGATAATGGCTAAAATCCATGAATTAAAGTTCGAATTGTTGGAGCATCCGCCGTATTCACCAGATTTGGTCCCCAGCGACTTCCATTTGTTTCCAGAATTAAAAAAAAATTATGCGTGGCAAGCGTTTTTCGTCAAATAAAGAGGTCATAACGGCTGTTGAAGCGTATTTTGCAGACCTTCCGGAATCTCACTTCAGGGATGGGATCCACAGATTGGAGGATCGTTGGAGCAAGTGCATTAATGTTCAGGGAGATTATGCTGAATAATAAAGTGTATTTTGAACCATAACATTGTATTTTTCTTATCGAACGACAAAACTTATTGGACAACCTGGTAATTTTATAAAAAAAAAAAAGAGTTACATTTCGGCGTGAAAGAGGATGTGGTTGCGAACAAAATGAGGAAATACGAGTATAACGGAAATTCTATGTTTTAAAGCACCGCGACCTCAAGTAACATATATCTACTAATAGGTTGTTTAACGGAGTTTCATTCAAATACAGTTTTGTTAATAGTAGAGTATGCTCTCTGGTGTTGGATTGAGGAACTAATATAACGTGGCTTACAAGGAAGGTCTCCATACGGGCATACTCAGAAAAATCTGAAAAAATTACAGAATGTTCTTCTCATATAGTTATATATGTTTATAAAAAAAATTTCGGCGGAACTTCATTGCAGTGTCCGTAAAAAATTAATGAAAATTTCGTTTATTTGGCGATTTATCTCCGGTTGGCGAAAAAACGAAATTTTGAAAAATACGCTTTTACGCTTCGAACAATGTTAAAAATCTGCTGCATTTTGTTGCAACGCACTCCACCGCTTGTATATAATATCTCTATCCCAACCAATGAGAAAGCTTCATTTCACGGCCAAGTAACCGTTTTCTATACAAGCAAGGGAATGCGTTGCAGCAAAATGCAACAGATTTTTATCAGTGACTTTTAAAGAAAAAACTTTCTATGTTCAATTTATTTAAATAAGTTTAGTTTAAATAATTTTAGTTTTGCATTTTTACTTTACTTTAAGTGTAATTTTGTCATATACGTTTATATGTACTTATAACAAAATGAAATTAATATATTTTATAATTTAAAACACAATTTAAATTGATTAAAGTTGTTCCAAATTGAAAAATACACAGATAAAAATCTGTTGCATTTTGCCGCAACGCACTCCCTTGCTTGTATAGAAAACGGTTACTTGGCCGTGAAATGGAGCTTTCTCATTGGTTGGGATAGAGATATTATATACAAGCGGTGGAGTGACGTTGCAGTAATTCTCATTCAGCATTCTCATTGGTCAGAAGAGAGATATTCTATAAAAGTAGTGGAGTGACGTTGCAGTAATTCTCATTCAGCATTCTCATTGGTCAGAAGAGAGATATTCTATAAAAGTAGTGGATTGACGTTGGAGTAAATGCTGCAGATTTTTAACAGTGAAGTCAATTAAAATCAATTTTCAGATTCGTTAAAATCGTCTGCTTTTGGCGAGGAAATGCACTGCTTGCCAAATCCCGCTTCGCTTTCAGCTTTTCACGCCAATTATTCCAAACTATTTTATTTTTTTACATATCTAATAATGTAATTCCGCCGCTAATTTTCACTGATCCTTTATTACCTACATGAGTAGTTTAATTCGTATTTTTTTCAAAAAATTCTGAGTATGCCCCCAATGGAGACCTTCCTTGTTAGTTAAAACTTGCTGGCTTCGCCCGCTATCGGACTGGCGTGGGCAGCGGGGATCGAATTTCGTTCGCTTCGAGGTTCTTTGGAAAAGGAGGGTTACATTCGGTGGTGCGTGCTCAGCATGCTTGCTTGCTACGATTTAAATTTTGTTCGCTTCGAAATTCATCCGAAAAGGCAGAGCGCATTCGGCAGTACGCGTGCAGCACACCTGCTATACGCTGCCGCAGTCTGTGGGGACGCGGCTGAAGAACTAATGCACGAAATTTAATAAAAAATTATATTCAGGTAGTCTCTGATCTAAATTGATGCTGATTAGTTTTTGGTGTAAATCGTTCATCAAGTGGAGTACTGTTTGGCATTTTTTACGATTTACGCATCAGCTTTATCTTAATTGCTAATACAATAAAATTTCCATCGAACTTTAGATACAGTTCGTCCATGACATGAGTTGGTGTTGTTTTTATTTTGAAGTAAATCATTCAACATGGCTATGATATGCTGCATTTTTCACAATTTTCACGATAGCTGTATCTCAAGAACTAATAGACGGAATTTAATAAAAATTTATATTCAGATAGTACCTGATATAAATCGATACTGATTACTTTCTCATGTAAATAGTTCAACAGATGGCGCTTCTAAAGTGCGTTTTTACTGATTTGCATTAACGCTATTTCAATAACTAATTTACGGATTTTCATCAAACTTCCGAATCAGTAAATCCGTGATATGAACTAAATATTTTTACGTATTCGTGTTAATTGCTCAATAGGTGGCGCTGTTGTGCTCAATTTTCCCGATTCCTGAAATAGTTTTGTTGCAAGAATTAATGCACGAATTTTCATCAAACTTTAGATTCAGTAAGTCCCTGATATAAATTAGTATTCTGTAGTTTTGGAGTAAATATCTTGAAAGGTAGCGCCGCTATACGGTATTATTCGTGATTATTGCAATAGCTCTATCTCAGGATCTAATGCATGGATTTTCATGAAACTCCAGATTCTGTTAGTCCTTGATATAAAAAAGTACAAACGTACTTTTTAGTTTTTGGAGTAAATCGTGCAACAGGTGGCGCTGCTATGTGGCATTATTCATGATTATCGCAATATCTCAAGAAGAAATGCAAGCATCATCATTTTCATCAAACTTCAAATTCAGTTAGTCCCTGATATAAATTAATATTCTTTTGTTTTTAGAGTAAATGGCTCAATAGGTAGTGCTTCTATCCAGTTTTTTTATGACTTCTGCGATAATTCAAATATCTGAAATAGTACTAATACACAGATTTTCATCAAATTTCAGCTTGAATTAGAATTTGAAAGACATTGTTACGGATTTTTCAAAAAATTCCGGCAAGAATTTAACATTTTTACAAAAATTGCTATTAAAAAATTGTGGTATTTCGATGCGGAATCCTTTTTCTTAAGTATTTATCATCATGTTTCTTTCCTTTCGATTCAACATTCGTAAATACCTAAATCGCGTTGTATTAGTTCCAAATTCCAACACCAGGATGCTCGCATTAGTTCCACATTCCATCACCAGGGAGCGCACCTCATTACTAACAAAACTGTATCTTAAGAAAACTCCGTTAAAGAATCTATCAGTAGATATGTTACTCGATGTCGCGGTGCTTCAAAACAAGAATTTGAGATTTTTGAAAAAATCACTATTCTTCAATAGTTGCATTAAATGCGAAATATATTTTTATAAATTTATATTCAAATAGATCAACCTAGAATTTCCGTTATATTTCCTTTATTTTGTTTGCCCCCCGCCCCCTCTTTCCCTTTCGTAATGGGACTTTTTATACAATTTTTTATCACATGTTATAAACTATCACAGTTTCAACAATTCCAACAAGAATTTAGCATTTTTACAAAAATTACTAATAGAAAATAGAGGTATTTGACGCGGCATCTTTTTTCTTAAATATTTAACATCATGTTATATTATGTTTCAAAAAGTTTCACAAAATTGGTAATATTTAATTAGCAGCTAAAACTTAAAAAAACGCTGAGCTTTTTAAAAAAAATCTAGCGTCCCCTTACTCTATCTCCCTGCCGTATCCTAAATTTCAAGTGTCATGCTTTATTTAAGCTTTTTCTTATTTTTAAAAGGATTCGGATATTTACTTTTTTAATATGAACAATTTCGTGTGAAGTGATGTGTGTGAAAACCAATATCTGTTACGAATTAAAAATCTTTTCATAAAACCAAAAGTTTCTATCCGATTGAAAAAATAATCCGCTCTATCGTTATATTTTAACTCAGAATCCCGAAAATTAATCAGGTAAACGCCTTATCAGAAGAAACCTACATCCAAAATTTGAAACAAATCGGTAAATTATCCCTGAAAAATCTATTTACATAAATCAAGAGTGTTACCCCCCCCCCCCATTCCTCCTTTCTTTATATGTAAACAATGAACACCCACAACTAATCATGGATGTACTTCATCAAACTGATATTGTACCTAAAATTTTAATGAAATCTGATACTTTTGCATGAAAACTGACTTAACGAAATTAAGAAGTGGGGTGGGGGGGGGGTTGCGGTTTAGCCTTTTGTTCCCCTTCCCATATTCTTATCCAATGAATCCCTGAAACTAATCAGGAAAGTTCGTTATCAGGATAAATCTATGTCCAAATTTTGAAGCAAATTGGATATTTCTATCAGGAGTTATCGCATTACGTACATACGTACGTACATACGTACATACATACGTACATAGTTACATACACACACACAGAATCTGCGAGCACATTAGCTCTCATACTTTGATAGTCTGTGAGCTAAAATCGCGTCAAACTGCATTGGCCTAGGCTAAATTAGATCAAAACTAGAAAGTTGGCGCCGTGGCGGTCTTTAGATAAAAAAAAATCAAGCCAAATTGAATTGGCCTAGGACAATCTAGTTTGGCCTAGGATAAACTAATTCAAACCAATGAATAGCAGGCTAAACTAGTTCATCCTAATGACCGTTCGGCCAAACTAGTTTGGCCTAGAAAAATCTAGTTTATCCGATGGGCGTTCGGATAGACTAGTTTGGCCTAGGAAAAACTAGTTTATCCGATGGGCGTTCGGATAGACTAGTTTGGCCTAGGAAAAACTAGTTTATCCGATGGGCGTTAGGATAGACTAGTTTGGCCTAGGAAAAACTAGTTTATCCGATGGGCGTTAGGATAGACTACTTTGGACTAGGCCAATCTAGTTTAGCCTAAAATCGGGTTTGGCCTGTAACATATATAAATTTCATTATGTTTGAAATAGCGCAATAAAATATCTTAAAAGATTTTCCCTTATAGAATTTTACGTAGCAAAATCTTTTGTATGATCCTGTAAATGAATAATAAATGTTTTACATTTCAGATTCTACTGAAAGTAAGCCTTCGTCGCATTAGTTCCACTTCATAGATGCATATCAAGTTAATATGTTTTAAAATAGCTGGCGTAACGCCGTCAAAGTGCATTTATAAAGAACTTTTCCTATTAACCCTAATGCAATACTTTTGTGTGACCCTGTAAATAAATAATAAATGTTATGCATATCCCATTTTACAAAAAAATATCTTGTGGTGGTAAACCTGAGTAATGTATGTCAATTTTATTATATTCGGATGTAACATAAATAAAATACGCTGCAAACAGTTTTTTTTTTTCAGTTTTTTTTTCACTTAGATGTTTCTCTTAGATGATCCTGCAAAGATTAATAAATGTTTTGCACTCTGTATTTTACAAAAAAGTATATTTTAATGTACTTCATAAATGCACATTAATTTAATTATATCTGAAATTGTTTAACATCTTTAAAATGAACTTGAAAAGATCTTTACCCATCGACTGTTAAGTAACGGAATACTTTCGACCGTCCCTGTATATAAACTGTAAATGCTATTCATTTCATTTTCAACAGCGATGGTGCTATAGCAAAAGACAATAACATACAGAAAAATCAGGGCGATCTGAGTCTATTTACGAGAGTTAGTGTTCGAACAGACGAACCAAAGTCATAAAAACTTTTCAATTAAGGTATTTGAGTCAAAGGTGACCATAGTTAAATTTTGAGGATTTTGAGAAATTTTTCTGGTTAAGTGTGTGTGTGGCTAATTTTTTTCTTTCTTTTTCTTTTTTTTCTTTTCTTTTCTTTTTTTTTTTCTTTTTTTTTTTTTTTTTTTTTTTTTCTTTTGGTAATATTTTATATTTATCTATTATCTAGTGCGCTTCGTAAATGCATGCCAATTTCATTATGTTTGGAATGGTATAACATCGTCAAATTACAGTTATAACAATTTTTTTAATCAGTAGATTGTAAACCAAGCGATTATTTTTGACGATCTTTGCAAACAAACTATAAATGGCGCAAACTTTATTTTATGATAAATGCCAATTATATATAAAATTTTCAGTGCGATCCCCAAATAAATACGAGATTAGATGACGGACAGACAATCCGAGGTCATAAACATTTTTCAGCTATGTTGGAATTGAAATGTGTTAAAAATGCCAAACAGTTATGTTTCATTGAGCATATGGAAGGAATGTTTCATCAGAACATAAGTGTATTAACACTTACGTAAGATATCTGGCTTGAAAAAGAAAAAAAAAAAGTTTAGATTTTCTGAAATAGAGAGGAGGAGAAACAAGCTCGAAAGCAACTTGCAATCTTGAGTAAAATGAAATTGTGGCAAAGGATTTCATCAGTTCAGCCCCGCTATGTTTCTTTTAAGTACATATGTCAACACATGGTCCATATTTTTAGGTTGGAAAAGACGCGTTCCATCACATTAATCACGGCAAGATGTCTCTCAGATGATCGAGTAGAGAAAGAAGTATTTTTAACAGGGATGCTTTGAGTTAATCCTGAACTATGAAAATAAAAGTATCTCAAAAGAAATATTGTTTCAAAATTTCTCTTTTCATCATCTTTATAAGTATAAATAATTAATCAGTGCATGTTGCTATAACAAATTGAAGTGACTTACATTACTTATGTTTTGTTTCATAAAAATGACATAAATCAAATTATGATAACTTTTTCAGGAAACGTTGAGCAATTATTTTTTGCAATTAAGTATATATTCGAAAAAACGCTTTTTCAGCTTCATCAGCTTGAACTTTCTGATACAATTTCAGACATATTTTTAAAAGTAGAAACATGAAACTTGCTGAGGGGATTTTTGAAAAGACGTATAAAATGCCGTGTGATGTCAATTTGCACTCAATTCATTAGAAATTGATTTATAAACAATTATTTTCTCAGCGTGACCATTTTTTTCATTCCTAATTCTCCCGTTTTGGAAAAATCGATTCAAAATGCCGTTTTAAATTGCTTTTTTTTTTTTCCAATATTTTTTGCATTTATCAAATAATCGACAATCACGGCACCTTGTGCATTTTCTAAATAAGACAATTTGCCAGTTTTACGCATATGAGAGCAAAAATGAATTTAAAAATAGATTGGAAAATAAGCAGTTTGAATCGAAATACACCCTTAAGGGTATAATCTGCTTATTTTCGGATTTATTTTATAATTCATTTTTGCTCGCAAACACATCAAACTAGCAAATTCCCTATTTTAGAGACAACACAATGTGCCGTGCTTGTCGATTTTTTGAGAAATTCAGAAACTATTGCAAAAAATGTCTATCAAATTGGCATTTTGAACCGAATTTTCAAAAGTGGGAGATCTGGGAACGAAAAAAAAGGGTCACATTAAGAAAATAATTGCTTATAACTCAAATTCTATAATGAATTGAGCGAAAAATGAAATCACAGAAAATTTCGAGCTGTTGAAGGTTGAAAAATATTTTTTCGAATACAACTTTAATACAATTTAATTGCAACATACAAATCATAAAATAATGTCTACAAAGAAATATTGTCTGAAATGCTTTGCGATAGAGTTAAATGTTTTTAATTTGTATAACATTTATTTTTGATATAGCATTCTGAAAATATCTGAAATAATTGCAATGAATACAGTGATTTTGGTGTCAAATTTGGTAATGATTTGAAGCTTTGATTATCCAAAAAATTTGATCTCGAAAATTCCAGCTATCATTTCGATGATACGTGAACCTAGTTATCAGCAATAGTATTTGAGAATTAAGAATTATCTACGATTAAAATGTCTTAGCAAAAACAAGGCTATATAAGATGTCTCAAATCCAAAATGACTAGTCTGATACATTCAGGTTTTTTCGGAAACGCATGAAATTAACAGGAGTTATTATTCAAAAACTATGTAACCGAAAGACATTTTCAATTTTTGATAACCACAAAAAGATCTTTCAGAAAATACTGTAAAAGTGTGCCTTTTGATCCGAATTTTCGGACGCGATATCGTGATAAATAAGAAAAACCGGTCGTCACTCGTCAACAATAGATTATAACTAGATAAATAATTCATTTCTCAGAAAAATGAAAACGCCTTTGGAGCGATTTCGATCATGTGACAAGGTGTTTTTCTTCCTCCGTTAACTGGTTTATCTACTTTCGTCTTGAAATTTGGTTTAAAATGCTACTTTGATACTATTTTCTGAACAATCTATTGCTTTTGCAAAAAAAAAAAAAAAAAAAAAAAAAAAAAAAAAAAAACGGAAAAATGAATTTGATTAGATAATTTTTAAACAACTCCTGCTGCTAGTTTCATGAATTTCCGAGCAAAAATAAATTAAAACTTGTGTCATAAAGATTTCCTTTTGAATTTGAGAACACTCTTTAAAGAAAAATACTGATAAAGAATTTGATTGATTGGTCTCTGAATAAGAATGCCAACAAATTTCACAATTTTACTGATGAAAATGACGTCACCAGTGTGTCGTAAATTAAGAAATTTGGATTTAACAACAGCCCTAAACGCAGAAAAAGTTTAAATTATCAATAAATCCTTACTCGTTCTTCATTCGTTATGCAATGTTAATTTCTTCTTTTTGGGGGAAAAAAAAAGGAACAAAAGAAAGTTTCTACGACAACTGTTTTCATTACAGTAATAAATTATCTGAAATACATTTTATTTTAACAATGTATTCTTTAAAATGTTAATGACACCACCAGACGTTCTATTCTGTCAAGTGTTTTGCTATCATATGCCCACATCTTTTTTATTTTTTCCCGTTTACACATCATCGTGGGAGTTGCTTATATAGTGACGATTTTATACTTTTCATATACTTCAACTTCCACTCGTCTCTTCTTGAAGACCTCACGCGTAGCTCTTTATTTTATTTTTTACAGCCTTTAAGGGATGCGTCAGACGGACCATGACGTTAAGAGCTTTCTGAATCTCAAGATGTAAAACTGTCTTTTGGACGTCAGAAGAAAATATCGGAAAGCCGTCGATTTTCAAATGGACGAGAAGCCACAATAGACGAAACTCGAGAACAATAGAAAGATGACAGGTACTTATAGAATGACGTCGGCGATGTCTATGACAGTGATAGGCCTGTATACCATCTGGTCACTGAAAAAGAAAAATATTAAAATTATATTTTTTTGTTACGTAAAAAGATTACAAGATTTCAGTATGTATATCTGGAGAACACTACACCGATGTAATTTACTGAATCTGTATGTAAACATACCTTCCAGTTAATACCTTCGTGACGGGAGTTTTTTAAGAAAATTTTAATATTTTGTCCCCGGCTTTTAAAAACAGAAATTTGTGCCTTGATAAATCGAGAAAATGCTCCGATTAAATAACAACGATTGCTCCGATAAATACTCCGATTAAATTTACAGTAAAATTTTACTGGTGATGATAAATAAAAATTGTTAAGCCTTTTTGCGGCACGTATACGTGTCGCTCGTCTCCAAGGGATCAAAGGCCCAAAAGGTTAAAGTTCTCCAGTACCGCATTATTGCCCCTCCTTCACACACACTCAAACATTACTGTAAGAAAGGTGGTTCTTAAATCCAAACAGGCTAGTTTCTGATACAATTTTTAATTCAATTTTGTTCGAAAACGTACACGGAAAAAGCGAACGATTATTCGGAAATTGCTGTCAAAGTTGATATTTTAAACCTAATTTCTAGACATGATGGTTCGAGAGAGGGAGAAAACCATCACGACACAACAATAATTTATTATCATTATTACTAGAAAAATTAAAAACATTTACATTTTATTACAAATCAATTCAATAAATATGCTTATAAGTGTCATGATTTTATTTTTACAAATTAATCAGGAAATATGTCTAAAAATTTTGCGTTTTGAGCAGACTTTTATTTATTAATTTAATTTTTTAAACGCGTTTAAAATCAACATTTTCTCTCCTGCTCCACACTTCTTCTAAATTTACAATCAGATCAAAAGCTTGTGTAAGATTTATCTAATTTTTTAAATCAAAGTCCAAATTGGAAATCTAATTCAGAGATCAGCAGTTCGAAACTTTCTGACACATTTTTTGACTCATTTTTGAAAATAAAGATAAAATTCGCATGCCTGACTGTTTGTAGCGAATTGGAATCGAATGATGTTTTCTATTTTTTATAGCAAATAAATGGCTTATCGAATTGTAAGCGATTATGTCTGGTCGCGAGTGGTTTTCTAGTTTCCTGTGTTATTATGTTTGGAAATTCAATTCAAAATACAAACTTTGATAGTATTTTCGCAAAACCTCCTGTTTTTACCAAAAAAAAAAAAAAAAAAAAAAAAAGGGGGGGGGGGAAGAAAAAAGAAAAAACTACTTGATTACCAAAAAGAACAACATGATTTAAACAAGAATACCTGCCAATAATGGAGCACATTTTCATACATAACAAGAGATATTTCAAGATTTTTTCTTTTAACATTAGTCGTTTAGTCGTTTCACTTAATACAAAACGAGATTTTATATATTTTTCGTTAAATTATCCAAACTATGAGAAACGCATGCAAATGGATAATCTGACACAAAGACAACCATTTAAATAAATATTGCTTACAATTTTGAATAACATGACACAAATGATAAATCAATTTATTGAAATAAATGCATTCCAGTGTATAGTATTGATTCAACGAAAGTTATATATTTATCATCGAAATGTAAATTTAAAACAGTTTTTTAGATGCGTAAATATATTTTACCAAATAAAAATGAAAAAAGAAAATTGAATTTTAAAACAAACTTCTTAAAGCCACATAAAGGTGTCACTTAAATTTTATATCATATCTTTTAAAACACATATTTTGAATTTATGGGAGATGTGTGTGAAAAAGCATAGGTGAATAAAGTTTTATATATCTTTTCATGTTGAAGACAATTTTTGCACATGCTATTATAAATAGAAAATAAAATAAAAAGATGAATGAAATACTACAAAAATCATTTTTCAATTAATAGCATGACGTCACTCAAAATTTTATATCATTAGTTTTAAAATTCATATTCAAAATTCTTAGAACAGTAAAACAAACAGCTGCGTCAAAACTTTTAACCTATTAAGGGTTTTTGTATTGATATACACTATATTGCCATTGATTATTGGACACTTGCGATTTTAGACATTTTACTAAATATCTAGAAAAATACATGAGGAATCATCTCGAAACTCTTAGTGCATAAATATAATAGTATACGTCATACATTCCCGTGAAGACTTTTTACCGAAACTTCATTGGGGACCGTCAACAAATTAAAAAAGAATGAATATCTTTTGAATAACCCTGTCAAAACTAATGTAGCAAAAGCGCTCAAACTCTAGATTATGATTGAATGCCTTATTGTAATACACTGTGTTCATTTTTATGCAGATAGCATGCATACTCGCAGAGTAATTAAGGTTTTTATAAAAATGGTCCCAAATTTTTCCATGTTTTTTCCTTATAATTTTCAGAGTTCTTAATATAAAATAATATTTTTTTCAGAAAATATGACAAACAACATTGCACACAGTACCCTGTAATCAGAATTTAAAAATAATAAAAATTGTATGAAAAATGAGTAGGTTTACTAAATAATTTTTTACTGCTCATGCGTCAAAGATATCAAAATTTCATTTGCATATTATGTTAGCTAAATCTATAGAGCAACTTTTGTAAAAGTCTCAAATTCATAGCTTGAAAATTCTGAAAGAAATCGTCTATAGAAAAAGGGCAAAATCCGTTGTTTCCAAAATGAAACAAAAAAATGAGGGATTTTATCTAAATGTAGTAGTACATCCCGTATTGTGTATTCTATATTGAAACTAATCAATGAATATATGGATACAACCCCTCTTGTTTTTGCTTCATTTTGAGAATAACGGATTTTCAACTTATTAAATTGACGATTATTTTCAGAATATTCAAGTTATGATTTTGTGACTTTCACAAAAGTTGCTCTATACATTTAGCTAACATAATATGCAAATGAAATTTTGATATCTTTGACGCATGCGCAGTAAAAAATTATTTAGTAAACCAACTCATTTTGTATACAATTTTCATTATTTTTTAATTTTGATTACAGAGTATTGTGTGCAATGTTGTTTGTCATATTTTCTGAAAAAAATATTATTTTATATTAAGAACTCTGAAAATTATAAGGAAAAAACTTGGAAATATTTGGGACCATTTTTATAAAAACTTTAATTACTCTGCGAGTATGCATGCTATTTGCATAAAAATAAACACAGTGTATTACAATAAGGCATTCAATTATAATCTAGAGTTTGAGCGCTTTTGCTACATTAGTTTTGACAGGGTTATTCAAAAGGTATTCATTCTTTTTTAATTTGTTGACGGTCCCCTATGGAGTTTCGGGAAAAAATCTTCACGGAGATGTATGACTTATACTATTATATTTATACACTAAGAGTTTCGAGATGATTCCTCTGGTATTTTTCTAGATATTTAACAAAATGTTTAAAATTGCAAGTGTCCAATAATCAATGGCAATATAGTGTATACACATACATACACACATATGTACCGGGTGTCCCAAAAATGACAGATGGATTTTAAAATTCAATAACTTGCAAACAGTGACAGCTGTTTAAAAAATTTTTGCAGGAGGGTTATACATAATGTCAGGAGTTTTTTTACCGTAAATTTTTATTTTAGTTCGCATCTCAAACAATAGGTGGCGCTGACGGCGATTGAAGGCCAGGTGATCAGTGCTGAGTGAAGCGTCGACCTGGCCTTCAATCGCCGTCAGTGCCACCTATTGGTTTGAGATGCGAACTAAAATAAAAAATTACGGTAAAAAAACTCCTGACATTATGTATAACCCTCCTGCAAAAAATTTTTTAAATAGCTGTCACCGTTTGCAAGTTATTGAATTTTAAAATCCATCAGTCATTTTTGTTACACCCGGTATATTTATATCTGTGTAGCATTGGATATGGGATTTATTTATAAGAAGTATATATATATATATATATATATATATATATATATATATATATATTAATATAAGTCTTAAATTTTAGTCTTTGAAAAAATAATTTTCCAAATGGTGGTTGTGATTTGTTAAATTACATTATTATTATTATAAAAATATCACATCTAAAATGACGAAGTCCCACGTCATTTTAATGTCAAACACCTTTGTTTTCTTTCTCTCTTGTCCACTTTTTTTTTTCATCCCCTTCAATTTTGATTTTAATGACCTCAGACATTTTAAATTATTATTGATTTTAAATTTAGATATATATTCTTTTCTTTTTTAGACATCCCAGAAATCTTAATTTTAAAACGAATTAATGCTGCGTTAAACAACAAGGATAAGAAATTCGTGATGTCAGAGAGTTCGACATCTCAGATCCTGGATGATAGATGGAATTATTGAAAATCTTCGATCTGGAGGGATATCGAAAAACTACCATCAGAGTAATAGAGGAACAATAGAAAGATGACAGGTGCTTTTATTTCGATGGCGGCCCTGACTCGAAAAACGTCGGCACTTTGACTGTATAAAAGATAATCTCATCGAGATGCTTCAAATTTATTTAACTTTAATTGTAAAATAAATATGTCTTCTTCACAAAAAGTGAGGAATCTCTCTCTCTCTGTATATATATGTGCATATATAATACCATTAATTATAAAACAATATATGAACTTTTGAATTTAATACAAAATTACAACATTGAAACATGGAAAAAAAATAAGTACAATCCAAATTTGCAGAATCATCAGTCCCAGAAATACTTTGGAACTACAAATAAAGTGTGTGGTTTCATTTTCGCATTAGCAATGAAAAAGCGAAATAATGCGAATTTGGAGCTACCAACATACATAAAAACAAAATAAAACGGAGAAAAACATTAAAAGTAGATTATAATAAGATTATTATATATATACAGTCGATTCTCTTTAATTCGAAATCGGATAATTCGAATCTTCGCTTAGTTCGAACCAAATATGAAGTCCCGAAATTTTCAATGACAGAATAACGTTAAAAATTTTCATTAATTCGAACTGATTTTCTCTTGACTTCGTTGAATTCGAACTAACGAGAATTCCGATTTTTCATTTTCTCTTCTTTCTCGCAGATTTCAGATTTTTTTAAATAACTTTCTTTTTTTGATTTTTGCGAAAACTGTTCCGAACAAGTATACATATAATCCTATGCATTTGATATCCACTTTCTTAATGCCCCGTCTGTCCATCAGTGATGCTTTAATTTTTTCTTCCATTGTGCTTGTTTCTAATCTCTTAATTAGTTTATGTATTTATACATTCTAATTTAATATTAAGTCATATTCTAACGAAAGCCGACTGTATATGTATATGTATATTAATTTAAGTTTTAAGTTTTGTCTTTGAAAAAATAATTTTCCAAAATATCACGTCGAAAATGATGAAGTTCCACGTCATTTTAATGATCACAAATGTTTTGATTTATTACTGACTTTAATATTTAGAATATTTTCCTTTTTTTTTTTTTTTTTTTTTTTTCTTTTTTTCCTTAGACATTTCACAACTTTCAAAATGAGAAGAAATTCGGAATGTCAGAGAGTTCGACATCTCAGATCCTGGATGAAAGATGGAATTATTGAAAATCTTTGATCTGGAGGGAGACCGAAGAACTACGATCAGAGTAATAGGAGAACAATCGAAAGATGACAGGTGCTTATAATTCGATGGCGGACCTGTCTCGGAAAAAGCCGGCACTTTGACAGTAAGTAGCTTGGCCACCCAAAAGTAGGAGAATATTAAGCTTTGGAAGTAATAAGTATGCAAAAAAAGATGAAGTTACAAGTTGGCTTCATTTTAGGGTAATTTATTTCCTTCAATTTTCATGCTGTCTGTCTGAGAAAGGGATTTTTAATCACTATGTCGCTTTATACTTCTGTGTATCTGGAAGATCTTAAGGCTGTTCTTAACTGCTCTGCTCAAAACGTTTTGATACATCTACAAATTCCTTTTTTAAAGGAGTGATATGATATTGGAAGGCCTGACAATGGAATCAATTTAGAATCAAACTGTGCTTTCCATTTTATCATAATTAATTTATCTATCGGCTTACAAAAGATTTTGATCATGCGATCACCCGTTTTTCTCCCTCCGATGACTGGTTTTTCTGATTTCGTGAGACAATGTGATTCAAAACGCCAACTTTTTTCTAAAAAATCTATTGCGTAGAAAAAAAAAAGAGTGCGATTGGATAGTTTCTGAAGAATAACACCTGCTATTTTCATGCATTTCCGAACAAAAATAAATTAAAACTTATGTCACAAAGTTGTCTTTTTTGATTTAAGGGTGTTCTTAAATCAAAAAGGGCAACTTTGTGACACATGCTTTAATTTATTTTTGTTCGGAAATGTATGAAAATAGCAGGAGTTATTATTCAGAAACTGTCTAATTGCACTCAATCTTCTGTTTTTTAAAAACACAATAGATTTTTCATAACAAGCCTTCAAAGTTGACACTTTTGAGCACATTCTCCGACGAGAGCAGAAAAACCGGTCGAAAAGCAAGAGAAAAACGGGTGATTACGTCATCGAAGTAGCTTAGAACTGGATAGGTAATTTAATTATCATAAAATGGAAGAATAAGTTCGATTCGAAATCGCTTCCATAGTCAGGCATTCCAATTTTATATATTTCTATTAAAAAATGAGTTTGTAAATGTGTCAAAACGTTTTGTTCTTGTTGAGCGGATCAGTTAAGAACACAATTAAGAACATCTTTAAGGCTGTTCTCGTGTTCAAAGGGGTTACTTTTAGATACATTTTTAAATTCATTTTTGTTTTGAAAGGCATGGGATTGGCAGATCTTTTTATTTAGAAACTATATAATCGAAAGACATTTTTCATATTTTTACTAAACGCAAAAGATCGTTCAGAAAATATTGTCAAAATGGGTCTTTTGAACCAAATCTCCGCGCAAAAGAAGAATAACCACTCAAGGATGAATGAAAAACGTCTTTGTCACGTGATCAAAATTATTACCAAACAATTGGTAAGGAGAAGCATCTCCTATCTTTAAATTTAAGAATGGTCCGGAACATGCTTTAAAATATTTTTTACTTATTGAGTTAAAATTTTGAAATGTTTTGGGGTTATTCATATCATTAGTAAACAATTAGAATTTATCGAAAGATGACAGGTGCTTATAATTCGATGGCGGCCCTGTCTCGGAATAAACTGACACTTTGACAGTAAGTAGATTGGCCCCCCATAAGTAGGAGAATATTAAGCTTTGAAAGTAATAAGTATAAAAAAAAAAAAAAAAAAAAAAAAAAAGATGAAGTTACAAGTTGACTTTAGTTTAGGGTAATTTATTTTCTTCAATTTTCATTCTGTCTGTCTTGAAAAGTGATTTTTAATCACTGTGTCGCTGCATACTTCTGTAACCGGGAGGATTTTAGGGCTGTTAACTGCTCTGCTCAACAAGCACAACACGTTTTGACACATTTACAAATTCATTTTTTAGCGGAATGATATGAAATTTAAAAGACCTGATTATGGAAGAAATCTAGAATCAAAATGTGTTTTTCATTTCATGATACTTAAATTATCTATCAAGTTATGAGCACTTTTGATCACATTATTGCACGTTTTTCTCTCTTCTTTGACTGTTTTTTCTGCTTTCGTCAGGAAATGTGGTTCAAAACGTTAACTTTGATGTACTATTATTTTTAACACAATCAAACTGATTGGTAAAGTTATCATACGAATTGATTATTTCCAGCTGAGCGAAAAATTGCTCAGGCCGTGGATCGAACCCGGATACTTGGCTTACAAGGCCAATGACCAAGGCCTTACGACCAATAAGGTTATCTGAGCGAGAAATCCCAGCCGGCTATCGCCCAGATAGCTTAACAGGTAAAGCATTGGCCTTGTAAGCCAAGTATCCGGGTTCGATCCCCGGCCTGGGCAATTTTTTGCTCAGCTGGAAATAATCAATTCGTATGTTAACTTTGATGGTTCGTTCTGAAAGATCTATTGCATTTACCACCCCCTCCAATTATATTAAAAAAAAAAAGAAAAAGAAAAGTGAGTGCAATTAGATAGTTTCAGAAACGTAACAGCTGCTAATTTCATACCTTTTCGAACGAAAATAAATTGAAATTTATGTCACTAAGTTGCCCTTTTTGATTTAAGAACATCCTTAAGGTTGTTTTCAAATTCAAAGAAATTACTTTCTGATACATTTTTAAATTCATTTTTGTTTGGCTTGGGAAATGCAGGTGTTTCATTTGGAAGCTTTTTAATCGAAAGATATTTTTTATATTTTTGCTAAACGCAAAAGATTGTTCAGAAATATTATAAAAATGGACCTTTTGAACCGAATTTTCGCGTAAAAGAAGAACCACTCAAGGATGGGTGAAAAAGTCTTTGTCATGTAATCAAAATTATTTTCAAACTATTGATTGGTAGAAGCATCTCCTACCTTTAAATTTAAAGAAAACTAGAAATTTTTACATAAAAGTCTCAGCAACTTTAAACGGTTCGTTATTATTGTTGTTCTTGTTATTATTTATCATTGAATCTTTAATCTATTTTCACGTTGAGGCGCCATATTCCTATTATGACATTGAATTTTATTTCTTCCTTATATTGTTTCATTTTGGGTAGTAATGATATGTCTGTCTTTTATAGGTTTGCTAAGAAAATGAGAAAAGTGCATTAATAAGTTTTACAACAGCCATGGAAAAAATTACAAGAACAAGTTAAAAGTCGTCAAATGCAAGAGCCGCTTGGCTAGAGAAAAATATGCAAACATTCGTATGATAAAAATGTTTGAAATGAAGTATTTCCAAACAAAATTTATGTTGAAAATTTGAAAAACCATTGAAAGACATAAATTATAAATAGTTTTAATATGTTAATAACGGAAAAAGTTATAAAGACATGCTTTTTTTTTTAATCGCAAATCAAATTTAGCCTGTTTGATAACATCATAGTGTTGTTTAAGGGTGTTCTTAAATCAAAAAGGGCAACTTTGTGGCACATGCATTAATTTATTTTTGTTCGGAAATACATGGAAATAGCAGGTGTTGTTATTCAGAAACTCTCTAATTGCACTCATTCTTTTGTTTTTAAAAAACACAATAGATTTTTCATAACAAGCCTTCAAAGTTGACACTTTTGAACATATTTCTGGACGAAAGCAGAAAAACCGGTCGAAAAGGAGGAGAAAAACAGGTGATTGCGTCATCGAAATAGCTTATAACTCGATAAGAAATTTAATTATCATAAAATGGAAAAATAAGTTGAATTCGAAATCGCTTTCATAGTCAGGCATTAAAATTTTATAACTTTCTGTTAAAAAATGAATTTGTAAATGTGTCAAAACGTTTTTCGCTTGTTGTGCGGATCAGTTAAGAACACCCTTCTAAAACTGTTGCGCAGTAGGATTGTTCAGTTTCTCTCCTTCTTCATCATGGCAAAAAGCACACAACAATCTGAATTTGAAAAAGGGAAATGTTTTTGCTTATGGAAAATGTGGAGTGAATGGACGTGCAATTGCAAGGAATATAAACAGTAATTTATAATTTGTTGAAGAATCCAAAAGATCATGGCAAAAAGAAGTATACAGTTTAGCCAATTTCTCTGACTATGCACCAAAAACGTGAAATTGCGCGTCAAGCTTACTTAAAAAATAAAAATAAAAATAAAACTTGTTCTGCTCAAACTAAGACAGAAATGAATCTACCATGCACTAACCGAGCAGTACGTGCATGTTCTATAAAATAATGCCAATGTTGGATGTGCTAAACTACGGTAATGTCCACCACTTATTAAAAACGTTTTTTTTTTTTTTTTTTTCCGGAAAGATGTGTATTTTTGAACGAAAAAAGGTTTACTTTGGACGATTCATTATGTCCTTATAATTTTTTCATGTTTCACGTCACATATTTCTATTCATCTGTGTTTTATAAATTTTATTGAAATTCGATTTCATGGTCCCTAATGTTCGCTAAATACGAGTATTATATTTTCAGTTGATGACTACTTTAACACATATTTATCATTTTTCAACGTGTTCTTATAATTTTTTCCTTGGCCGTACAGTACTCAATATGTAGAAATTGTACATGCAATACATAAAATACAATCAAGGTTTGTTTTCTTTTTTCGTTTAGTTGTGTGCATGGTTTGAATACGAGATTTAATTCTATTAAATGTGGCTTCTTCCTGTAGAAAGGAGTTAATTTGATTTTATTGATTTTAAGTTAATACCTTTTTCTCATTCGAAACATGAAAAACTGAAAATAAAGGAAGTAAAAGACATCATTGGTATTAGGGGGGTTAGTTCAGAATAAGTTCTAAGAATGAAGTGCTGTAATTTTCAAACATTTTCAGTTCGTTTTCTTTTCAAATAACAAACCGAAAATTGCATCCAAGAGTATGTTTGTGCAGCACAGACTTTCTACAGTTAACTTTTAATTTTGCCTTTGCAACATCTATCTCACTCTGTCTTCTTTCGCCTCAAGAAGAGGTTGTTTAAATCTGAGATAGATGGATTTAATACTTATTCTTGATGGAATGCCAAAGCATAGGAGTCCTGCGATGACACAAAATGTGGAACATTGTGTACATATGCTCAGAACAAAACCATTTTTAGACAAGAAAGAAAAGTATGCCACGCTTAGGTTGAGCAAAAATCTTCAACTTAAAAAAAAAAAAAAAAAAAAAAAAAACTTTTATTGTATTAAAAAAATAAAGGAAGATAAATAAATAGGAAAATAAAGGAAGAAGACAACATTGGTTTAGGAAGGTTAATTCAGCGAAAACGCTCTCAGAATCACGTGGTGTAACTTTCAAACATTTTCAGTTCGTTTTCTTTTGAAATAACAGACCAAAAATTGCATCCAAGATTATGTTTGTGCAGTGCAGACTTTCTAAACTTAACTTTAGTTTCGCCTCCGCAGCATTTATCTCACTCTGTCTTCTTTAGAGGGTCGAAGTGTGTGCCTCAAGAAGAGATTGTTGAAATCGGAGATAGATGGATTTAATACTTATTCTTGATTGAATGCCAAAGCATAGGAGACTTGTGCTGACACAAAATGTGGGACAATGTGTACATATGCCCTGAATAAAACCATTTTTAGACCAGAAAAATAAATATGCCACACTTAGATTGATTCGGCGCGTTTAAGATTTATCCTAAGGGGGTTCAGATACAAAAAATTTCAAATTTTCTATAAAAAAAAAAAAAAACTTTTATTGCATTATTATTATCTTTTTAAAATTATTTTATTATATTATTATTATTATTTGGCTTAAAATTACGTTTAATCCTTTCAGGTCTGGTGTACTATTAATAGTACATGTCTTTTAATGGGGTATTATTCTGTTTTAAGAAATACTTTTGGTATTTTTTAAACGTAGCAATGTTAAAATATTTTTATTCATTTACTATATGACTTCATTTATGTTTAGATATTTAGTAATAATAATTATTGTTATTATTTGCTTAAATCTCTTTGCGCCGTTTGCGATTCTTTTGTTTTAAACATATATTGCACTCTTTTAGTTTAAAATAAAAGTTACTTTCCTGAAAGAATTATGTGTAACAAAGCGCAAAAAGTATTAGAAAGTTGTAACACAAGTTAAATCTTATTGTAATACAGTGTTTTCGAATCATCCTCAAAAATTCTTCCTTCGCCTATTGCCATATGAATATGAATTGAATAACACGCAAAACAACAACATTCGTCATGTTTCAGACAATAAAACATTCATTAAACACTCATTAATCTATTTGGATAGCTATGATTAAGGTTATTAATGTTATTGGAGTAAAAATATTTTTTTTCTAAAAATTGAAAAAAAAAAAAAAATCGACTGAATGGGTTAAATCATTTTTCTGTCTTAATAGGCACAAAAATTATTATTATTATTTTGTTTTGGTTTGGTTTATTTTCAAAATCTAGCTTTTAAGCAATGGCTGTCATGGAAAATATATTTGTGAAAATGTGTTTTTCTTCATGATAGGTTTTTTTTTTTAAATTTCTCCTATTTAAACTGTTTTAAGTCAAGAACATTAACGATAGTTGGTTCAAATTTGAACATGTCACTTTAAACTGCTTGACTTTATTTTGATTCAGCAAATTTAAAAAACATATTTAATTAATTTTGAAAATATGATTTTTTTGAAAAGGTATTTTTTAAATAATTTTTTATTTAAGTATCTTTAATTTTTATGTAAAATATTATTTTTAAAAATGCTGAATCAAAATTAAATGAAAAATAATTAAAAATCTATACTTACATCTTACTTACTTTAAAATTACATCAGTTTTTTTTTAATTTAAATTATTTTTTTTTAAATATCTATACGAAATTTTATCATATGATTTTATTTACAAATGACATGGGTAGCCATCACAAAAAATTCAAAATTTTAACTCAATGAATAAAAATTATTTTAAAATGTGTCCTGGACCCCCCCTCCCCCCTTCCTTAAGTTAATATCTTTTTCTCATTCGAAACATGAAAAACTGAAAACAAAGAAAGTAGAAGGTAGCATTGGTATTAGAAGGGTTACCGTAATCCGCGGATCAATCAATTATTTTTTGACCCAGAAAATTTTCGAAATAAAATGTAACATTTTAGATCGCGGTAAATATTTGGCTTCAGTAACTAAATAAAATTTCTGGGTCTAAAAAGAATTGTTTGATCCGCGGATTATACGCCGGAATTTAAGGTAGTTCAGCATAAGCTATAAGAATCATGAGGTGTATATTTCAAACATTTTCAAATTGCCTTACAATTACATTCAAGAGTGTGTTTGTGTAGAGCAAACTTTCTATCGTTAACTTTTAGTTTTGCCTTTGCAACATCTATCTCTCTCTGTCTTCTTTTTAAGAGTGTTCTTAAATCGAAAAGAGCAACTTTGTGATATAAGTTTTAATTCATTTTTGTTCAAAAATGCATGAAACTAGCAGGTGTTATTACTCAGAAACTATACTCTCTTAAAATGTCAGCCAAAAAAACAACTCAAAGTGAGCCGAAATTTGCTCACCTCACGTTTTGAAAGGCAACTTCTCATAAAGAGTTGAATGAACTCAAGGGAGTGAGTTGTTTTTAAACAATTTAAATCAAGAATGAGTAATTTAAATAAGCAATCTAAATCAAGAATGAGTAATTTAAATAAGCAATCTAAATCAAGATGAGTAAAGCATTAAAAAAAAAAAAAAAAAATCATTCACGATTCACTAAATTACAGCTCTTTCCTGAGAATCCGAACCCACTCTTTCGTTTTAAGAGTGTATAATCGGACTCAATTTTCTGTTTTTGTGCAAACGCAATAGATATTTCAGATCAAGCCGTCAAAAATGATGTTTTCAACCACACTTTCCGACAAAAGTAGGAAAACCAGTCAACGGACGGTAGAAAATTGCGTGATCACGTGATCAAAATAGCTTATAACTAGGTAGTTAATTTAATTATTATAAAATGAAAAGCTGAGTTCGATTAGAAAGTGCTTCTTTAGCTAGACCTTCCAATTTTATACCTTTCAGAGTGTATTCCGATCCAAATTGCCTTTTTTCAGATTTATTTTTAGATTCATTTTTTTTTTCTCAAATGCACCAAACTTTCGAATTCTCTTATTTAGAAACTATACAAGGTACCGTGGTTGTCAATTCCTTGATAAATGCAAAAAATGTTGCAAAAAAAAAAAAAATGCTGTCAAAAACGGCGTTTTGGACCAAATTTTTCGAAGCGGGAGGCCTGCGAACGAAAAAAAGGGTCACGCTGAGAAAATAATTGGTTATAAATCAAATTCTAATTAATTCAGCGAAAAATGACATCACACGGCACCTTGTACGTCTCTTCAAAAATCCCCTCAGCAAGTTTCATGCTTCTACTTTTAAAAATATGTCCAAAATTGTATCTGAAAATTTCGAGCTGTTGAAGGTGGAAAAGCATTTTTTCGAATACACCCTTCAGTTAAAAAAATGAATTTGTTAACATGCCAAAACGTTTTGCGCTTATAGAGCAGATCAGTTAAGATCAACCTTATGGGTCGAAGTGTACCTCAAGAAGAGTTTCTTGAAATTCGAGATAAATGGAGTTAACCCTTTATCTAACACATTATGAATTCATGAAAATTTTGCATTCTAAAGCATTTTATGTAAATAGTTTAAACTAAACGATTTACATAATCATTTAATAATTTTTTGAAGGATTTAGAAGGATTAAATAAATTTACAGGGATTTTGAGCAATATTTATAATCCCATTCAAATCTTTTATTTTAAATTGTTTTCTTACTGTTTTGTAGAATTATAAAATCTACAAATATGATGTTCTTACACTATAAATATAGAAATATTTCCGCATTGAAAAAGCCTCCCTCAGTGCCAAGAAAGCTGAAAAGGTACAAAGGCAAAAGAAATCATCCTTTTAAAAATATTTTTGTTTTGTGTTAACCAATAATGCTTCTGGAATAAAGTAAAGTAATGTATCTGTAACTCATTCGAAACAATATTACAACTAATCAACGTATTAAAAGAATTCTATAGTAAATTATTTTAATGGTAATTTATAAGTACCGTCTGTAGATAAAGGGTTGATACTTATTCTTGATTGAATGCCGAAGCATATGAGACTTGCGCTGATACAAAACGTGGGGCATTGCGAACATGCCCTGAATAAAACCTTTTTTAGACCAGAAAGAAAAATAATCCACGCTTAGATTGATACGACGCAATCTTCAAATTTTCTAAAAAAAAAAACTTTTATTGCATTAAAATTGCATCTTTCTTTATTCTGCTTAAAATGGGGTTTAAATCATGTTTCTGTCTTAATTGGCCGCAGAAAAAATATTTTTTTTCATTTTGGTTTATTTTCAAAATCTAGCTTTCACGTGACGGCTGTCATAGAAACGACATTAATGAAAATGCGTTTTTCTTCATGATAGGTTTTTTTTCAACATTTCTCTTATTGAAAACGCTGTACGTCAAGAAACATTAAAGATAACTGGTTCAAGTTTGGTACATGTCTTTTAAAATTGTTTTCCTTTAAATTTCGAATCAGCAAATTAATATATATATATTTATTTATTTTTGAAAATATGATTTTTTGAAAAAAGTTGTATCATTTTTTTTTTAATTTATAATTTAAATACAGTCTGCTCTCGTTAATTCGAATTCATCGAGACAACAAGAAATGTTCGAATTATCCAAAATTCGAATTGTGGAATATATGAGAGGCAAACGTGTCTAAAGGGGTACTATTAGGAAGGAACTAATGTTATAGTATTTTTTATTTATTTATTTCGATTGTTTTCATTAAAACATGATTTAATAATAAATTAAAATATATAAGTACATAAGTTAATTAAAGAATTAGGAATAAACACAATGGAAGAAGGGGTCAAGGTGTCATTGATGGACAGTCTGAACACTAAGAAAACGTGGGATTATGTGTATACTAGTTCAGAACAATTCTGACAAAAATGAAAGAAAGAAATTTACTTCAAGGATCTAAAATCCGTGAGAAAATGCGGATAACGAAAATTCGGAAATCATTTTGGTTCGAATTAAACGTAGTCAAGATAAAATGAGATCAAATAAATGAAATTTTTTAACGTTATTCTGCCATTTAAAATTTCGGGACTTCGTGTTCAGTTCGAATTAAGCGAAGATTCGATTTATCCGATTTCGAATTAACGAGAGACGACTGTATTTCTAACTTTTATTTAAATTAGTATTTTTAAAAATGCTAAATCAAAATTAAAGCTCCTATATTTCTGTTAATTTAAATGAAAAACTAACTCAATTACCTATTGAGTTATTTACGGAGGTGACAGGCCACTTTTTATTTTCTCCGCTTTCAGAGTAACTGGTGTACTGTCCTCGAGCGCCTCTTTCATCTCTCGAGTGCCCCTCTTGAGATGAGAGGATGATACTTACAGATTTGACACTTGTTTTGATCCTGTGCCAAGTCAGTTATATGTTTACTAGGAGGGACCAATAATTGTTTATCAAAAGAAATTTTCTGAAAAGAGTTTGTTTACTTAAAAAAATTTTTAATTAAACTTGATTTTATTAGTAAAATATTTAAGGGTGTTCTTAAATCAAAAAGGGCAACTTTGTGACACATGCATTAATTTATTTTTGTTCGGAAATGCATGAAACTAGCAGGAGTTGTTATTCAGGAACTGTCTAAATACACTCATTTTTCTGTTTTTTAAAAAAACACAATAGATTTTTCATAACAGGCCTTCAAAGTTGACGCTTTTGAGCATGTTTCCCGACGAAAGCAGAAAAACCGGTCGAAAAGAGGAAAAAAACAGGTGATTTTGTAGTCGAAATAGCTTATAACTCGATAGGTAATTTAATTATCATAAAATGGAAAAATACGTTCCATTCGAAATCGCTTCCATAGTCAGGCATTCCAATTTTATATCTTTCTGTTAAAAAATGAATTTGTAAATGTGTCAAAACGTTTTGCGCTTGTTGAGCGGAGCAATTAAGAACACCCTTAAGGGTGTATTCGAAAAAATAATTTTCCACCTTCAAGAGCTCGAAATTTTCCGACACATTTTCAGACTCATTTTTAAAAGTAGAAACATGAAACTTGTTGGGGTGATTTTTGAAGGGATGTATAAGATGACGTGTGATGTAATTTTTCGCTGAATTAGAATTTGATTGATAGCAAATTATTATCAGGGACCAATAATGGCTATCAAAACAGATTTTCTGAAAAAAGTTTGTTTACTTGAAAATTTTAAATTTAAACATGATTTTCTTAGTAAAATATTTAAGGGTGTATTCGAAAAAATAATTTTCCACCTTCAAGAGCTCGAAATTTTCTGATACATTTTCAGCCTCATTTTTAAAAGTAGAAACATGAAACTTGCTGGGGTGATTTTCGAAGGGATGTATAAGATGACGCGTGATGTAATTTTTCGCTGAATTAGAATTTGATTGATAGCAAATTATTACGAGGGACCAATAATGGCTGTCAAAACAGATTTTCTGAAAAAAGTTTATTTACTTAAAATTTTTTAATTTAAACTTGATTTTATTAGTAAAATATTTAAGGATGTATTCGAAAAAATAATTTTCCACCTTCAAGAGCTCGAAATTTTCCGATACATTTTCAGACTCATTTTTAAAAGAAGAAACATGAAACTTGTTGGGAGTGATTTTTGAAGGGATGTATAAGATAACGTGTGATGTAATTTTTGGCTGAATTAGAATTCGCTTGATAAAAAATTACTTTCTCAGTTCGATCATTTTGTCGTTCCCAGATCACCAGGTTCGGAAATTTCTGTTCAAATTGGCAACTTTGACAGCATTTTTTGCAATATTTTCTACATTTTCCAAAAGCTCGTCATACACGGCACATTATGTAGTTTCTAAATAAAAGATTTTGAAAGTTTGGTGTATTTGCGAGCAAAAATGAATTTAAAAATATGTCTGAAAATAAGCAGTTTTGATCGGAATGCATCCTTAAGTCAGAATGAACTTCACTCACTGTATCCAATATGTATAGAATAGACAGCAGCACGTTGGGTTTATATGCATAAATAGAATTTATAGTAACCTTATATTTAAAAAACCATCAGATTGTTTTTTCAGTCATGAGCCCTGAGCTTGCTACTGGACCAATTTTGATTATTGCCGAAACGTCAGTGAAGGCTTACTTTGGAGACTCGATATTTTTTGGTTTCTGTCTGTCTGTCAGTCAGTCTGTCTGTTCCGCGATAACTGACGCAAAAAGCATCCGACTGGCTTGAAATTAAGTGGGTATGTTAGTGAGGCACTGGGATTAAGCTGTATAGTTTTTTTGTTAGATTTGATTCATTCGTTCGGAAAATAGAGAATATTTTACTTTGCGCAATAATGTTTTTCTATGGCAAATCCAATGATTTTCATTTTTTTTTTTCTTGAGAGAAGATGACACATTTCATTAATGTAATTCAACGATAAATGGATACTAAAATTTACCAGTTAAATTATTCGTATTGTTTTGAAATTTTGTCAACGCATTTGTCAGATTTTTAAAATTATTACTGTAAATTTTGGAGATTTTTTATAAATGTGTTCAAATAGTATAAACTAATTTGTTTTAGAGATTTACTTATTTCAAATGTATTTTTTTCACTTCCTTTATTTTCTCTTAATGGTTGCTAAGCAACCATTCATCCTAATCCTTATTTTTATAATGTTATAAATTTGAATGCTTGTACGGAAATTTAAATGAAGTCAACGTCAAAACTGATGAATTAGTTAATGTCTTTGTATCTTTGGGTATAAATATAACATAGCCCAGAAAAGAACAAAGGGTATATTTTATTAATTTTATTCAGATATTTTCCTTATTAATTCAAAAGTTCCTTCTTTTTCATACAGAATCAATAACGATTTTTTAGATAAAATTTAATTAATTTCCTTTATCGTAGCCAAAAAAAAAAAAAAAAAAAAAAAAAAAAAAATCAAAATCTGGAATAATTTTTCAAGGGCAGTAAGTTTCAATTAAGCAATTTCCATTCGAAAAATTAAACTAAGAAAAAATAAAAATGACGTCAGAATTAAAATAAAAATAAATATAGTACTTTGTTAAATGTTAAACACGGAAATTTCTTTCGTTAATAAGAATTTTTCTGACAAAAATGGGGGCATAATTAGAAGTAAAAGAAATAAAAAATAATTATATTTTTAACAAATTTTTCACTTGGTAAAATTTGACGTCATAATTGAAATAAAACAGGTATTTTAAAGTAGTCGTTAAAAATACAAGAAACATGGACAGCAATAACTCATGAATTATGATGTCATTGCCGAAATTTCAGTGAAGGCTTTTTTTGGCGACGCAAAATTTTTTGTTTTCCATCTGTCAGTCTGTTCTTCTGTCTATCTGTCATTCCCCGATAACTGCCACAAAATGCAATCAAAACTTCTTTTTTTTCGGAAACAAAATTGTAAAACCCTAGATTACTGAGTTTACACTTTCAAAAGTTCCTGATACATCAGATTTAGGTGTTTTTGGTGTATGAGGTATAAGTATGAGGATAATGAAAAATGCTTATTAAAACTGTCACTTATCCTTATAAATCAAAATGTATAAAAAAATATAAGGTATACTATAACCATTAGCAGATTGATAGAAAGTTACAAATTTAAACTTAATGAGACTACGGGGGGTTCAGGGGGGCGGAGTCCCCCTGAAGAAATCTACTGTGGTATAATAAAAAACAAAAATAATAGATCATGAAAATTTCAGAATATCCTAACATAACTAAATCTTTAATTTAACGCTTTTGATGACTTCAAATTTCTTATTCTTATTTTATTCTTATAAATAATTACGTAATTCGAAAATTTTAAATTACAGTTTCCAGGAAGTTGAATATTACGCTAGGTGTGTTAAAAAAAAAAAGATGTGCAAAGCTGACGTTGAGGCTCCTGATCTGCAGATTTACTAGTTATTATTATTTAATGAAATCTATTTATATGTAGATGTGCTCATTTTAGCTTTTCTTTTTTTTATATAATTCCGTTTTTATATTTTATTTTTAATTTTGAAAGCTGTTTTATGAAATATTTTCTAACCAGTTGCAATCGAATTACTTCCTATGTTGCAGGGATAAAAAAGATAATGAAAAATAGACAAACACATTACTTTTTTAATTTTTTTTTTTTTTTTTTTTTTTTTTTTTTTTTTTGTGTGTGTGTGTGTGTGTGAGAGAGAGAGTTAGGGTGTTCTTAACTGCTCCGCTCAACAAGCGCAAAACGTTTTGACACATTTACAAATTCATTTTTTTAACAGAAAGATATAAAATTGTAAAGCTTGGCTATGGAAGCGATTTCAAATCGAACTTAATTTTTCATTTTATGATAATTAAATTACCTATCCAGTTCTAACCTATTTCGGTCACGTGATCACCCGTTTTTCTCCTTTCGTCGGGAAATGTGCTCAAAAACGTCAACTTTGAACGCTTGTTATGAAATAACTATTGTGTTAAAAAAATAAATAAATAAATAAATAAATAAATAAATAAAAAAAATCAATGCAATTAGACAGTTTCTGAATAAGAACACTTGTATTTTCATGCATTTCCGAACAAAAATTAATTAAAGCATATGTCACAAAGTTGCCCTTTTTGATTTAAGAACACCCTTAAACTATGAAACACGCAAAATAATCAAGAAATCACCTTATCGTAATAAACCTATATATATCCAAAATTGAAAGCAAATCGGATACTTCTATCAAAAATTATCGCGTTACGTAACATGTGTACAAACATACATATGTACATACAGAACCTATGGCGCGTTAAGGGTGCTGTATTTATAATTGCATTTGTGGTGCAAATTTGTGACACATGCTTTAATTTATTTTTGTTCGGAAATGCATGAAAATAGCAGGTGTTATTATTCAGAAACTGCCTAATTACATTCAATATTCAGTTTTTTTAAAAACACTATATATTTTTCATCACAAACCTTCAAAGTTGACACTTTTGAGCACATTTCCCTACGAAAGCAGAAAAAGTCGAAAAGCAGGATACAAACGAGTTATCGTATGATTGAAATAGCTTAGAACTGGATAGGTAATTTAACTATCTTAAAATGGAAAAATAAGTTCGATTAAAATCGCTTCCATAGTCAGGCATTTCAATTTTATATCTTTCTGTTAAAAAAAATGAATTAATAAATGTGTCAAAACGTTTTCGCTTGTTGAGCGGAGCAGTTAAGAACACCCTTAACTCTCAGGCTTTTATAGCCTGTGAATAAAGAAGCACGACGTAGAACAAGGGACAGAAATATAAATTAATTGCTATTAATTTAATTTTGTCTAGACAAAAAACTACTCACTATATACTTTCTTTGTACATTCAGACAATTTTAGAGTCGTTTACTTTTTGTCTGTCTCACTTTTTATCGCTAAGATGTTACCAGACAGGACGGAGCATGTAATTGCATATAATCTTTCTTATTAGACATGTTCTAGTCATTCTCCCTTTTAAACTCTTTAGCTCTGAGCAGTTACCTCAACCACTCTTCTTAAGAAATGCAAAACGTTTTGACATATTTACAAATTCATTTTTAAACGAGTTGGAAAGTCTGCAGGCCCCGATTATGACTAATTGGGGCCCTATGAAAGATAATTTAGGGGGCCCCTTTCGAATCATTGCATCGTTATTCAAATAGAGCTGATGGTCACTCATATGTGTATGTGTAACGCATACATATATTTTCGCATCTTGGATAAAAATGGAAGAAATTTCTTAGCTCTGTCAATTTTAAATTAAATACCTTAATTAATAAAAGTACCTCTTTATTTTCCTTAGTACAGAACAAAGCTCTTTTATACAACTTTAGCAATTTGTTGTATTACTTTAAGATGAATTTAATAAATTAAACATATTGAAGAGTTAGAATTGGAAAAAGAAAGTAAATATTTTGCAATTTAATGTGTCGATTTGGGGACCCCTTAAGGTACAGGGCCCATGGGCCAAGTCCCGATTTGTCCATGCGTTAATAAAGCCCCGAAAGCCTGGCTACGGAATCGATTTGGAATCGAACTGAATTTTCCATTTTTTTTAATCAATAAATTATCTATTGAGTTATAAGCGATTTTGATCACGTGTCTAACACGTTTGTTACCCCTGTTTGAGTGGTTACTCTTCTTACGTGAAGAAATTCATTTCGCAGAGCCCACCTTGACACAATTTTTTTAAAAGTCTATTGCGTTTGAAAAAAAAAAAAAAAAAAGGTCAAATGAGTACGATTAAATAATATATGAACAACAGCACCTGCTAGTTTCATGCATGTCCGAACAAAACTAAACTAAAACTTATGTCATAAAGTTGTTCTTTTGGATTTGAGAACAGCCTTGAGAGTATTTTTTTACTTTTGAAAAAAACTTTCTTTAATTATTATACTTTTATTCTGCTCTATCTATATTATTATGATTTTTTTTTGCCATTATCGAAACATGATGAAATTGAAACGAAGACAGACAAAATTTTAATAGTTAGTAGTTATGTGATAATTATTCACATGCAACCTAGACAAGAAACTTGTTTTCTTTACTGTAACCTTCTTGTGCAGTCAGACATCGGTAAGAATATTTTTTTCACTAGTCTCGATTTTTATCTGAAAAATGGCCATCTGCTATCAGATATACATCCCGACGTCTCGGAATGTTATAAATATCATTAATTTACAACTTCCTGATCAGATATATTCCTATCATTCCTTTATATTTCTAATGTTATGAATTATGTTATTTAGTCTTTCTCTAAATTTGAACTTTAATTGTCATCCTAAGTATATTTGATTTCGCCAATTATAGATAACTAAACTTTAAGGGTTGTTCTCGACTGCTCCGCTCAACATGCGCAAAGCATTTTGACACATATACAAATTCATTTTTTAACAGAAAGATATAAAATTGGAAGGCCTGACTATGGAAGCGATTTCGAATCGAACTTAGTTTGCCATTTTATGATAATTAAATTACCTGTTCAGTTCTAAGCTATTTCGATCACGTGATTATCCGTTTTTTTTTTTCCTGCTTTTTGACCGATTTTTCTGCTTTCGTAGGGAAATGTGCTCAAAAACATCAATTTGAAGGCTTGTTATAAAAAATCTATTGCGTTAAAAAAAAAAAAAAAAAAAAAAAAAAAAAAAAAAAAAAACAGAAAACTGAGTGCAATTAGACAGTTTCAGAACAATAACGCCTACTTTTTTCATGCATTTTCGAACAAAAATAAATTAAAGCATATATCACAAAGTTGCCCTTTTTGATTTAAGAATACCCTTAAGGCGGCTGGTCACTCAGCGATCGAATTCCCCTCCGTAATGTTAAGTCTGATGGGCGTTTGTTACATTCTTATATTCAAAATAGCTCCTCGGAAAATTAATATTCTTAATTTCTTTTTACTTTCTTCTATGTTTACAAGAAGAAAGTATTGGATTCATGAAAATTTTCGACTTCCGGTTTTCGACGGATTTATACGTTTTAGAAGGTTCTGAACACGTTTTGACTTTTTTTAGAAAATGTCTGTCTGTGAGTCTGTCAGTCTGTCTGTGAGTCTGTCAGTGAGTCTGTCAGTCTGTCTGTCAGTCTGTCCGTCTGTATGTGACAAAAAAATTGTGGGCGCTCTATCTCAAGAACTGATGCTCGAAATTTAATAAAATTTTATATTCAGTTAGACCTTGATATGAATTAGTGCCTATTGGTTTTTGGTGAAAATTGGTTTGCAGGTGGCGCTGCTATACTACGTTTTTCATGATTTTCAAGATTGCTATATCTCAAGAACTAATGCACAGAATTTCACCAAACTTCAGATTCTGTGACCCCTTGATATACATAGATGCTGATGAAGTTTTGGTGTATATTGGCCAGCAGGTGGCGCTGCTATGCCACGTTTTTCATGATTTTCATGATATCTATATCTCAAGAACTAATGCACAGAATTTCACCAAACTTCAGATTCCGCGATACCATGAGATACATAGCCGCTGATAAGGTTTTGGTGTGAACTGCCCTATAGGTGGCATTGTTGTGCTACATTTTGTACGATTTTTGCGATAGCTGTATCTCAAGAACGAATGCAGAGAACTTCATCAAATTTTAGATTCTGTTACTCTAGAATATATAACATAATTAGACGCTGACTACATTTTGGTATTAACCTTGCAACAGGTGGTGCAGCTATGCTGCATTTAGCACGATTTTTCCGATAGCTATATCTCAACAACCAACGCACAGAATTTCATCAAACTTCAGATTTTTTTACAAAAAAGCATATAACATAATTACACGATGATTACGTTTTGTTATAAATCCTTCAACTGATGGTGCTGATGTGCTAAATTTTGCACCTTTTTTTTTTTTTTTTTTTTTTTTTTTTTTTTTTTTAAACTAGCTATATCTCAAGAACTAATGCACAGAATTTCATCAAACTTCAGATTATTTTACACCATGACATAATTAGACGTTTTTTTACGTTTTGGCATAAATTGTCCAAGATATGGTGTTGCTGTGCTACGTTTTGCAAATTTTTTGTTATAACTATATCTCAAGAACTAATGGATGAAATTCCATCAAATTTCAGATTCTGTTAGGTCTTGACATAAATAGATGCTTATTAGGTTTTAGTATAAATTACCCAACATGAGGCACTACTAAGCACATTTTCTCAGAATATTAATTAAATTTTTCGCTTTAGGCTTTTCGGATACCAGAATCTCATTAGGCTAGGTCAAATGTTCGAAGAAATTCGATAGTGGGTAACTTTGGGGTCACCACGTATATATATATATATTAAAATGTACTTATGAGATAGAAGAAAGTTTTGGGATTGACACATCCAACTACTTTTAGTGTTCTCTTCTTAAGGGAGACCCGTAAGAAAAAACCCAAAATTTTTATTATTGATTTTAAAGTAATGAATTTTGGTGTAAAGAATCTTTTTGTAAGGAATAATTAGCAAAAAATTCACTTTTTATTAAAAAGTATATTTTTTATGTCGATTTTTATGATTTTTTTTTTTGTCGAAAAATACACTTTTTAAAATTACTTCTTCTCATTCAATTTTCAATATTTTGGTATTATTAAAATTTCTTAAATAGTGTTATAGTATATAGAAAAGAACTAAGGAGAGATATTTTTAATTTTCTATTTTAATCGGCTAAAAAAAAAAAAAAAAAAAAAAAAAATACGCATGGTAAATTTTCTTAAATTCGTTATAATTTTCATGTTTACCATTTTATGTAAAATTTTCAGAAATAGTTAAAAAAAATATCTCTCCTTACTTTTGTTGCAATTTTTTTTTAAGATTCTAAAAACATAAACACTTTGTTTCTAAATCATTTTACCACTGAGCCTTAGTACTTTGAACAAAATATGAAAAAAGTCATTTTCAGGAAAACACGTTTTAAATGATAGCTAGTCCTTTAAACTCTATAGTGAGTACAATTAAAAAAGCTCATTTTCTACCTGTTCCAAGTGTTCCCGTGTTCTGAAATTTTGCATGGATATTCGCACATATGTATTTTATCGTTTTCTGAGATAAAATTTTTTTTGACCTTTTGATGATTTTTGGCCGAAAATGGGGTTCGGGTCTCCCTTAAGTCTATTTCTCAACCGCTCTGTTCAACAAGCCCGAAACGTTTTGATACATTTGTAACGTTAAACACACGTTGGGTGTCATTTGTAACGGTTGGTTGATCGTGGGGGTGGTTAAATGCAGACATACTCAGTAATTAAGATAAAACAACACGGTTTATTAAAATGATAAGGGCTCAAGGGAAGTGGAGCAAGTCTAAATTTTCCACAACTGAGAATACTACGAAAAAGCTAAACGCATACTCACAGGCTCCGGACTAGCTCAATCGTGGCATCTTCTATTACTTCTCAACTATCTTTCGGCTAAGCTGCTAGATAAAGCTTAATTAGACAGCCCGTGGCTGTGTGTAATTCTTTATTCACTTTCAAATAATCAAAATTTAATTACTATGAAATTCCTTACCACGGCCAACTCTCAAGTCGAATACCGAAACTTCTACACAACTCACTGGAGGCTCATTGGTACCTTCAATCTGCTAGATATGCCAGAAATACTCACTCGCTGGCTAATGCCAGAGATATTCACACGCTGGCTAATGCCAGAGATACTCACACGCTGGCTAACGCCAGAGATACCCTCCACACACTCAAACTCCAAGCTTTTATATGCTGCAAACTGAGATACTTCACATTAACATATTACTAATAACCGCGAGCTAACTGCAGAACCCGAAAGAGTCACACACACTCTAGAAAGTTAAAGTAAAAGAGAGGATAGATGTCGCTTTTACACTTACACATGTTAAATTATTGACGTCACGATCTCAGAGATACTAGAGTGCCTTTATGACAAAGGTCACTCCCTTACAACCCCTCCTCGGATTCCACAGAGAAAAAGGGCTGGGCCAAATGCATGCCCAGAACTTTTTCTTGTTATAAATTTCAAACCGTAAAAAAAAAAAAAAAAAAAAAAAAAAAAAAACACAGTGATGGGTGAAATTTAGCGCCGAAATATAACTTTTAAAATAATAACTTTAACCCATCACACCCAAAAAACCTCAGTTTGCCTCAAATACTCACATATTTTATCCAATCATCCTTTCATCCTAAAAAATAGCCTCCGTAAAACTTCAAAAACTCGTAAAACTTTCAAAACTAATTACTTCTTCTTTCAAAACAACCCATTGCACTGGGAGTGCTAAAATTTCTCAAAACATTAAACTTTCGAAATTTTCCTCAATATTGAAATACAACTATAACTTTACGAAAAATTTCTCCATAACTTTCCTATTACTAGAATTCGCACCAAGTCCAAAAAACCCAATGCGCAAAAATTTTCCTCATCCAAATTCCGAACTCATCTAAAATTAAATTCACTTCATACTACAATAACTCTGCTACTACGTAATACCTACATTCCCATTGGCCAATGAACTAACTCCCAAAATTCTTCAGAACTTAACTCCACTTTAACAATATTTGGGGCACATACGTACAGCGTCACATCGCTGTGCTTATGCAACAATCAAAGATATCAAATTTACAAAATGACGTCATCAAGTAACTCTTCATCTGTATTAACTAAAAGAAAAATAGCAGAATCAATACATAACACAGGTATACTTCCCTGCAAGAAAATCACATTAACATTCAATTTTAATACAATACAATTTCAAATTCAAACGCAGCTTAAAACTTCGCAACTTGCGGAAACCATTCCCAAGTAAAGTACAAACGCAACACATAAAACACGAACGATAAGGAGAAAGTTAATTCATTAAATGTTAGTATAAGAGATAGAAACCCGTGTCAAGGACTTCTTGACCGCAAAACACGTGCCCGTCCGAACCGCGGCGCGTGTACAAAATAACCCAAATTACTATCTGTACTTTCTGAAAATTTAAACATACATTAACATACATTTTATAACACATGAACAGTATAACAATATAATAACATTTTAACAACTAACATAACCATTTAACAATAGATCCAGAATTTTTGAAAGCAGTTAAGACCAAAATCTCAAACATACATAAAACTAACAATTTTGCAAACAAATTTTGAACACAATTAAGCACTAATCGTGAGTCCGTCAAAAAATTCCAAAAATGGCCAAAAATACAAAACAGTCTCTCTGCTTTTTATTCCTTCACATTGCTACCACATATATGCACACTAATAGAAATTTAATAAGGAACATTATCACCCAATCATAGAGATGATTCGCTGCTAGCCGGCTTCATACTACAGGATGGCTTTCTCCTCTTGTCCCAGAAACCTTGTACGAAGGATCTTTCGTCATCAGAACTGTACGGTGACGCCACAGTTGACTGTTGTTCCTGCAGCCTGGTTCTGAATGGATGCCGTGGGATACTTGTAGGTTCCGCTCGACGACTCTGCTCTGGCCGGTTCGCTGGGGTCACTCCATGGCGAGATTCACACTGTTGATGCCGGTAATCTGAGTGTTGTCTCCTCTTTCTAGACGCACCCGAAGTTACTGAAGGTCCAAGGCCACGTTTCTTTCCGGATCTATGCTGTTTCTTATTGGGCAAAAATTCCGACTTTAAAGTTCTTTTAACAGTTTGACGAGTGTCCATATGAAATTTCTTTCGAGGATTAATCACTGAAGATGGTGAACTATTAGATAATTTATGTTTGTGAGGTTGCTGTCTAATAAGGGGAGGAACGGGACAGTTTATAATCTTTTGTCTTTTACGGCACACAGAGTCTGATGTATTTGACACTGCTCTCTTATCTTTATTATCATACTTTGCTCTCGGATTGCTAGGCTTTCTACTTTCAATAACAGTTTTTGGAGCTGTTTCACTAGATTTTCTTTTTGCATACTGATGAAAAGAATTAGATAAAGAAGTGCTGGACTCGGGACACTCATTGTATCGGGAATTTTGCGAAACACCACTCGACACATGAGAACCTTCACTACCATTTTCTCTAAACTTATAAACTCTAACCTGATCCAGATTAACCGTCATTCTTTCACCATTGACATTAACAACCAAATTATTATTTCGAACTTCCAAAACTTCAAACGGACCTACAAACTTCGGACCAAACTTAGCTACTCTCTTTTGACGACTTGAACTTAACCAATGCTTTTCTACTAACACAAAATCTCCAACTTTCACTTCTAACTCCCTTCTACGCATATTATAATACTGAGCTTGCTTTTCTTGCGCTTTTCCCATCTGAACTTGAGCTTCCTTAACCAACCTCTCAATATCCTGACACATGTACTGACTTTCCGCATCTGACACCATAACTAGCCTTTGGAATGGAGTAATGACTTTTCTACCCAAAAACAATTTAGCTGGCGTTTTCCCCGTTGACTCGTGAACTGCTGTACGAAGTGCGTACGCAAAATGCTGAAGAAACTGGTCCTAATTTGCATGATGAGAACCAACATAAGAAGAAATCATTTGAATTAATGTACGATTTACACGTTCAGCCATATTAGACTGAGGACGATACGGAACAGTAAAAGAATGATCGATCTCCAGCTTCTCACACAGAGCCTTAAATATATCAGAAATAAAATAAGGGCCATGATCGCTAACTACCCTAATTGGTGCACCATATTTAGAAATATAATTATCGAAAAATGCATCGGCAACTGCAGGTGCAGAAGCCTTCCTGAGGGGGACTAACTCTACCCATTTACTAAAATAATCAACTATAACTAGTACAAATCTATATCTTTTAGGATTCGAGAATGGATAAGGACCGATTAAATCTACACCTACACATTCATTAGGAAAATTTACTTTAATAGGAATTAATTTGCCAGCTGGACTTACATTTTTATAATTATAACGTTGGCATATGCTACAGCTGGAGACATAAGCGCGCACTGCTTCCCGCATTTTAGGGAAGTAGCAGGATTCACAAATTCGAGCATAAGTTTTCCTGATTCCTAAGTGACCTGCTAATGGATTATCATGAAATTCTTTCAAGATGGCCTTACGAAGACTAGCCGGAATAAAAACTCTTAATTCACCACGTGAATTTACAATTTTAGAATAAAAAAGAAGACCATCGATAAGCTTAAAAGATTGGGACCATTTCTCAAACATAGGCACATCTGCGCTCGGGACATCATCAGAATTTTCCAAGTAACGATATAAACTACCAAATTCTTCATCTTGTTTCTGTTCCCTTATTAACTGCTCACGTGACCTTAACACCAACGAAGACAATGCACAACACTTAACTTCCTCCGTGACCTCTAAACCACCATGCGGGTTTCGAGACAAAGCGTCCGCTACCGCATTTTCCTTGCCAGCCCTATGTTCTATAATCACATTATACTCTGCTAACTTCAAACACCATCTGACCATACGAGAAGACAAACCCTTTCCATTAGTTAACTTTGTCAAAGCTGAATGATCCGTAATGACTTTAACCGGTATATTAGTGAAAAAACAACGAAATTTATTCAAAGCCCAAATCACTGCAAGACACTCCCTTTCCGTAATCGAATAATTCCTTTCCGCTGCATTTAAAATTCTCGACGCAAACGCTATAGGTCGACCTTTCTGTGCTAACATAGCTCCAACCCCCACTGCACTCGCATCGCAATACACTTCAAACTGAGACGAATAATCGGGGTGAGCCAAAACAGGAGGGGAAACTACTGCCTCTTTTAATAATTCAAACGATCTCTGAGCCGCCGATGACCATACAAACTTCACCCTTTTCCTTTTTAAATTATACAACGGTTCACATAACTCTGAAAAACGTGGAATGAACTTGGCGAACCAAGCCACCATCCCTAAAAATGTCGCCACTTCCTTACTATTTTTGGGGGGACTCATTGACGTAATTGCCTCAATTTTCTCATTATCTATATTAATACCATCACGCGTAATTTTAACTCCTAAATACTTTATCTCTTTCCTCAAAAATTTACATTTTTCTAACTTAACTGTTAACCTCTTAACAACGTAAACACTTCCCTCAATAATCTCAAATGCTCTTCAAAAGTAGCTGCCATTATAATTATATCGTCCAGGTAGACCAGGACACCCTTACCAAGCAAAGGCTTAAGGATATTATTCATGGCCTTCTGGAACGTTGCTGGCGCTCCCGATAAACCAAAACTCATTCTCTTAAAAGCAAAACAACCGTCCTGAGTAATAAACGCAGTTTTAGGTATGTCCTCCGGCTTCATTGGATCTGAAAATAGCCTGACGTAAGATCTAACGTTGACATATAATTCGTACTCGTTATATTAGCCAAAATGTCATCAATAACTGGAATAGGATACTGAGGGTATTGCGTTATCGCATTTAACTTTCTATAATCTACTGCAAACCTATATGCCTCTAGATTATCTAAACTTTTCCCATTATTTTTACGACATAACACTACTGGCGATGCAAAAGGAGACTCAATTGGCATTATAATATCGTCCGCTAGCATTTTTTTAATATGATAATCAATTATACCTTGTTTAACTTTGTCATAACGATATGGTTTACTAGCAACAGGTGCTTTTAAACCAGTATCAATCTCGTGCCACGCAACATGCGTTAAACCCGGTTTATCAGAAAAAAACCTCTCCAAACTCATTCAAAAACTTATTAAATTCCTCCTTCTCGATTTCACTTAACCCCGACTCCTCCAAATTAACTGACACTGAAACAGGTTCTTTCTTACTCACATTCTCATCATTATTCACGATTAACGACTTTTTAAAGAAATCCAAACTAATTCCTCTATCCTTCATATAATCCACACCAACTATACAATGCACTGTTAATCCATCTAACACACAAAACTCACAACATGTCTTAACCGAACGAATTTCAACTTCCAACTCTACTGAACCTTTATTATCACAAGCTACTCCCTGTGCCGACTGAACCACCAGACTTAACCTCTTCAACTTCTTATACGAAAAATATTTCCGATAACAATCAAAAGAAATGAACGACTTATCTGCCCCTGTATCGAAGACACTTTTAACGATGTTGCGAATTTCCCCTCGGACTAAAAGATTAGTCCGGTAGCGTATGAGAAGAAATTCACCCACTGAATCAGTTTAAGGGATTAAATAATATTTATTTACACAAATTCTTATTTAAGTAATGAAATGATTCAGCATAGCATTTTTTTCAGGGTTGAGTCTTGAGTCTTGTGCGAGTGTTCCCGGAACACAGAAAATTATCACCTGAAGTCTTACAGTTTTTAGATTGTCCGATTCCCGTGTCATAAGGTCACCGTGGACCTCGACGAATCTTGCTTCTTTTTCTCCTCCTTGTACGAGGAAAAACTTTCTCCAGAATCTCACTGGACTGCCTGTCTGATCCCAGGCTTATTCACAACATCTCACACCGAAGGTCCCTTCTTTCGTGTCCTCATTTGAAAAGCAACCTCAATAGGGAGTGGCCCTCTAGAACCTATTAGAGCACCTCCACATGATGTCAGGCTTAACTTCTTCTATCGTTGGTCACCTGAAAATGCTGAGGTCACTCACGAACTATCGTGAGAAAAACTAACACCTGTTGGGTTTCAACATGAAAGCATTAGGCGGCACCTTTACACAAAATCTGAGAAAATATTTGCTGTCTAAACTAAAGTGCTCTTTTGTCAACGAAAAAAAACTTCAACTTGTGCGACACAATATTTCTTTGAAACAGCACAATGACAAGCTCCCACGTAGGCAATTCAATCTGTAAAGTTCAATTCTTTACAACACCCCCTTCTAAAGATGATTCTTCGGGCTTGCATGAAGAATCTGATAATTCACTAAAATGGGTTAGCAAATTCCAGTATCTCAGAATGGCATTTATAGACACCCTCTAATACATTTTTAACAAAAATACAGATATATAAGCATATACACATGATCAACAAGATTCTTTGATAAAAAAAAACTGAACTAATTACATTTTCTGGGTTACAAACTATTAAATAAATCAAATTAACTTAAAAAGTATAAAAAAAACAACTCTGGATGAATTTATTCTACACGACTAAGATAATCCCCGTGGGCAATATCTCGTCCCGGTCTATGCTTTATGGCGCAATGATAAGGTTGCAGTATGAGCGCCCATCTTAATAATCTCGGATTGTTGCCAGAATTACGTTTTAGAAAAACCAAAGGATTGTGATCGGTTTCTATCGAAAAGAGTTGGCCGTCAATATAATGACGCAATTTCTTGATTGCAAAGATGATAGCCGCACATTCCTTCTCTGTTGCGCAGAAACTTTTTTCGGTTTCCGTAAATTTCCGACTTAAGTAAATTATGGGATGCTCCTCTAATCCGTCACGTTGCGCTAAAACGACCCCGATACCCTTTTCGGAAGCGTCAGTTTGTATTATAAACTCCTTCGCATAGTTGGGAGCATACAATATGGGTTCCTCCGTCAGTTTCGTTTTCAACTGTTGAAACGCCTTTTCCATTTCGTCGCTCCACCTTATTTTGTCCCTTTTATTTTTCCCTTTAAGTGCGCGAGTTAATGGTTCTACAATAACTGCATAATCTTTTATGTAGCGGGAGTAGTAACCCGCCATACCTAAACATCGACGTATTTCGGTTTTGTTTTTAGGGGTGGGCAAATCTAAAATCGCCCGAATTTTTGCTTCGGCTGGGGTGCGCCTTCCGTCGCCTACCACATGTCCTAAGTATTTAACAGAATCCGATTCCCCTTCAACAATGACATTCAGTTCCAGCATTCTTTTAATTTCTTTCCTCAAAATTTCCGTTTTTCTAGGGGAAGATCTATAAGGTTTCATTTTAACAGGTTTATACTTTAACAATTCGATATCGTGCTCCATTAAATCAGTGCGTCCCGGATCATTTGAAAATAAAGAACTAAACTTATCTAATAATTCCCTCAACTGCTCAATTTGCGCCGAGGTGCATCTAGAGTTCAAATTGCTATCTTTTATAACATTTTCAAAGTTATAAATCTCAGTGCCAGCTTCCGGAAATGTTATATCCAAGTCTATGTTGTCCTCGATCTCATCTATCTCTTGCGCTACGAAATTGACTAACTCAATTCTTCTTAAATACGGCTTTAAGAGATTAACATGAAATATTTGAGATTTCTCACGCCTCCCAGGAACATTTACGACACAATTTGTCTCAGAGATTTTAGATAGAATTTTCCCAGGACCTATCCACGACGCCGAAAGTTTGTTCTTTTTGTTGGTATTCAAAACTAACACCTCATCACCTACGTTGAACTTTCTCTCAACCGCCGTTTTGTCATACCACAACTTTCTCTTTTCTCGCGCTTCGGTCATATTTTCAACTGCTAATTCCTGACAATGTTTTAGCCTATTGACCAAATTAAACACATACTCAATAATTAATTCATTCTCTTCTTCTCCCTCCGTCCATTTTTCAAAGAGTAAAGCTTCGGGAGTTCGTAAATTCTTCCCATGTACTAACTCAGCCGGAGAAAATCCCGTAGTATCATGAGTTAGCGTTCGTAAGGCTAACAACGCATGCGGCAAATTTGCCTCCCAACTTGCACCATTTTCTGTGCAAAGTACTTTCAATAATCTTTTCACAGAACGATGCCATCGCTCGATACCACCATTCGATTGGGGCCTACACACTGAGGAATGAGTTAATTTAACTCCAAATTTCTTCAAGAATGTAGTTGTTAAATCGCTTATAAAGTAACGCCCAAGATCCGTTTGTAATTCTCTGGGATAACCTAATCTACTGAATACCCACATTGATGCTTCAATAATAGTTTCCGATCTTACATTAGGTAACGGTAAAGCTTCGGGATATCTACTCGCCATACAAATTACCGTTAAAATAAAGCTATTTCCTTTTTCCGACTTAGGCAAAGGGCCTACGACATCAGCGCATAGCTTTGAAAAAATTTCTCCAATAATAGGTACACGCCTGAGAGGAACTTTCCCTATCTCTTTAGGCTTACCAACGCGCTGACAACTATCGCACGTCTTAACATAATCTTCTATCTCTTTGATAATATTTGGCCAAAAGTAATGACGCAACACCTTATCTTTTGTCTTCATCTCTCCGAGATGCGAATAAATACCCTCATGACAGGCTCCTAGCACATCTAATCTGAATTTTGAAGGTATTACCAATTGTAATCTCTCCCCTCCTTTGTTATCAAGTGTCTTCCTAAACACTAAGTCATTCATAATTTCAAAATGAGACTTCTTATGTTTCGCTTTTTCCCTAACTTCTTTTAACAACGGATCTGTTTCCTGTTCGGTCTTGAATTCCTGACGACTAACCCGTGCTAAATTCCCGAACTTGTCATTTAAATCCTTAGGTAACAATTCCCAATTCAAAATTTCATCTTTGTCTAAAAGTTCCAAACCCCTTTCACGCCTCACAATAGTATCGTCTGATTCATCTTCCGAATACCCCACTTGTATCCTTTCTGTCTTTACACATTCCATATTTTCCCTAGCCTCATCCATCAAACTGACAGGTTCCTTCCTGGCTTGTGATCTGGTAATCACTGCATTCACCTCACTTACGTGCTGTCTGGCCGAATCAATAAGCTTTTGCGTTTTATTTCCCAAGAGGTATTAACGTAAATCCGATTCTTTATTGACAACCCCTGCCTCTGTCTTAAGAACCCCCACTCCATCAAAAGCGATTTCTATTTGTGCCACAGGCAGGCACCGTATGTTATAATCCAAAGGTTGTTTCACAAAGACATAATTCCCTGTCAATTGATTCTTTGTTACATGTTCCTCACTTAGGAGGTCTAAATTGGTTCCCGTGTCACGGAGAGTGACAACTTCACGCCCATTTATTTTTGCCCGATTCAAATAAGGTTTAAATCCTGTTTCAAAATCCGAAGGTTTACTCATATGATTCACTTTAACGGTATCTTTTTCCTTCTTTAATTCCGGACATTCGGCCTTAAAATGGCTTGAAGAGTTACAAAGAAAACATCTGTTTACCCGCCTCTTTTCAAAAACCCTTTCTTTTTCCGAATCCCTATCTCGCCAATTGAAATTCTTTTCAACGCTTTTGTTCTCTACACGCGGGCTATTTTTTTCGAATTTTTTATCCCCAAAGGATTTCACTTGAAAGGTTTTTCTTTGCGATTTTTTTACAACTTCTAATTCATCTAAACGTTTTACTAAAATTTCTGGGTCCGTGAAATTTGACCAAACATCTATTAGATGGTCTTTCAACTCTTGCGGCGCTCTTTTTTTAATCTGATCAGTAATTAATAAATTCTTTAATTCCTGAAAAGTTGTGATTTTTAAAGAGTTTAACCAACCTTCCAAATAGCTATTTAATTCAAAAATTAAATCTCTCCACGGATTATTTGGATTTCTCTGATGTTGATTGAATTTTAATCTATACGATTCTGCATTTAATTTGTACCGTTCTAATAATTTACCTTTTACATACTCATAATTATCTGTTAAGTGTGCAGGTTCTCAAAGAATTAATTCTGCCACATTTACAGGTAGAAGCGCCAATAAATTAGTTACTAATTCATCATCTTCTAAATTACATTTTTTTGCTTGTCTCTCAAACAAATTTAAGAATAAAGATATTTCTGAGCGACTCTCATCAAAACGATGTATTAAGGATTTTAAAGGCAATTTATTAATTCTCTCCGCGCCATTATTTGATGCCACACTACGCGTCTCTGCCTCTTGCGATAATTTTAATTTTTCCAATTCATATGCCCTATCTCTCTCTTTATCTTCCCTCTCTATTTTTTTTCTTTCCTTTTCCTCAGCTACCAAAGTTTCTCTATCATGTAATATATTTTTGGCTTGTGCCAACGCAAAATCTTTATCAAAATCTTCAGCCGATTCTATTTTTTTTATTATTTTCGCAATCGTGTCATTTTCGTCAATCTGAATATCTAGTTCCCCTGCTAATACTTGCAAATCAACCTTTTTGAAACTTTTCCAATCAGACATTTTGAAAACTTAACCTCACAAATTACACAAATACCAAAAAATACAATAACAGAAAAAATATATAAGCATGCACAAAATATATCATTCAGTTATAAATTTACACATTAATTAGAAGTACACTATTCCCCGTTTAAAATTTCATTGAAAACAACAAAATGCCTCTCATCTGCAACCATCATTATGCCACATTATTACACCTTAAAATATTTAGCTAAACCCTCAGAAATAATTTCCTTAAAAGCAGATTAGAACATTAAATTATTAAAATCTAGAAACTGTTCAAGTAAAATTTTCTTAACACTCTTTTTCATTAGCAAAATAATATGCTGAAAATTTTCTTAACTGTAAAAATAATTGATATTCTTTAAGTACTTTTTTTTTTCACATGAACACAGAAAGATTTTACATAAAAAATAATCTAATAGAAAAAATTCTTATTGCAACCAACTGTTAAGTGTAATCTTTCATTGATCTCTAGGGAGACATTTTACATGTCAAAATCCATGAACTGAATTAGCTAAGATAAATAAAAACATATACCAGGCAATAACAATTCCTAAAAATTTTATGAACAATGCCATAAATGCCATACCATGCTGAGATAAAAGAATTCACTTACCCTACTTGATTCTGTCAATCACCTCGAATCAACAATGGACTCCTTTCAGATACGTCGCTTTGTCCAGCACTAAGTATTCACGGATTATTTTCCTCTCCAATACTGTTCGTAAAGAATGTCTCTTTTCAGCAATTCAGATCACTAAGTGTCTTATCACCACATTGTTAATCAATAGTATCCTTAAGGTATACAACACCGAAAATCTTGTCACTTTTCAGAGTTCTTTTCGAATTCCAATTCGCCTTTTGTATTCCAGTTCGCCTTGACACAAAATCACACCGCTTGCCACCAGCTGTTGCGAATTTCCCCTCGGACTAAAAGATTAGTCCGGTAGCGTATGAGAAGAAATTCACCCACTGAATCAGTTTAAGGGATTAAATAATATTTATTTACACAAATTCTTATTTAAGTAATGAAATGATTCAGCATCGCATTTTTTTCAGGGTTGAGTCTTGAGTCTTGTGCGAGTGTTCCCGGAACACAGAAAATTATCACCTGAAGTCTTACAGTTTTTAGATTGTCCGATTCCCGTGTCGTAAGGTCACCGTGGACCTCGACGAATCTTGCTTCTTTTTCTCCTCCTTGTACGAGGAAAAACTTTCTCCAGAATCTCACTGGACTGCCTGTCTGATCCCAGGCTTATTCACAACATCTCACACCGAAGGTCCCTTCTTTCGTGTCTTCATTTGAAAAGCAACCTCAATAGGGAGGGGCCCTCTAGAACCTATTAGAGCACCTCCACATGATGTCAGGCTTAACTTCTTCTATCGTTGGTCACCTGAAAATGCTGAGGTCACTCACGAACTATCGTGAGAAAAACTAACACCTGTTGGGTTTCAACATGAAAGCATTAGGCGGCACCTTTACACAAAATCTGAGAAAATATTTGCTGTCTAAACTAAAGTGCTCTTTTGTCAACGAAAAAAAACTTCAACTTGTGCGGCCCAATATTTCTTTGAAACAGCACAATGACAAGCTCCCACGTAGGCAATTCAATCTGTAAAGTTCAATTCTTTACAACGACAATACCATCTAACACAATTAACACCTCAGGTAACTCAACCGGATTAATAGTAATTTTATTCAAACTCACAGAAGGCTTTTCCGATTTAACCTTCCGTCTACCAGACGGGTCCATCCATTGGGATTGTCCGTTGGACCCGACAGCAATATTTCTGGTGTCAATGGTAAAATGAGAAATTGTCGATTGACACCGGAATTTATAAAGGACTTGTCTAGATATTACGAATTCCTTAATTTAAGCTTTCATTGTAAAAGCAAAATTATATTAAAATATTACTGGTGCCGTTTGCAAGTTTGGAATTAAAATTAGGTGTTGCCGTAGATAAATGGGTGTTTTGTCTGGTAGACGGAAGGTTAACCTGTGACTGCATACCTTCCGAAATACAGTCACCTACCAGTTTAACTGACCCGTCCTCCTAACACATCTCCTTTGCACTGATCTATCTTTAAAATTCTCATCCGAAGTTAATCTCCTTACTTGCGAAGAAACATGCTTGTCCCGTACTCCCCCTCTCCGATCATAACCACTATTTTGTCTATTTCCATACATATGCCTATCACCACTTCTAAAATTATTAGCACCACCACAATTCCTATTACCATTACTCGTATTCGACATATTACGACCAAATGCATCATTTCTATTACGCAAATTATTATCCGGAAATCGCTGTCCCCCTCTCAAAAAATTACGTTCCCCCTCATTTCTCAAATTACTATCCGTGACAGGTCTCTGACGAGGACTACGCGAATCCCGTTGATCCGAGCTATGCCGAGTCTCATACTTCGATAATATCTGGTGGATTTCTGAAAAATTCTTCGGTGCTCTAACTTCAATAAAGTCCTGTATATTCGGATTAAAAAGAGGAAAAACAATGTCCAACAATTCCTCAAATGTGATATCTAAATCCAATTTATTTTTTAGTTCAAGCTTACGTAGATAGAACTTTGACGCCGATTCATAAATATTCTGCTTATTGCAATAGAATTTTTTTCTTAAAATACTTTTATCTTTAACGGGAGGAAATGCCTTCTTTAACTCAATCACAGTTTGCTCAAATCTTCTACCTTCATCATTAATCAGAAATTTTCCTATATTCTCTAACCACAAAAGTGCTTCGCCCTTCAATGAGCATTTAAGCACTACGTATCTATTTTTCTCAGGTATATTATTAAACAGGATATAATCATCTAGTTTGACTAAAAATTCACTAATGTCACCCTCATCGGTGAAATAAACACGTGGCACAATCTCACAATGTCCGACATTTCGTTGGGCGCCATTTGTAACGTTAAACACACGTTGGGTGTCATTTGTAACGGTTGGTTGGTCGTGGTGGGGGTTAAATGCAGACATACTCAGTAATTAAGGTAAAACAACACAGTTTATTAAAATGATAAGGGCTCAAGGGAAGTGGAGCAAGTCTAAATTTTCCACAACTGAGAATACTACGAAAAAGCTAAACGCATACTCACAGGCTCCGGACTAGCTCAATCGTGGCATCTTCTATTACTTCTCAACTATCTTTCGGCTAAGCTGCTAGATAAAGCTTAATTAGACAGCCCGTGGCTGTGTGTAATTCTTTATTCACTTTCAAATAATCAAAATTTAATTACTATGAAATTCCTTACCACTACCAACTCTCAAGTCGAATACCGAAACTTCTACACAACTCACTGGAGGCTCGTTGCTACTTTCAATCTGCTAGATATGCCAGAGATACTCACTCGCTGGCTAATGCCAGAGATAATCATACGCTGGCTAATGCCAGAGATACTCACACGCTGGCTAACGCCAGAGATACCCTCCACACACTCAAACTCCAAGCTTTTATATGCTGCAACCTGAGATACTTCACATTAACATATTACTAATAACTGCGAGCTAACTGCAGAACCCGAAAGAGACACACACACTCTAGAAAGTTAAAGTAAAAGAGAGGATAGATGTCGCTTTTACGCTTACACATGTTAAATTATTGATGTCACGATCTCAGAGATACTAGAGTGCCTTTATGACAAAGGTCACTCCCTTACACATTTACAAATGCATTTTTAGAAAATTGGAAAGCTAGCTATGGAAAAGATTTGTAATCAAACTGGATTTTCCAATTTTTTTAATCAATAAATTACCTACTGAGTTATACAGCGATTTTGATCAGGTGACAAGCACGATTTTCGCACCTAGTTTGAGTGGTTATTTTTCCATTTGGCGCAGAAATTCATTACAAAACGCCCACTCTGACACTATTTTATGATAGGCCCATTCGTTTGCAAGAAAATGGGCAAATGAGTGCGATTAGATAGTTTCTGAACAACAGCACTTGCTTTCGAACAAAAATAAATTAAAACTTGTGTCATAAAGTTTTTTTTTTTTTTTTTTTTTTTTTTTTTAAGAAGGGTATATTCTGAAAAATATTTTT